>JAZKJV010011613.1:600000-920757 GCA_037367405.1 Ottelia alismoides
TACGTATACGGCCTTACTCTTTCGATAAGTAAAAAACCCGATCCAAATAATTGTATATAGGATCTGTCACTTCGGACAAGCGTCTCCTATATACAACTTTTGGCGACGAAATTCTTTACCTTGACGGGAGACCATGGATGTCACTTATGTGATGTCCACCTCTTATTCAAATTGAAATAATTAATTATCGTGAATCATATTCACATAATTAATTCTTCCATGGGAAATACACATCTATTCATAATAGAGTGTTTCATAGGATATAATTAATTTAATCACATTAAATCAATCACTAATCCTATTATCAATCAACAAACTTTGAATTCTTTGCTTGAATAGTAGGTATAATCTCAAAGTACGTATTATTTCGAATTTTAATAATTAAAAATACACTTTGATTTCTCCGGCATTATCCAATCCCTACCCGCTGTCATGGCCAGTACCGGCAAGAGTGGAACGGACCACATATGTTGCAACCCGCTACCCCAGCGATCTCCGACTAGACACCATATCCACCTCAGGAAAGGATAATGCCAGATAGATCATCATGTACTTGGAGATGCTCATCGGTCTTTCAACCGAAATTATACCATATAATATACATCAAAACCTTTTTGATTATATTATAAGGAGATTTGCTAAACAAATCCCCAATCCTATTCAATCAAGGGGTTTTTGCATGTAAAAGTTGTCCTACAACTATTGTAGGATGACCTAGGGTTTTGCATGAAAACAATGTTTGTCGATAATTTCAAAGTTAACCAATGATCAAGATCAACTATCTTATCATTATGGTTTAGTTGGATGTCATTCAAGGAATTGATTATCATCTTTAAATATTCCACAAATGTTTATCAATAATCAATTTCATAAAATTAACGATTAATTTTCATCAACATTTATTTGAATGACTATCACAAGGTTCATGATCAAAAAAAGTCAATTTCCAGCAGTGACCCCTTATCACTAAAATTAACTTATCTTGATCAATTTAAATCCAAAATTCGCAAAATCAGTGCCCTAAGATTGCCAACTAGATTTATAACAGAACCTATGTATTTCACGTATTTTGAGGCGTAACAAAACCGTAATTAACAATTAATCACGTTCCGTTCTGCAGTTCCCGCAACTGTGAATACATGCATATTCAAAAGGCCATATCTTGAGCAAATTAAATCCAAATTTAGTAAACTCAAGTCCTATGGTTTCCTTGTTTAATGGGGAACAAAATTCAATTGAATATTTCATGTTTAAACAATTTAAACAGTTCCGAAAAAATCAATTAGACAGAGTTGCGAAAATTCAAATGCGCCAAAACTTTTTCGCGACCATTTCAAACCCAAGTCGTCTACGGTTCAAGGATCATATCCAAAACCTTTTTCAACCTGGATCTGATACCACTTGAAGGATATTGATAATCCTCAAGCGCATCACGGAAGCGTGACGATCGCATCGAATACGATCGGGGCGACTAGTCGTACTAGTCGCAAGGTGCAGCGGAATTTAAAAATTTTAAATCGAATGATGAAACCGCATGATCACGAGAACACTTCTCGGATCGTTTCATCAATCCACAAAGTATAAGGAATACCTTTGAAGCGTGGTTGTGATCGCGAGATCCCAAACAAGAGATCCTCCTGTCTCAAGTCCGATCCACGAAGAACGCACTTGCGGGCACGATGATGAGTCACGTCCCTCCCGCAATCCTCGATGAAGATCCAAGCAATAGATCCCCTGATTTCATCAAGCGAAATCCGTCGTCTTCCTCTATAGCAAGTAGCCACGAAGAAGAAGGAGATCCTCGAGTCGTCGAAGGCGAAGGCGAAAACTTCTCTCCTTTCTCAACAATGGTGGTCGGCCACCCTTTGGAGAGAGAGAGAGAGAGAGAGAGCACGAGAATGAGAGGGAGAGAGAGAGAGAGAAGTAGAGTAGACGTCTACTTGGTGTGCCTTCAAGGGCTAAGGATACCCTCTTTATATATTAGTTTGGGATCTAATGGATCTCAATCCATGGCTCTCATGGATCCAACGGTCATTGTAATCCAAGAGCCATCCAACGGCTATGATTGTTGTTGGTTAAAAACCAACAACATTAATTTATATTAAATTAAATATGTGATGAATTATTATCAACAAAATTTAATTAATATAAATTAATTTATCAAGAGATAATAAGTCAACAAATAAGAGGAGACAACAACCCCTCCTAAAATCAAGGAGGCGTCACCTATGACTGTCATCGGTGACGCCACCTATGATTATAGGTGTTTTGTCTCCTTTTATTTATATTATTATTTCTTAATTATTTGCAATAATTATTATTGCAATAATATCCACCAAATTAATTCCAAATTAATTTGTGATTATTTCAATCATGCCATTAAAAAATGTGAATCATATTTACATCCCAAACTAATTTGTAAATTACATTTCCAATTAATTAACTAATGTGGATCCAATCCACATTAATAATTAACAAATTTTATTTACAATATTTCTCTCTCTTGATATATTATAAATCTCATTTATAATATACGCAGATATTCTAGATATCATTATCCACGATCTGCTTATCCTTGATAATTAAATCCCATTTAATTATCTTGGACAATCATTCTCTCAACATGAATCTTATTCATATTGTTCTTGATAATTAAATCTCATTTAATCATCAATACCTTCTTGCTTGGATACTAAATTCATCACAGGAATTATTCTTGAACTCCTTCAAGAATAATGTGCCTTCTCCGCAGATACTTGGAGATAAGGACAGGGCGATTGTATTGTTCCATGTATAGTGACTTGGATGTTGAGATCTCATCTCAAATCCAGATCTAACGGACCTCTCATAGATGCTTGATTAAATCAAGTCCGTATACTTAATCTTCTCATTGCATCTGAATCACATTCAGATCAATGTCCAACATTTGGACTAAGATCAAGTTACTTCTCTACTGAGAGGAGTCACTAAAATCCATACCTGTTTCATCATTCCCTTGGACTGGAAGCGTCATGGTTATACAATCGTTTATGATCACATCACCCTCAGGTATTCCCAATACCTGCACATCCTGCATACTGGAAGACCAATGATCAATCTGAAGATGAAGATCTATTTTATACTGTCTTTTTCAGGGTTTGATCACCAAGTTTCTCAATCTTGGTCATTGGGATTTGGTATCGATCATATGCTTTCCCAAAGCATATATCATACCTTCAAATTCTTGTCATGCTTCCAAAGCACGACGACCATGCATGGAATTTGATTAGTCCCAATACCTCATGAGTGAGCTCATGTCTTCCGGTTCACAAGTGAACCTGTATGATCCCTTTGAGAGATTGTATTACTCATATGCCCTTATATGCACACCAGCTCGCCGGTATATAGACCTTGATTAGGTCATCAACCTAATGGTCTGCCAAATGTACATGCTTAGACATATAGTAACACATCTGTCTCTAGGCAGATGATGTGTGCCTTTGTTGTGACAGTGTTCAACATAGGACTTAGGTTATCTCGATCTCGCTAAGTCAACCCATTGACTTAACTAATCTGACACCTCCGAATCACTATTCCCATGCAGAGGACCTGCATCAAGAGGTCGGTCAGATATCAGCCTATGTGATAAAGGATTGCCATCTCCTACTCAGGCTGGAGATCATCTCTTAATAATCATTTGACGGTGCTTGATGAGTCCTCTATCTAACCCATTAGATATTCATCCAAGCACCAGCCTCTATGATTCATTTAATGAATCAACAGCTGTATGATCATTAAGATGGCCATGGTACATAACCCTAATTGTACAGAGGGACCTTATAGTGCATTCATTTACTTAATTTCAGAAAGGGAGTGAACAATCAATAACTTTTATTGATATAACATAATTATTACAATAACATTTATTGTAAGAATGGTTCGCCTCGGGCTCACATGGCTAACAAGGAGGTGCTAGGAGTCAGGGTCGTGGCCTCAACTGTGCTGCGGAGGGCAGGGAGGCTGAATGCGGCGGAGAGCTCTGGCCACGTAGGGGAGCTGCGGCTACAGGCCACCAAGCTTCGATCCAGGGGCACCCACAGGCTGTTGTCACTCTGCTGAAGATACCTAGGGATAAAGGAAGGGGTGAGGCATGAGATCTGGCACCAGGAGGCGGAAGAAGATGATTTATAGGTCACTCGGGGGTCCAGAAAGATTGGCATAAAGCGCAGAACCCAAGAAAGATTCGGATCGGCCAAAGGACCCGCAAAAATGTAGATGTATGAGGATTATCAAGTCCAAATTTTGAGGCAAAAGGAGCTCGGAGTCGGGCTGGAGAATTTCGAGAAGGAGCTCCGACGAACAACGTTCAGGTCTGACCCTGAAAGGGGGAACCATTGACCGGAGGTCAACCAAATGGCAGTACCGAACAGAAAATCAATATTTACAAAATATTTATAAATTCAATAAACAAATAGTAAATGATTTTAAATTAAAAATTGTAAAGAATAAAAAATGTTTAATATTTTTCAAACTATTTTCCTGTGATTTTTAATTATTTTATGAAAAAATAAATTAGTGTATATATAATATATAGTATTATATACAAGTATAATGTACCTATGTATTCTGCACAAGTATTTTTATTATTTTATTTTTACACAAATACCCTGGTTTGTTTTTTATTTATTTACAACATATTTTCAGGAGTGTAAAAATAATTTTTTTTTATTTTTATAAATTATTTAAATAAATATAATAAATATGGATTGTAATACATATACATGTGTTTTGTACAAAGAAAGGGAGAGTTTGTTTTTATTTTTTTTAATTTTTCTGGATTTTATTTTCTTTTTATATTATTTTTAAAATATATACAAGGAGGTTGAAATAATAATTTACTTTTAGTTTTATCAAAAATCATTATGTACAAATAATATACACTATGTACAATACCAAGTGAGCCCTTACTCTCTCTACTTATTTTATTTTACGATCAGGTCAAGGCCTGACCTTCTCTTGGGGTTTGGGTCACTATGTATTTATTCTTAATACTCCACTCTTTTTATTTTCTTTTATTCTTTTATTTTTGCAAAAAAACATGCTAATTATGCATTTTTTAACAAAAGCATGCAATTTGTTAAGTTATTGTATTTACACATATTTACATGTTGCTTTGCTAAGATAAATAGCTAAAATAAAAGAATAAAGAGTGAGAATCAAGGATTCATCACTCACCCGCAAGTAATCTACACTTCATGCTCTGCGGTAAGGTCTTCAACTTAGGACAAGTGGGAGCTAGCAAATCTGGCTTCTGAAAAGTCCGCGTGAAGGTTACCAAATCTGTATCTGATTTTTGACTAAGTCCAAGCACGGTAAACTATAAGCACATGCTTCTATTAGGACTTTGGACCTAGCTTACTGATGCAAACAATCCTAGATCTAGGGGCTCAGTTATACAGAATAAATAAAAACAAAGTTCGAAAGCTCAAAATATATTTAACAAAATAAAACAAAGGTGAAGAAAACTTGAGAAAATCGACAAGGCCCCTAGGTGAACAATCACTCAAGCATTGGACCTCGTTAAGTGTGGAGAGTGTAGTGTCCAAATTATTACAAATTAATAATTTGTAATATGTCTAAAATACTGTATAAATACTTTTCACATGATTCTTTCGTACTTTTGTATTTTTAATATGGATAAAATACTGTATAAATACTTGTAAAAAAACTAACTAATAAAAAGATGCAGAAAATTCCTCAAAACTTCTTTTTGTATATACTGATTAATAAATCAGGCTAAAATATTTTGAAAAATATTCTGAAAGTGGTTTGAAAATCTATTTGCAAAATCTTTTGAAATCTGTTTGAAAAATGTTGCAAAATTATTTTTAAATGTGTGTAAATGTTTACAAAATTGTTTGAAATTTTATTTTGGACTATAGTTTTCAAACTAATTTGTAAAATTATTTTCAAATAAATTTGAGGAATATATGCATCACAAAAAAATAATAAAAAATACAACAGATGTATAGATTGTATAAATTACTCAAGTTGTAAATTCTTTTCATCTGATTATTGTAGATAATTGACTCACTCCCGTGTAAATATGTATCTCATCCCTAAATTTTTTTAAAAAAATGTATATACTTGTATATATTACTAACTATTTGCATAAAAAAACGTTTTTTTGCATGTGCATCATTTTTTTCAAAAATCCATTAAAAGTTCAAAATTAAAAAATTGGTTCACAAAAATATTTTGTTTTCTTTGCATGTACATATTTTCTTGCATTTGCATGAGCATTTTTCAGGATGATATTAAAATTTAAACTAAGTCTGGAACAAATTTGAAGAATGGAGCTTAGTTGGACCTTAATCTACTTAAGTTCAGATGAACCTTATAAGAATTGGAGTTAAGACTTTTCGGGTCCTAGTGACTTAATTCTTTGAGTCCATAAGACTAAGTTCACATGTCATCTTAATTAGTCTAAGTAGAATATTTAACAACACACGCATGATTCTTTCAGACTGTGGCTTACCTTGGACAATGCACTCTACACATAACACTTCATGGAGGAGGTAGTGAGGGAGAAGAATCTTTTGGCTTGGGGTATCATACGAGCGTAGTACATCTAGGCGGAACCTCTCGTCCTCGTCTAGGAAGGGAAGTGCATTTCAACCTGGTTTGGTGATGTTGAGGTCTAAAGACAGGATGTTGTGGGGTTGAAATAATGCTTCAAAAGAGGGATAGTCTACTGTCTCAAGAGGAAAAACTCCTTATGTACATGATGCACCTTGTATATATTTTCAAAAAAAATGAAAAAAAAATAAAAAAATGCAGAATCTCCAAAAGTCGACAGGCTTGATAGAAAAGTAAAATGCCTGCGGGAGTGTATATACAAGTGAAAAAAAGAATAAGAGCTTCAAAGTCAAATGTTTGTAAGCTTGCAGCGGATGACATGGCTACACTAGTCATGCATCCAAGGATAGGTAACTACATTGGTTACCATCCATTCTCTTCTCCAACCCCTCTTCTTGAGCTGGTTGTACCTCTTCTTAAGTTGGTTGTACTTGAACTTAGAAGGGAATATCCCCGCTCCTCAAGGAAAGAGTTGCCAGACTGGGGAATTAGAGTTACCTTGTTGAGAGAGGTTATTTCTTTGCTGATTTTGAGATGAGGAGGTACATTTCACTTACACCATACAAGAATTCATAGTCATAAGAATTTGTGTATGTATACTTGTTCTGATCTGACTGTTGAGGAAACCTGAATAGGAGTCTTATGGAACTTAGAGGTTGTTAGGTTTTAAATCCATTTCCTATTAAGGCTTCGATACACTAATAATCCAAAGGTCCGATAGAGCTCCATATTACATTTTTATGAAGATAAGCTTAAAAATCAATGTTGTTTTAACTTCTTTCCTTTTTCTTTTCTTTATTTTTGTTTTCACTTATTTTCTAAATAAGTGTTTGCTAAGGGACTAGCAAAGGTAAAGTATAGGGAAATGATGAATCCACGATTCATCGCCTTTATTCTTTTATTTTAGCCCCATCTCCTTAGTCAAACACCTGTAAATACCCACTAATTGCATAAAATTACCATTTTGCATGCATTTGTTAAATGTGCATTTTTAACACTTTTTGTACATAAATAAAAGAATAAAGAAGAAGAAAAAAATAAAAGAAAAATAAGGGATGTATTTAAGAAATAAATGCAGACTGACCCAAACCCCGAGAGAAGGTCAAGACTTGACCTGATCGACTAGGAATAAAGTAGAGGGAGATAGGGTTTTCTATCAAAAATCCAAAAATAATTTGTGCATAAATTCCTTGTATATTTGTATAAAGCGTGTACTATTTTATTTGTACATAATTTGACCTCAAATTAATTTTTTTGTAAACAAAAGTTGTAAATAAAAATGTGTTGTAAATAATAAAAATAACTGTAAAATAAAATAATGTATATATTGCAAATAATCACACCCAGAAAAAAAGTCGCAAAGCACTAATTGAAACACCAATTCCGGCTCCATACGAGCTCATATTAAACCAAACTCACTTCAATTATACTCTAAATTAAATTATCTTTCAAATGGCTATGATTTCATAATTTTTGGAATTACGGTTAAAAAGTCGATTTTCTGTGGTGTTTTATGCAGTTTCACCATTATTTATTGTATATATTTTATTCAGATTTATTTTTATATAATGTATATAATTATAAATATTATTTTCATTAAAAATAAAAATAAATATAAATATAAATTAAAAAAAAGAAAAAGATATAAAAAATATTTCCTTATTTGTACATGTGTATAGTGAATTATATGTACATAATATTTGTATACAACTAACTTCCTTATATAAAAATCGCCAAAAAAATATCTCACATTAATTAGTTAATTTAATTTAATTACGAAAATTGTATTTATATTTAATTATTTAACACATTATTTGATTTTATAACCTACCATGTATATATATTTGATTCCTTACCTTTAATGGCCACCATTAAGGTGGTTAATTGATTTACAAAAATTCTTTAATTTATTTAATTCTGAATTTCGTAATTAATTAATTTATTAATTTATTAATTTATTAATTTATTATTTAATTATTTTATTAATTTCACCAATGAAAACCTTCCCCATTTGTAGATATTTTCCTTTTTTTATTTTCTTCCTCTTTTTAGTGGGCTCCTCCTCTCTCATTTCCTCTGGATCATTCTTTGGTGGATAGGAGCCCGATCTCCGAGAGTTGTCTTGTTGAAGAAGGGTGCCCAGCCTCTGAACCGTCCGGTGACAGCGCGTCAGCCCTCGTCGAGGCCATCACGACATTTTCGAACCCCGAGGTGAGATCCAATTTTATTTCCCGTCTTTCTCTTAGATAGATCATAGAGTAATTTTTTGTTTCGATTTTATTAATATTTAGGTATTAAAAAAATCAAAAAAATCTTCACCACACATTTTCTAATCCACCACCAATTTTCCATCTCATTTTCCGATCCCTTACATTTCTCTTTCGACCTCACGCAATCTCTCATATCCGGTCACGTACGGTGACCGGATCTCCAGATTCATCTTCTATATCGACAAGATCCGTCCATTCACATCCTCTTTTATTTATAATAAAAATAGATTAAAAAAAGCAAAAAATAATTGTTTTAAACACGTTTATTTTTTCAGGAAAAGTAAAAAAATCAAAAAAATTTCTATTTTTCTTTTCTCTCTAATCTTTATTTTGCAAGAAAAAAAATAAAAAAATAAAAAACTATTATCAGTTTTCTATTTACAAAAGCAAAAATATAAAAAAAATAAAAAAAACAAAATTGAGGTGGCACTGTAGCAGCGCCCATCTCCTCGTCGGATGCCCACCGCCATCGTGCCTCCGCTCCGCCGCTGCAGCCTCCCCCCGACCATTGCACCTTACCGACTGGAGGAGATCACACTGCACAACATCCATTCCTGATGCGGCAACAACCTCCAGCAGATACACCATACCCTCGCGCGAAGAACCTGCACCGCCGATGGAGCGGCGCAGCCAACACAGCACCTTACTGAAGCCCTGCCGCTCGGAGGGCTAACGACCACCTGAAGCTCGAAGAACCATCCGTCGATGCCTTAGCCTCCGTCAGTCGGCCGACCTCCGCGTGAGGCCCCCACTCTCCGTTGTCCCCCGCTCTGGCGCCCTCCAATAGCCCCGTCACCCACTGCCCATGAAGCGCTCCGCCCCTGACTGTCTTCAACGCCTCTGACGCCGCTCTGAAGTCCCCACGACCACCTCACGCAACTGCTGCCGCATGTTCGCCACCCAGCCCCTCCTCGCACGGAACAGCCCTCAGCGCCCCTCCGTCGACTGCGCTTCAGCCTCCCCATGTACGGCCCGACCCCACAGTGGCCCGCGTTACGCCCGGCGACCCTGCACCAGCGGGTCCTCCTCCACATGCAGACGCTCCGCCATCGATGACACCACCGCTTCGCTCTCTACTCCTTTCAAATCTGGGCAACGGTCGCCTTGGCCCTTCTGCTATGGGTGAAAGAACAAAGGAAGCCCTAGCAGAAGGCAATTTGATTTTAAAAAAATCTTTGAAAAAATTACGAAAAAGTTCCAGGAAGTTTTCAATATTACAGAAGCAACCACGCCTCCAGAGCATCATGTGCAAAGCGCCTCCCTCACTGGGTAATTTGCATATTCTATCTGGAAGTTTATTTTTATTATATTTAAGGCAGAAACTTTTAATAATTGCATTTTAGCCCATGTACTCCCGACTTTGAATTGTTTGCTCTCTTTGAATGAAATAAATGTTTTTATAGTTGTAAAAATTCTGAGAAAATTAATACATGTTTTTGCTGCAATGTTTTATATTATATAAATCTTTTGTAGCATTTGGTTGATTTAATATATTAAAAAAATCAAAAACAGTGACTTTTTGCTTGCTTGGAATTAGAAAAATCATAAAAATTTAAAAGCTTGTCTAAAAATTTCCAAAAAATGTTGTTGGTGTATTTTGGTGTCATTTAATTTCTATCCAATTTTTGTGCATTATCTCTTTATAAAAACCAAAAAAAATGTGAAAAATGTAAAATCTTTAAAAATATTATAGAAATTGTAGAAAAATTCAAAAAAAAACTAATCTTGGTCTCTTTTTGTAGATATTTACTTGTAGCTTAATAAAAAAATAATTTCCAGGAATATTAGACACTTAAAGTATTTTTATGTTGCAAAATATTCTTGGGTGTCTACTGTTTTATACACTTTTTACTGCTTGATTTTTAGAAAATCACAAAAAAAATCAGAAAATTTTGAAAAAATTACCAAAAACTTTTTTTTAAATATATAAACTCAAAAACATTTTCTCTATAATTATCTAAGCATTTTTGACCTTTCTTAAAAATACAAAAAGAGTGTGGTGTTGTGTGTTTTTACTCCTTTATACTTGCTTTGAAAAAAATAAAAATAAAATAAAAATTCAAAAACCACTAAAAATTAGTTCCGAAAATTGACTACACAGTTTTTCAATCGTGCTCCTTGTGTTCGACCCTGGTCACTATACTAGGTAAAAAGAATAGCGAAAACCGCTTACATTTGCTTTGATTAATTGATTTATCTTTTATTAAGTGGTTAAAAACATTTTTTTCTCATTGACTGATTCGTGTGGTTGAGAACAACGACAATTATTGTGATATTTTTACACATCTCGACTGCATCGGATTTCGTGTCATAAATGGTCTAGGATTAGAGATCGTCTCAGTTTTCACTTTGTCAATGTGAAATTGAAAGATGATCTATCCAGTACCATAATCAACGGTTGCTTCGACCGTTCGGAGGAACGGTCGACCTAGTATGATCAGGGTATGGAGTAACGGTGCATGTGTGTCCATATCCATGACAACAAAATCAACAGGGAATTTCATTCACTGCACCGTTTCAATAGTGTCCTCTAAAATGCCTCTTGTCCACTTAATCGATCTATCAGAAAATTGAAGGATCATCCTGATCATTTTAAGAGGTCCTAAGCGAAATTCAGTTAGAAAAGAGGAAGGCATGAGATTAATGGAGGAACCGCTATCGAGAAGAGTGCGATCAAATTCCTGATCAAAGATATGGCAACGGATGTGAGGTACTCCCTTGTCTTTCTTTTTAGGCGGGAGGTTACTGATGGCATGAACTGCGGTCATGGTCAAAATGTGTTTCTCTATTTCCTTTCGTCTATTCTGCCATGGTTGATGCTTTTGTCTACATGCCTCTTTCATTCTCTTTTTTATTGTAGGCATGTATTCTAAGGCTTTAGGGAGTGGCATCTTTAAAAAGATGTTCTGTAAGATCTCAACCACTCCAGGATCATATAGGGTTGTCTTTAATTTTTGAATTTTTTAGATTTTAGAGCAGAAGGAAATGGCACACAATCAAAATAAACATTCAAACATTCATTTCCATTATTCAAAGTAGAATCCTCATATACAAAAGGACAAACAGAATCAGTCTGTACAGTGTTGTCCAAACTAGGTGAAGGAAAAACATAATCTAAAACAGAACAGGATGTTGATGCTAGTGAGGAGGAAGAATCTACGACTGGTATATTCTCCCTTGTTGATGGTGATCTACATCTTCCTGATGAAGGTGGTGAAACTCCAGACTTGGGTGCTGCTACACTGGTCCACTCAAATGCTGGTGAAGAATATGATGTGGAAGATGATGCTCTCATAGTGTTTCAATCTCCCAACCCCAACTGGTGCATAGGCGGCTACAATCTCCTACCATTCCCGAGATGAATGGTGTCAGATAAATATGTAAAATCAAGGGCTATACCTGTCTCAAGTGGGGGTGGGCTATTGGCTACCTGCTCCTTGCATCTGGAGTTGTTGGGGTTGGCTTCGACCTGTGCTGGAATCAATGTCTTGGTGGTGGTTAGGTCATCGATCCGCTGAGTCAGTTCGTTCATGTTATTAATGAGCAATGCAAGTTGATCCAATGTTGGGTTGACTGAAGTGGCCTCAGGGTGCTCAATGATCGGTTGTCGCTGAGACTGATAGTACAGAGGCTATTGGTAACCATACGGATTCTGATAATGAGGAGGAGGAGGAGGATACTATCCATAATATGCAATCTGTTACTGGTTGGGATGAGGAAAATACATAGACTGTTGTTGTGACTAGCCTTGTCTCCAGTTTTGGAACTGTGGTGGAGACTGATAGTGAGGCTGGAACTACTAGTGCCGGTACTGCTGCCATCTCCCTCCCTGAAACTGGTGGGCGGGTCTCTACCCTGTTGTGAACCCAACTGGCCTTGCCCTGACGGACGGGGCTGGTTTCGCTCACGGTCGAACCAGGTGTCGTTCACCTCATGAATGATAGGTGGAGGTGGAGACTGCTGCTCAGGAATGTAGGATACTTACTGTTGGTATGGAACTATCTGATATGAGTGTTGCTAGACCTGATCAGGTGTCTACACATAGTAGACATGTTGAACTGTGGTTGGTCCTCCGCTACTCTACTGAGTGGAAGAAGTGTGCTCCCTAGTAGATGTATTAGCTGCTGCACTCGCACTGTGAACTGCACTGATCGAACTAACAAGAAGCTCCAGGTGCTTTGTTATCTCATCCATCTTATCCAGCTTCTTCGTCCTCTGTTCGATCACTTAAATCTTCTCAAGCTCCTTGGATCGTTTCTCAATAATGTCCACTTTGGGTAGGTGGTTTCCAATGATGGTCAGGTCAAAGTTGTCCACCCTATCCACTTCATGTGATGTCGTCATATTGACATCCTTGTGGGGTACTGCTGGGGATGTGACGGGATGCTTCTGAAAAGCATGTGAAGAAGAAAGAGATGTTGAACTCTCTGCCATTTCCTCAAAAATTTGATAAAGGACATCCTCGTCCTTGTTGAAGTGGCATCCTCCACAAGTGGCATCTACTAGCTTCTGATTCTCTACACTTAAACCCCCAAAGAAATTTTGCACAAGGGTTGTCTTTGGAATATCATGATGGGGGCACTTTTCCATCAGATCTTTGAATCTTTCCAACACCTCGTGAATAGGTGATGAATACCCATTCATCACTCTTTATTCTTATATTTTAGCTACAAAAACCTATGCAAATGCATGTATATACTTGTAAATAGGATTAATTAGCAAAAGCATGCATTGTGTAAAAACTTATAATTAGCATGTTTTTGTGCAAAAATAAAAGAATAAAGATTGAAAAGAAAAAGAGGGAAATATTTAGAATAAATATTGAGCAACCTAGCCCAAGGGAGGGCTCAGCATGGGCCTGACCGCATAAAAGCCAAAGTAGAGGGAGATAGGGGCTCATGTGTAAATATTTATGTAAATAAATAAAATTATATTTTCCTCACCCAAAAATATGTTTGTAAATATTTGTACATATTTATAAAGTATAAAAACAAAACAAAAAGCTAAAAATTAAAAAGATTAAAAATGCCCTTTCACCATGTACATAAACCATCCTCCTATACTTATTCAACCTTATAAATAAATAAAATTATTTATTTAAACTTTTTGTAAATATTCTATATTATATATTGTAAATACATAAAATAAAAAGAATCAAAACAAAAATCAAATAAAAATAATAAAATTAAAGTAACAAAAACATATTGTACATATGCCATGTACATAGTTGTATATATCTATTTATTTTACCTATATACATAAATAATAAAAACCAAATAAAAATACCCTTTTATTCCTCATCTTATTCTATAAATAAATAAAATATAAAATGGGAATAAAATTGTACAAAAATAATAATTAAAAATCAAAAATAAAAAATCAACATATTGTATATATATACCTATGTATAGCTATATATTGTAAATACCTTATTTTTATTTCCAAAAATTAATTAAAAATCACCAAAAATAGAAAAAATTAAAACAAAAATATTTCATGTTTTGAGTTTTAATTAAATCGGCCATTTATTATTTTTAATTCAATTTCTAAATCTTTTCTGACGTGGCTGATTCCCATTGGTCCACGGGGGTTGTTGACCGCCCGGTCAACTCCCCCTGTGGACCACTTCCCACGGGTCTGGTTCGCGGACCCGACTTCTCCCATTTATTCCCGCCAGACCCGATCACCATTTAGCCTAACCCAGGGTCCTAATCACTCCCCAAGTATCCGGGAATCTCGCCCGACATTGATCCTAGGGATCCGTGCTCAATCGAGCCGGACCCGAGCCCTTCTTCCCGGACCTGCACCCATATAAATTCCCAGCTCCGCCGCATTCTTTGATCATCTTTGGCTCTCCACTCTTCATCCCGTGACCTCCACAGCTATCCCTGAGGTGACAGCTCTCGGTTGCCCGTGTCGCAGCGAGGAGAGAGTGGCCGGACCACTGATCCGGCGAATAGCTCCGCCGTAGCTCCGCTAGTGGTGTGAGCTCCGAGCCTCAGGACCAGACGACCTTCGAGGCTACGACCGGGAGCTTCCCCAGCTCCAGCCCAGTCTACTTCGCCACCCAGGTAATCACTTAGCGTCCCTATTTAGCCTAATTTCCATTTCGCCCCAATTCGCTCCGCCGTCGTTCTTCGCCGATTCCGACCACCCAGCGCACCCATTCGATCATCGGAGTCCCCATTCATCTCCGCCTTTCCTCCACGCACATTCTCCGCCCCTCCGTTCAACCCAGCTCGCACAGGAGCTGGGAGTCGAATCCCCTCGCCGTCGCTTTGCCGGGATTCATCCGCTCCGACGCATAGACCACCTTCACGCCGCCTAACCGGGTCGAGGCATTTTGCCCCCGACCCGCGAAGTTTCTGAGCTACTTTGCAGGACCAGAGGAGGCCATCTGAGGCCTCCCGACACTTGAGCCAGGAGCTTTCCTCCGCCGACCTCGCCGGAGCCCCTTCAGGGCTCGGCTGGGCCATCGGAGTCGACCATCAGCTGCGGAGCTCCATCGCGCATCTTCTCCGATCTCCGGAAGCAGCAGACGAGGACCACAGCGCTCGCACGAGGCCGGCGAAAGTCGCCGGCAACTTGTTCTTCCAGGATCCTCGCCGACCGTCAGATCAGCCTTAGAGCTCCAGATCAGATCACGACCGTCCATTCGCGGAGCTGCAGCCAGCGTCAGATCAGTTGAGGTGTGATCCCCGCCGTTGGTTCACCGAGGGTTCGGCCACTACGTACGAGGACCGTCCGATCTCCACGTGGAGGACCCTCCACCGTTCGATCAGGCCGAGCCTTTCAAGGTCAAAGGCGCCACCGCTCTCGTTTGTTGGATCTGCTACGTGGCGCACATCCGGCCGTCGGCGTAATAAAAGGGGTAATTTGTCTTAGGCCCCCTCTTAGTTTATGCTTTTAGTTTCAGTCCTGTAAATATTTTGTGCCTTTTATTTACGTTGGGTTATTTGCACACTGGACCCCGTACTTTAGTTTATTTGCATTTATGCCCCTGTTTGTGTGAGCCACGTGCGTCGTCACGTGTATATTTGGTGTAATTGCAACTTTAGTCTTGTAGTTCTGGATGTTCGTTAATGAATGAAATGTTTTTAGTAATTGCATAAATGCCCCTGTGAGTGTTTTAATTCCGCATGTGCGTCTATTAGTGGGTTATTTGCAATACAGCCCCTGGACTTTTTGGTACGAGTTACCAAAAGGTCCTCGGACTTGTTTTTCTTACCAAAAGGTCCCTGAGTGCCCCAGGCACGCGCCGCGCGCGTGCGTTGCTGGGTTAATTGCACCTGGACCCCCAGAACTTCGGGTATTTGCACTTCAGTCCCTGTGCACAGTGCCCTCTTTTGATTTTTGAATAAAATATCAAATCACCTCCAAATTCGATGAAAATTTGACACATGGCTCCTGCCATGTTGTAGGATTTTTGAGAATTTTTGAGGACATTTTTGATTTAGTTTGTTATTTTTAAAAATTTAAAAACCTTTATTTCAGCCACTGTCTAGTTTTAAAAATCCCAAAAAAATATAAAAACCCCCTCAAAAATTTCATAAAAATTAGGTACTGTTTCTTTTGTGTTACTTGATTTTCTAGCCAATTTTGGCTATTTTTCACTGAGTAAAAACCCTAAAAATTCAAAAACACCTAAAAACTCATAAAAATTATAATAAATAATTTAAAAACCCAAAAAGAATAATTTTGGTACTCAAATTTTCCTTGTTTTATCTAGTTTACAGGAAAAATACCTCCAGGCCCTTTTGAGATTCTTAAATATTTTATCTAAGGACTTTAGGGTTGGCTGGACAGTACCTTGTTTATTTGCTACTGTTTGATTTTTAGAAAATAAAATATACATCAGAAAATTATCAAAAATTAACCAAAAACACTAAAAAACCTAAAAACATAAAAACATTTTTGTTTGAATTTTTGCTTGATTTTTGACACATTAAATAATTTGCTTAAGTGTGCTTGTTTTTGTTTCTTTTATTTTCTTCACATTTAAAAATACAAAAAAATATAAAAATCACTAAAAATCATTAAAAATACTTGTCTTTTATTTTATTTTATTTTATTTTTACTACTTCGTAGGCCTTTGGCCAACCCGTGCTCCTTGAGTTCGACCCTGGGTGCTATACCAGGTTAAACATTTAGCAGGACCACTTGCCTTGTTTGATTGACTTTATTTCTATTTAGTGGTCCGATTTTTCTTGATATACCTATCCTCTGAGATCCGGGTCGCAACGACCCTTGTCTTATTACCTTCACCCGGGTCTTTGGGAAATTTTTCGGGATATCAGAATGGCGCCGTTGCCGGGGAGCACGGCTTAGTAGTTCTTTTCGTTTTATTTTCGTTTTTGTTTTCGCGGCTTTTCGCGGCTCTTCGGAGCTCGCGGCTTTTCGCGGCTTTTGTATCTATTTTCTTTTTGTTTTATTTTTGTTTTACTTTATTTTTATTTTTGTTTTATTCTGTGTGTTTATTTCATTTTCCATTTTTGCATATATACCCTCACTTTTATTTTCCTTTCCTTTCTTTATTATTTGATTATTTTTGCCGGTCTGACCACTCTTCTCTTTGTCTTGCGAGGGCCCGAGGACCGCGGAGGCGACTTTCGAGGAGCCGGCGCAGCCGAGGAACTTGGAGGCGGCTTCTTTCTCTACGAAGCCGCAGGAGAGAGCGAGAGAGAGAGAGAGTTGAGTGGGTGAGGATAGATTAGGTTTTTACTTCATTTATTATTATTTTTGTAATAATACAGGGACCTGGACACTCTTGGACTTCTTGACCGTAGCGGGTCTGTTTCGCCGAGCACCGGTGTGCTCGGGGGACCCATTAGGACCTTCGCGGTTTTTCGCGGCTTTTTCGCGGTTTTATTTTTCTTTTATTTCTGTCTTTTCCGGTTTTTCGTGGTTTTTGCTCGAGCCCCTAGACTTAGGATTTTCTGGTGAATGTGCCGTAATTAGTAGGATCCACACACCTAATTGCATATATGTTCCCATAGATCGATAATTGGACCTACTTAAAATCAATAATAAAAATAACCGACTCGCTAGCCTCCGTAGCCTACGTGCCGTAGCCCGTCCTGTAAAGCGCTTTCTCCTACCCCCGATTTGTCGGACAGAGGAGGGACGGGCCAAGACCGGACTCTTTGGCTTGGAGGTCGGTGACCGGTTAGACGGTTCTTCGCTAGAAGCTGCTCGTCTAGGACTCGGTTTTTCCCCCTGCATCATTTAGGTTAGTTTTATTTCAGTCTTTACTTTCATGCGCGGATCATCTTGCATGTAGAGTGCTGGAGACAGGTACGCATTTCTGACTTTGCATGCATCATTGATTTATCGTGCATCGGCTTTTTCGTCTTCTCCCCCCTGTTTTGGACTTAATAATCAGGAGAACCGAAAAATTCGTTAGGCCTTTTGTTTGCTTTGAAAAATATTAAAAAAGTGAAAACCATAAAATTGGGACTGCTAATCTTATTGATCTTAAAATCCGCTCACCCTAAAAATTTTGTCTTGGGGAGAGCAACCCCCTCATTGCTTGGTTTGGATGCGCGAGAGAGTGACCCGCACCCTAGGTAGAGCCCCCCGTTGCTAATCCCGACTGACTACCGACTCTTCCGTGCGGGCCAGTCGGTTGGGTTAGCATCGAATATCCCAACAGGTCACGTAAGCGCTCTGATATTCTGTTTGTTCACCAAAATAAAATCGACAAGATAATTTGACCGAACTTTCACGGTCTTCAGCTCGCGTTGCGTTGGTGAACCGGGGGTTTGTTTTCAGATCATAATTTTTCCAGATCTCATCCGCCCTACTCGCCAGATCAAGATGATGGGTAGACGGTCTCTTAGGCAGCCTCTGGCTGCACCGCTTTCGGGCGCGTCTACCTCATCATCTAGGTTGGCTCGCGAGAGCTCAGACCCGCTCTCCGAGCCCGAGTACGACTCCACCCTGTTCCCCCTCGATCCCCTTTCTGATCTACCTGAGAGACACAAGCCCGAGGAGAGATTGATACATTTGACAGCACCTGAGTTGGGCTCGTTTGATTTTGCAGACGTCGACATGGCCGGAGCCGGCAGTTCAGACGATCACTCCCGTCAGCCAGAGCATATTGTACTAGACCAGGGAGCGATCAACTCCACCCTGATCGCATCACTCGATACAGTCCAGCAGCAGCTCCGCGATCAGGGGGCATTTATGATTGAGATGAGGAGAGAGTTGGAGAGGCTCAGAGCAGAGCGAGACCAGCAGAGCGAGCCCGAGGAGCCCGATGATGCACAGGCACAAGCCGCAGCAGCAGCGGCAGCAGCCGCGGCCGCCGCCGCAGCGGCAGCAGCCGCAGGAGGAGGAGGACCACCTAGACCGATTGATGAATACCCATTCATCACTCTTTATTCTTATATTTTAGCTACAAAAACCTATGCAAATGCATGTAGATATGTGTAAATAGGAATAATTAGCAAAAGCATACATGTTTGTAAATACTTATAATTAGCATGTTTTTGTGCAAAAATAAAAGAATAAAGATGAAAAAGAAAAAGAGGGAAATATTTAGAATAAATATTGAGCAACCTAACCCAAGGGAGGGCTCAGCATGGGCCTGACCGCATAAAAGCCAAAGTAGAGGGAGATAGGGGCTCATGTGTAAATATTTATGTAAATAAATAAAATTATATTTTCCTCACCCAAAAATATGCTTGTATATAGTTAGAAACTATTAAAAATAAAATAAAAATTTAAAAACCAAAAACTCAAAAATGACCTTTCACCATGTACATAGACCATGATCCTTTCTTTATTTAACCTTGTAAATAAATAAAATTATTTTCAAATTTTTTTGTAAATATTCTATGTATATATTGTAAATAAAATAAATAAAAAGAAGTAAAACAAAAATCAAACAAAATGACAAAATTAAAATTACAAAAATATCTTGTATATATGCCATGTATATGGTTGTACATAACTATTTATTTCCTCTATGTATATAAATAATAAAAATAAAATAAAAATAGCCTTTTATTCCTCATTTTATCCTATAAATGAATAAAATATAAAATAGGAATAAAAATGTATAAAAATAACTAATTAAAAATCAAAATTCAAAACCCTATATTGTATATATACCTATATATAGACCTATTATGTAAATACCTCATTTTTATTTCCAAAAATTAATTAAAATTCACAAAAAAATAGAAAAAATTAAAACAAACATTTTTCATGTTTTGAGTTTTTCATGAATCGGCCATTTCCTATTTTATTTTGAATTTCCAAGCTATTTATGACGTGGCCCTTCCTGATTGGTCCACGGGGGATGTTGACCCCCCGGTCAACTCCCCCCTGTGGACCACATCACACGGGTCGTGACGCCCGACCCGACTTCCCCGATTTTTCGCGTCACGACCCGGCCCCCAAATCCGCAACTCTCGAGCTCCGATCATGCCCCATGAATCCGGGAACCTCGCCCGACTCCTCGCCTAGGGGTCCGTGCTTCATCGAGCCGGACCCAACCCCTTCTTCCCGGACCTGCACCCATATATAACCTGAGCTCAGCCGCCTCCTTTCTCCATCTTTGGCTCGCCACTCTCATTCCCGTGACCTCCATTGCAATCACCGAGGTGACAGCTCGCGTTTGCCTTTGTCGCAGTGAGGAGGAGGTGGCCGGACCACTGATCCGGCAGCTTTGCGCCGCCGTGCTCCGCCGCTTGCAGGAGCTCGAGCCTCAGGCAGTGACAACCTTCGAGGCGACGACCGGGAGCTAGCTAAGCTCCAGCACAGTCTTCCGCACCACCCAGGTAGCCTTATAGCTCGCCCATTTCGTTTAATTTTAAGTTTCCCCCAAATCGAAGCTCCGTCGAGTTCCTTTGATTCCGGTCATCTTGCGTATCTCCTCGATCATCGGGACACACTATCACCTTCGCCATCCTTCGACGCACCTTCTACGCCCCTTCATTCAACCCAGCTCGCACCGGAGCTGGGGTTCGAGCTCCACCGTCCTCCGCTCGCCGGAGCTCACTCACCCCGACGCACCGTCCACCCTCACGCCGCTTCATCGGGTCGAGGCACTTTGCCCTCGACCCGCGAAGCTTCTGGTTTACTTTGCAGGTCAAGAGGAGGCCATCTGAGGCCCCCTCACATCCAGGCCAGGAGCTCGACTCCGTCGACCTCGCCGGAGCCCCTCCAGGGCTCGGCTGGGCCATCGGAGGCCTCCACCAGCTGCGGGACTTCACCGCGGATCTGTTCCGATACCCAGAGGCAGCTGAGGAGGACTACTGCACGCGCACGAGGCCGGCGAACTTCGCCGGCCACCCGTTCTTCCAGTATCCTCCACCACCGTCCGATCGTCCCCCGCTCCAGTTTCAATCGTCACCGTCCATCCTTCGAGGAGCAGATACCGTTGATCGATTTGAGGGTAGATCCGGACCGTTGGAGCAGAGAGAGGGAACCACCAGCACCTGCCAGCCATTTGATCATCCACGTGGCCCCCTCTGCGCCGTCGATCAGGCTCAAGTGCGGACGAAGAGAGGCGCCATCCACCTACACCGTCAGATCATCTACGTGGCGCAAATCCAGCCATCGACGTAATAAGGGGTAATTTACTTAGGGCCCCCTCTTAGTTTTTGTTTTCAGTCCTAGTCCTGTAAATATTTTAGTCCTTTTATTTATGTAGGGTAAATTGCACATTGGACCTCGTGCTTGTTTAGTTTTGCATTTATGCCCCTGTGTATGTGAGCCACGTGCGTCGTCACGTGTATTTCTGGTTTATTTGCAATACTTAGCCTGTAGTTCTGATGGGTTTATGAATGAATGAATACTTTCTGGTATTTGCAGATCTACCCCTGTGAATGTTTTATTTCCACATGTGCTGATTTTAGTGGGTTAATTGCATAACCGCCCCTGGACTTTTTGGTACGAGTTACCAAAAGGTCCTAGGACTTGGTTTTCATTACCAGAAGGTCCCTGAGTGCCCCAGGCACGCGCCACACGCGTGACTTGCTGGGAAAATTGCACCTGGACCCCCAGTTCTTTGGGTATTTGCACTTAAGTCCCTGTGCACAGTGCCCTCTTCTCGATTTTGAATAAAATATCAAACCACCTCCAAATTCGATGAAAATTTGACACATGGCTCCTGCCATGTTGCTGGATTTTTGAGAATTTTTTAGGACAATTTTGATTTTATTTGGTATTTTTAAAAATTCAAAAACATCTATTTTAGCTACTGTCTAGGTTTAAAAATCCCAAAAAAATATAAAAACACCCCCAAAAAATTCTAAAAAATTTAGTTACTGTTCTTTGTGTGTTGTTTGAATTTCTAGCCAATTTTGGCTATTTTTCATTGCTTAAAAACCCTAAAAATCTAAAAACATCTAAAAACTCATAAAAAATTATAATAAATAATCTAAAAATCTAAAAACAATAATTTTGGTGCCCAAATTTTCCTTGTCTTCTCTAGTATACAGGAAAATTACCTCCAGTTCCTTTGAGATCCTTAAATATTTTATTTTTGGATTTTGGGCCTGGCTGGACAGTACCTTGCCTTTTTAGCACTGTTTGATTTTTAGAAAATAAAATACACCTTATAAAAATCCCAAAAATTCACCAAAAACACTTAAAAACCTAAAAAACATAAAAACAATTTTTCTTGAATTTTTGCTTGATTTTTGGTGCTTTAAATAAATTGCTCAAGTGTGCTTTTATTTGCTTTCTTTTATTTTCTCATTATATTAAAAATCCAAAAAAAATATAAAAATTATTAAAAACCACTAAAAACATTTTCTTTTAGTTTATTTTCATTTTTACTACTTCGTAGGCCCTAGGCCAACCCGTGCTCCTTGTGTTCGACCCTGGGTGCTATACCAGGTTAATCTCATAGCTAGGCCGCTTTCTTTTGTGCTTGATGGATTTATTTGCTCGAGTGGTCTGATTTTTCTTGATTGAGTGACTCTGAGTGATAGAGGTCGCAACGACCTATTTAGTACCTTTACCTCGTTTGCTCGGGCCGCCTCATCAGAATGGCGCCGTTGCCGGGGAGCACGGCTTAGTAGTATTTTTGTCTTTATTTTTCGTTTTTCGTTTCGCGGTTTTTCGCGGCTCTTCGGAGTCCGCGGCTTTTCGCGGCTTTTGTATCTAGCTTCTTTTTGTTTTATTTGGTTTTATTTTGATTTTCTTTTATTTTTATTTTTGTTTTATATTGTGTGTTTATTTTATTTTTCATTTTTGCATATATACCCTGACTTTCATTTTTATTTCTTTTCTTTATTATTTGATTATTCTTTTTGGTCTGACCACTCTTCTTTTCTTCTTGCGAGGGCCCGAGGACCGCGGAGGCGACTTTCGAGGAGCCGGTGCAGCCGCGGCACTTGGAGGCGGCTTCTTTCTCTACGAAGCCGCAGGAGAGAGCGAGAGGAGAGAGTTGAGTGGGTGAGGTATTAGGATAGATTTTTCATTTATTATCATTATTATTGTAATAATACAGGGACTTGAACTTTTGGATTCTGTTTGGACTTGTGACCGTAGCGGGTCTGTTTCGCCGAGCACCGGTGTGCTCGGGGGACCCATTAGGACTTGCGGTTTTTCGCGGTTTTTACGCGGTTTTATTTTTCTTTCTTACTGTCATTTTCCGGTGTTTCGCGGTTTTTGCTCGAGCCCTTAGATTTAGGACTTTCTGGTGATTGTGACGTAATTAAGTAGGATCCACACACCTTAATTGCATATCTGTTCCTATAGACCGTAATTGGACCTGCTTAAAATAAATAATAAAAATAACCGACTCGCTAGCCTCCGTAGCCTACGTGCCGTAGCTCGTCCTGTAAAGCGCTTACTCCTACCCCCGATTTGTCAGGCAGGGGAGGGACGGGCCAAGACCGGACCCTTTGGCTTGGAGGTCGGTGACCGGTTAGACGGTTCTTCGCTAGAAGTTGCTCGTCTAGGACTCGGCTTCCCGCTGCATCATTTAGCTTAGTTTAAATTCTGTCTTTATTTTATGCGCGGATCATTTTGCATGTAGAGAGCTGGAGGCAGGTACGCATTTCTGACTTTGCATGCATCATTGATTTCTCGTGCATCGGCTTTTTCGACTTCTCCCCCTTGTTTTGGACTTAATAATCAGGAGAATCGAAAAATTCGTTAGGCGTTTTGTTTGCTTTGAAAAATACCTAAAAAAGTGTAACCATAAAATTGGGACTGCTAAGATTATTGACCTTAAAACTCGCTCTCCCTAAAAATTTTGTCTTGGGGAGAGCAACCCCCTCATTGCTTGGTTTGTATGCGCGAGAGAGTGACCCGCACCCTAGGTAGAGCCCCCCGTTGCTAAACCCGACTGATTACCGACTCTTCCGTGCGGGCCAGTCGGTTGGGATTAGCAGCGGATATCCCAACAGGTCACGTAAGCGCTCTGATATCTTGAGTGTTCACCAAAATAAAATCGACAAGATAATTTGACCGAACTTTTACGGTCTTCAGCTCGCGTTGCGTTGGTGAACCGGGGGTTTGTTTTTAAATCATAATTTTTCCAGATCTCATCCGCCCTACTCGCCAGGTCAAGATGATGGGTAGATGATCTCTTAGGCAGCCTCTGGCTGCACCGCTTTCGGGCGCGTCTACCTCATCATCTAGGTTGGCTCGCGAGAGCTCAGACCCGCTCTCCGAGCCCGAGTACGACTCCACCCTGTTCCCCCTCGATCCCCTTTCTGACCGTCCTGAGAGACACGAGCCCGAGGAGAGACTGATACATTTGACGGCACCTGAGTTGGGCTCATTTGATTTTGCAGACGTCGAGATGGCCGGAGCAGGCAGTTCTGATGATCACTCCCGTCGACCAGAGCACATTGTATTAGACCAGGGAGCGATCAACTCCACCCTGATCGCATCACTCGATACAGTCCAGCAACAGCTCCGCGATCAGGGAGCATTCATGATGGACATGAGGAGAGAGTTGGAGAGGCTCAGAGCAGAGAGAGACCAGCAGAGCGAGCCCGAGGAGATCCCGGATGCAGATGCACAGGCACGAGCCGCAGCAGCAGCAGCTGCCGCGGCCGCCGCCACAGCGGCAGCAGCCGCAGGAGGAGCAGGACCACCTAGACCGATGCGGGAGTTGCACAACCCCGGATCTACACTGATGCACCATTGGGTTGTGGTTCCGGCTATCGTGGGGGATTTCAAGTTCCCCCCGAACACCTTGCAGATGCTTCCTCGGTTCCATGGACTTGCTACAGAGGAGCCCCACCTCCACCTCCAGGAGTTTTTGATGATATGCAGCACTGTCCACGACAGACATGTGGACCAGGACACTATCAGGATGATCACCTTCCCCTTTTCACTGGCAGATAGAGCAGCCACCTGGCTGAAGCACTTGGGGAGGTTTGTCTATACCTGGGAGCAGCTCCGCACCGAGTACTTGAACAAGTACTATCCACTCGGGCGGACGAATGCAGCGAGGGCCCTGATCAGCAACTTCTCCATGTTCCCCAACGAGCAGTTTCACGAGGCTTGGGAGAGGTTCAGAGAGCTCCTGGACAGATGCCCGCACCACGACATCACGAAGCCGAACCTAGTTCAGAGCTTCTTCAGCGGGTTGTCACCAGAGCTACAGGGCCTGGTAAATGCTTCTTGTGGCGGGTCCTACTTTGCCAAGGACCACGACCAGGTCTGGGCTATTTTTGAGGAGATGGCAGAGAACTACATGGTGATGTCCCAGACCTGGCTCTACACTCAGAAGACCCAGCCACATCAGCCAGGACCCGTGCAGTACCAGAGGATAGCACGGGTAGATGCAGGTCCTTCCAGTTCGTCCGCAGCAGCAGCAGCAGCAGAGTCATCAGCTGCGGACATGCGTATCATCAGCGAGAAGTTGGACCGCATGGAGCTGATCGAGAAAAAGCAGTGCCAGAGTATCACGCAGATGGAGCAGATGGCACAGGTCTTGAGCGACATGAAGACACAGCTCATGTGTCTCCAGGAGGCACAGACGGCTTCTCAGCCCCGTCTTCAGTCGCGAGGCGACACCGGCAGCAGCAGCAGCTCGTCCCAGCGCTCCAGCACTCCAGTGCAGCCTAGACAGGTTCACCTTGTACAGGCGGAGCCGTACCAGCAGCCGCAGCCCACCTACCAGTCCCCACCATCTCCAGAGATGCAGATGGTGGTATACCAGCCGGACCAGCCTCTGGCAGTACTCCCGCCAGCCCCCTTTGATGCCGAGCCATTGATGGATGTCAACGGGATTTGGTACGACCGTCCCCAGCCTGGGATCCGACGAGACCATCCCGGATTCAGGTGGGGGAGTGGTGGTGGTGCCCAGCCCCAGCAGCAGCCGTCAGGACAGGGAGGGCAGTACTCCCATCAGAGAGACCAGCACCAGCCGCAGCAGCAGCCCCCAGCGTATCAGCAGCAGTCATCCTATGGTCCTCGATCCTATCAGCAGCAGGGACAGTCTTGGAGACGTGAGCAGCAGGCTCACCAGGGATACCAGCAGCAGCCTCCATCCTACCCCTCTTACCCACCACAGCAGTTCCAGCAGCCTCACCCACAGCGAGGCCACCCGTCGGGCTCCCATGAGAGCCCCGCCTTGGATGACATCGCCCGCCTCCTCACGGATCAGCAGGCCACATTCCGACGGGAGATGGACGAGTTCCGCCAGGAGATGCGGGACCTGGTGAGAGGGAAGGCCACCAAACCAGCCCAGATAGAGCCCAATCTGAACAGCCTCAAGAGGAAGTCTGAGCAGGTAGTACCTACTGAGTTAGCCACTCCTAGTGACCCATTTGATGATACTTCTTCGGATCTATTTGATGCTGATTTTGTCACACTTAGGAGCGGTAGGACCCCAGCAGGCGGCGGCGCCTCATCTGAGCACCATCCCGAGGCGCCACAGGAGGAGGAGGAGAGCGGTACTGAGGCCGCTCCAGATGATGACGGTGGCACTGAGGCCACCAAGGATGCTGATCCCACCGGCGGTATTGAGGCCGCCGCTTCACCAGATCTAGGAGGTGGTACTGAGGCCACCCATTCAGCCGAGCCAGCCAGCGGTACTGATGCCGCACGACGTCTACCTTCAGCAGCAGCAGAGCAGCCAGCCTGTGGTGGTACTGAGGCCACCGATGTTTGTAGAGACAGAGATGTTGTTTTTCCTCGTGTTCATGTATCTCGGAACTCTGCTATTAATAAAGGAAAAGGTTTACTTTCTTCTGGTCCCACTGTGGTGCATGATGTATGTGTGGATCCGGTCCTTGAACCGTCTAGACCTTTTCCTAGTCCTTCATCTGAGAAGGACCCAGTGATTCCCTTCCCTAGAGCCCTTCAGATGGGAAAGGGGAAGAAAAATGATCCAAAAAAGAGAGAGCTTGAGGAGTTCAGCCAGAGCATGATTGATCGATTCCATATCCAGCTGACCCTCCAGGAGGCTTTGCAGCACATCCCCCTTCTCCAGCGTTCTTTGAGAGAGAGGACTACAGTTAGGAGGAGGAGGAGGAACCACACTTCAGAGATACATGTGCTGACCAAAGCCACGTGCTTTGCGATCCAGAACCGACTGCCAGCCAAGAGGCCAGATTCAGGGGCCCCGTATGTCAGATGCCAGATTAGTGAGCAGTGGTTCGACCGTACTCTTCTAGATAGCGGATCGTCGATTAACCTTCTTCCGGTAGTCCTTCTCGACCGCTTCGAGTTGGGCACTCTTCGACAGAGCAGGACAGTCCTTCAGTTCGCTGATCGATCTGTCAAGAAGCCGAAGGGGTTATTACGAGACGTTATCGTCACGATTCAGGGCCTGCAATTCCCCGTGGACTTCGTAGTGTTGGACATGGAGATCCCTGAGTCAGTGGCCGATACCCCCATCATCCTTGGTCGTCCGTTCTTGGCCACAGCCAAGGCGGTGACTGATCATGATAGCGGGAAGGTGTGCTTTCGCGTCCAGGGCGAGAGTATACAAATAGAGACGGTCGAGGACTATAGAGCCAGATTCAGATCCCGCTCAGATGCGAGTACAGACTCAGAGCAGCTGACAGACGCAGAGCCAGACATCCACCAGGACTGTGATTTTGTGATCACAGATGATGAGGCAGCTTGGGCAGACCTTGAGACACAGACTACCCTCTCACTTTCAGACACAGCTGACGCAGAGATGACAGCAGAGGAGAGTCTGGAGAGCACAGACCTGGTTCAGGATACCATTGAGGCAGCAGAGCCGGTCCTCGATCGCAGCACGATGACTAGTGATGGTGGTGCTGAGGCCACCTTGTTTTCCGGTGGTACTGATGCCACCGTTTCTGATACAGATCCCTCGGATTCAGAGTCTGATTGGGCCGATTGCTATGATCAGATGCCAGACCTGAGTCCATCTGAGCCTATTGATGAGGAGGAGGTAGAGGTAGAGCAGACCAGAGACAGTGCAGTTGAGCCGCCTTCTCCCGATCCAGTTTGCGAGAGTATGCTTTCACTTTCCCAGGCAGATTTGGCCGACCTTGCAGCTTTCACTCAGTTTCTTCCACAGCCAGATTTGCCGGCACCCAGCATTCCAGAACTGAAGCCGCTCCCTACTTCGCTGAAGTATCGATTCCTTGCGGGCAATCCAGAGATGTACCCAGTCATCATCTCCGCCGAGTTGACTGGAGAGCAGGAATCCCGTTTGATGGGGGTTCTTGAAAAGAACCGCAAGGCGATCGGATGGAGCGTAGCAGATCTCCATGGGATTAGTCCATCAGTGTGCTCCCACCATATCTATCTCGAGGAGGGGGCAAAGCCGTCGCGTGAGTTCCAGCGGCGTCTGAACCCCAACCTGAGAGAGGTTGTGATGAAGGAAATATCAAAATGGTGGGGTGCAGGTTTTATTTATCCCATTTCCGACTCCAAGTGGGTCAGCCCCTTGCATGTGGTGCCCAAGAAGACGGGCATCACGACTGTGATCAGTGAGTCGGGAGAGGAGATTGCTACACGAGTACCCACCTCTTGGAGGGTTTGTGTTGACTACAGGAGACTCAACCAAGCCACCAAGAAGGACCATTTCCACCTGCCTTTTATTGACCAGATCATTGAGAGACTGGCAGGGAAGAGCCATTATTGCTTCCTGGATGGGTACTCAGGCTACAACCAAGTGGCCATCGCTCCTGAGGACCAGGAGAAGACCACCTTTACCTGTCCCTTCGGCACATACGCTTTTCGACGCATGCCATTTGGGCTATGCAATGCCCCTGCGACTTTTCAGAGGTGCATGCTGTCGATCTTCTCGGACATGGTAGGGGAGTGCTTGGAGGTCTTCATGGATGATTTCTCGATCTACGGTGACGGATTTGATTCTTGTCTTGACTGCCTAGATCGAGTACTTCAGCGATGTATTGAGTATCACTTGGTGCTATCTTGGGAGAAGAGTCACTTCATGGTGACTCAAGGGACGGTGCTTGGCCACATCATCTCCAACAGGGGCATGGAGGTTGATCCGGCCAAGGTTGATGTCATTAGAAAACTCGCACCGCCGTCCAATTTGAGGCAGTTACAGTCATTTCTGGGGCACGTTGGATTTTATAGGAGATTTATTCAGGATTTCAGCAGGATTGCCCGGCCGTTGACTGACCTCTTGACGAAAGACACCGAGTTCCTTGTCGATGACAAGTGCCTTTCGTCGTTTGCTACTCTCCAGCAGTGTGTTATTGAGGCTCCTGTCCTCCAGCCGCCTGATTGGTCTCTCCCATTCGAGATCATGACGGACGCCTCCGATTTTGTCGTAGGGGCAGTGCTGGGACAGAGGAGGGATGGAGTACCATTTGCTATACACTATGCTAGCCGCACATTGGATTCCGCCCAGCAGAATTATACAGTCACAGAGAAGGAGATGCTAGCCGTAGTGTTTGCCCTGGATAAGTTTAGATCATATATCATCGGATCTAGAGTGACTTTGTTTACAGATCACACCGCCATCAGGTACCTCATGGCAAAGAAGGATGCCAAGGCCAGACTGACTAGATGGATCCTTCTACTCCAGGAGTTCGACATTGAGATTAAGGATAAGCCTGGAGTCAAGAATGTGGTGGCGGATCATCTCTCCCGATTAGAGCAGCCTGAGGATTCTGAGCAGATTGATCCTATTAGAGATACCTTCCCAGATGAGGCGATCCTTGCTATCGCCTCACTCCCTTGGTATGCCGATATTGTGAACTTTCTCGTTGCTGGGAAAGTCCCACAAGATCGGCCCAGGCAGAGGCTTGAGACCTTTCTAGCGAAGGCCAAGTCTTACCATTGGGAGGATCCCATCCTTTACCAAGAAGGAGGGGATAGCGTCTGGCGTCGGTGTATTCCTCAGGAGGAACACCATAGCGTCCTCACTTACTGCCACAAGCTTGAGGCAGGAGGACATCATTCTGGGAGGAGAACGGCATAGAAAGTGCTCCAATCCGGCTTGTGGTGGCCTACCCTCTTCAAGGACTCAGATGAGTTCGTGAAGAGGTGTACTGACTGTCAGAGGATGGGCACTTGTGGACAGCGTGATATGATGCCGATGCAGCCCATTCACTTCTGTGAGGTTTTTCACGCATGGGGCATCGATTTCATGGGTCCATTCCCTAAGAGTCAGGGATTTGAGTACATTCTGTTGGCCGTTGATTATGTGAGTCGTTGGGTGGAGGCTATCCCCGCCCAAACCGCTGATGCGAGGACAGTTTGCAGATTTTTGAGGAAGCATATCATCACGCGGTTCGGGGTTCCACGAGTTCTTATTTCTGATGGGGGATCTCACTTCATCAACGACCAGGTGAAGGCACTTGCTAGCGAGTTCGGCATAGATCATCGTGTTGCTACACCGTACCATCCATAGACGAATGGTCTAGCCGAAGTGTCGAATAGGGAGATCAAGACTATTCTGCAGAAAGTCGTCCGCCCTGACCGAAAGGATTGGTCACGGCTTTTGGACTCGGTCTTGTGGGCATATAGGACGTCTTTCAAGACACCTTTAGGTACATCTCCCTTTCGCCTCGTATATGGCAAGCCATGCCATTTACCTGTTGAGCTGAGGCACAAGTCACTTTGGGCAGTTACAGACATACTTATGGATCCAGATGGTATAGGAGACCAGAGGAGGGCAGAGCTAGCTACCCTGGAGGAGCTTAGAGATTCAGCTTTCTCAAGCAGCCTACATTATAAGGAGAGAGTCAAGGGTGGCATGATTCTCATATCAGCCACAAGCATTTTGAGATTGGACAGAGAGTATGGCTGTTTGATGCGAGGCTTAGACTATTTCCAGGGAAGCTACAGAGCAAGTGGAAAGGACCTTATCTGGTTCGGAAGGTACACGACAACGGTAGCATCGACATATCTGAGTTGTCTTCTGAGAGTACCTTCCGAGTGAACGGCCAGCGGCTCAAGCCATTTCTAGATCATGAGCCGCGGGTCGTTGATATTGCCCCTATTCATTTTGCGTGAGATGTGGTCTTTGACTCACATCTAATGGATCTCACGCCTGAGCTTTACTGATCCTCCGCTGTAAAAAGATCCAGATGTCCATATCACCACATTCTTTAGTCCCACATCCCTTTCTCCATCTTGTGATTATGCTATACTTAGGGTGCACTTTACCCTAAGTATAGGGGGGATGTGAGACCTTTCGGGTATTTCTTTTGTTTCTGTCTACCCCTGTTTTGCTGCCTATACTTAGGGATATCTTACCCTAAGTATAGGGGGGGTAGACCCTGTACATTCTCCACTCGGTTTTCCCTTCGTGTACAGCCTGCTATACTTAGGATTACTTGATCCTAAGTATAGGGGGAAGACCCGAGTCCATCTTGACTTTTTCATTTCCTTTTGTATAGCCTTTCTTTTCACTTCCCTATACATAGCACGAGTTATGTCTTCTTCATCGCTCTTGACTCCGAGGACATCGTTCGAGCTAAGTATAGGAAGGGTGTGTATATATTTCATATATACTTTAGCCATAACTCGTACTTTGTGTGAGTGTGTTAATAAATAAAAATGGCTAAAAACCACAAAAAATTAAAAATTTTTATGTACATAATCTTCTTTTATTTGCACATAAATAGCTAGTGTACAAATTATTTTTGTAAAAATGATTTCAAAAATCTTTTGTGTGTAAAGCTTGTGTAAATATTTTGGTATCAAAATTATGTATATAGTACAAAATTTTTCCAAAATGTTTTGAAAATCAAAAAGTTTGCAAAAATCTTGTGTAAATGTGTGTAAATATCTTTTTGCAAAACTTGCACTTCATGCATCATCATTCATGATTTCAAAACATTTTTCAAAAATTTTGCATGATTGTAAAATAGTGTGTAAATATGCATCTTTTTGTACATATGTATATAGTTTTTCTTGGATGATAGTTGACATTTAAACTAGCCGGGAATCAAATTGAGAAATGGAGCTTGATTAAGATCTTAATCCACCTAATTCTAAGAGGAACCTTATAGGGCTTAGGTTTAAGGCTTTTCAGGTCCATGGTGACTTAATTCTTGGAGTCCACTAGGCTATGATCACATGTCATCTCAATGAGCCTAAGTAGAGCACTTAACAACAACACATGACTCATATAGATTATGGCTTTACTTGGACAACCGCACTATGCACCGAGCTCTCTACGGATGAGGTGGTGAGGAGGTAGTCTTCCTTGGCTTGGGGTAGCATATGAGGGTAGTACTTCTAGGCGGAACCTCTCTTCTTCTTATAGTGAAGGAAGTGCGTCTCAACTTGGTCTGGTTGCCATGAAGTCTAACGACGGGAGTTGTGGGTTGCAATAAAGCTTCAAAAGAGGGATAGTCTACTGGCTCAAGAGGAAAAACTCCTTGTATATATGCTGCACATGTATATGTTGTATAGATGCACTCGAAAAAAAAATGTGCAAAAAGAAAAGAACTCCAAAAAAGTGGTGGGTCTGAGAGAAAATGATAATCCCACCGGAGTATGTATATAAGTGCAATAAGCAAAGCTTGGTTTCATGATCCACCTGTTGTAGCTTGCAGCAAGGAGACTTGGCTACACTGGTCAAGCTCCCAAGGGTACTTGGCTACACTGGCCTTGACCCATTCTCTTCTTCCCCCTCTTCTTGAGCCGGTTGTACTTGAACTTAGAAGGGAATACCCCGCTCCTCGAGGAAAGAGTGGCCAGATTGAGGTCATAGAGTTACCTTGTTAGGGAGGGTTGTCAAGTTGCCATTTCTGAGGTGGAGAGCTTAGACTTCACATTCACAGGACAAGAAAAGATTCATGGTCTTCAGGGTTTGTGATTGATGACTTGTTCTGATCTGGAGCATTGAGGAGTCTTGGTTATAGATTGGTGGAACTTAGAGGCGGTTAGGTTTTAAGCTTAAGTCTAAATAAGGTTCCGACACATTAATAATCCAAAGATCTGATTAAGCTCCATACCCCAATTTAATGAAGGCAAGTTTAATAATCAACCTTGATCCATGTACATTCTCTTTTTCTTTTTCTTTCTTTCTTTTTCACTTCTTCTTCAAATAAATGTTTGCTAAGGGACTAGCAAAGTATAGTATAGGGGGGTGATGAATACCCATTCATCACTCTTTATTCTTATATTTTAGCTACAAAAACCTATGCAAATGCATGTAGATATGTGTAAATAGGAATAATTAGCAAAAGCATACATGTTTGTAAATACTTATAATTAGCATGTTTTTGTGCAAAAATAAAAGAATAAAGATGAAAAAGAAAAAGAGGGAAATATTTAGAATAAATATTGAGCAACCTAACCCAAGGGAGGGCTCAGCATGGGCCTGACCGCATAAAAGCCAAAGTAGAGGGAGATAGGGGCTCATGTGTAAATATTTATGTAAATAAATAAAATTATATTTTCCTCACCCAAAAATATGCTTGTTTATATTTAGAAACTATTAAAAATAAAATAAAAATTTAAAAACCAAAAACTCAAAAATGACCTTTCACCATGTACATAGACCATGATCCTTTCTTTATTTAACCTTGTAAATAAATAAAATTATTTTCAAATTTTTTTGTAAATATTCTATGTATATATTGTAAATAAAATAAATAAAAAGAAGTAAAACAAAAATCAAACAAAAATGACAAAATTAAAATTACAAAAATATCTTGTATATATGCCATGTATATGGTTGTACATAACTATTTATTTCCTCTATGTATATAAATAATAAAAATAAAATAAAAATAGCCTTTTATTCCTCATTTTATCCTATAAATGAATAAAATATAAAATAGGAATAAAAATGTATAAAAATAACTAATTAAAAATCAAAATTAAAAACCCTATATTGTATATATACCTATATATAGACCTATTATGTAAATACCTCATTTTTATTTCCAAAAATTAATTAAAATTCACAAAAAAATAGAAAAAATTAAAACAAACATTTTTCATGTTTTTAGTTTTTCATGAATCGGCCATTTCCTATTTTATTTTGAATTTCCAAGCTATTTATGACGTGGCCCTTTCTGATTGGTCCATGGGGGATGTTGACCCCCCGGTCAACTCCCCCCTGTGGACCACTTCACACGGGTCGTGACGCCCGACCCGACTTCCCCGATTTTTCACGTCATGACCCGGCCCCCAAATCCACAACTCTCGAGCTCCGATCATGCCCCATGAATCCGGGAACCTCGCCCGACTCCTCGCCTAGGGGTCTGTGCTTCATCGAGCCGGACCCAACCCCTTCTTCCCGGACCTGCACCCATATATAACCTGAGCTCAGCCGCCTCCTTTCTCCATCTTTGGCTCGCCACTCTCATTCCCGTGACCTCCATTGCAATCACCGAGGTGACAGCTCGCGTTTGCCTTTGTCGCAGTGAGGAGGAGGTGGCCGGACCACTGATCCGGCAGCTTTGCGCCGCCGTGCTCCGCCGCTTGCAGGAGCTCGAGCCTCAGGCAGTGACAACCTTTGAGGCGACGACCGGGAGCTAGCTAAGCTCCAGCACAGTCTTCCGCACCACCCAGGTAGCCTTATAGCTCGCCCATTTCGTTTAATTTTAAGTTTCCCCCAAATCGAAGCTCCATCGAGTTCCTTTGATTCCGGTCATCTTGCGTATCTCCTCGATCATCGGGACACACTATCACCTTCGCCATCCTTAGACGCACCTTCTACGCCCCTTCATTCAACCCAGCTCGCACCGGAGCTGGGGTTCGAGCTCCACCGTCCTCCGCTCGCCGGAGCTCACTCACCCCGACGCACCGTCCACCCTCACGCCGCTTCATCGGGTCGAGGCACTTTGCCCTCGACCCGCGAAGCTTCTAGTTTACTTTGCAGGTCAAGAGGAGGCCATCTGAGGCCCCCTCACATCCAGGCCAGGAGCTCGACTCCGTCGACCTCGCCGGAGCCCCTCCAGGGCTCGGCTGGGCCATCGGAGGCCTCCACCAGCTGCGGGACTTCACCGCGGATCTGTTCCGATACCCAGAGGCAGCTGAGGAGGACTACTGCACGCGCACGAGGCCGGCGAACTTCGCCGGCCACCCGTTCTTCCAGTATCCTCCACCACCGTCCGATCGTCCCCCGCTCCAGTTTCAATCGTCACCGTCCATCCTTCGAGGAGCAGATACCGTTGATCGATTTGAGGGTAGATCCGGACCGTTGGAGCAGAGAGAGGGAACCACCAGCACCTGCCAGCCGTTTGATCATCCACGTGGCCCCCTCTGCGACGTCGATCAGGCTCAAGTGCGGACGAAGAGAGGCGCCATCCACCTGCACCGTCAGATCATTTACGTGGCGCAAATCCAGCCATCGACGTAATAAGGGGTAATTTACTTAGGGCCCCCTCTTAGTTTTTGTTTTCAGTCCTAGTCCTGTAAATATTTTAGTCCTTTTATTTATGTAGGGTAAATTGCACATTGGACCTCGTGCTTGTTTAGTTTTGCATTTATGCCCCTGTGTATGTGAGCCACGTGCGTCGTCGCGTGTATTTCTGGTTTATTTGCAATACTTAGCCTGTAGTTCTGATGGGTTTATGAATGAATGAATACTTTCTGGTATTTGCAGATCTACCCCTGTGAATGTTTTATTTCCACATGTGCTGATTTTAGTGGGTTAATTGCATAACCGCCCCTGGACTTTTTGGTACGAGTTACCAAAAGGTCCTAGGACTTGGTTTTCATTACCAGAAGGTCCCTGAGTGCCCCAGGCACGCGCCACGCGCGTGACTTGCTGGGAAAATTGCACCTGGACCCCCAGTTCTTCGGGTATTTGCACTTAAGTCCCTGTGCACAGTGCCCTCTTCTCGATTTTGAATAAAATATCAAACCACCTCCAAATTCGATGAAAATTTGACACATGGCTCCTGCCATGTTGCTGGATTTTTGAGAATTTTTTAGGACAATTTTGATTTTATTTGGTATTTTTAAAAATTCAAAAACATCTATTTTAGCTACTGTCTAGGTTTAAAAATCCCAAAAAAATATAAAAACACCCCCAAAAAATTCTAAAAAATTTAGTTACTGTTCTTTGTGTGTTGTTTGAATTTCTAGCCAATTTTGGCTATTTTTCATTGCTTAAAAACCCTAAAAATCTAAAAACATCTAAAAACTCATAAAAAATTATAATAAATAATCTAAAAATCCAAAAACAATAATTTTGGTGCCCAAATTTTCCTTGTCTTCTCTAGTATACAGGAAAATTACCTCCAGGTTCCTTTGAGATCCTTAAATATTTTATTTTTGGATTTTGGGCCTGGCTGGACAGTACTTTGCCTTTTTAGCACTGTTTGATTTTTAGAAAATAAAATACACCTTATAAAAATCCCAAAAATTCACCAAAAACACTTAAAAACCTAAAAAACATAAAAACAATTTTTCTTGAATTTTTGCTTGATTTTTGGTGCTTTAAATAAATTGCTCATGTCTGCTTTTATTTGCTTTCTTTTATTTTCTCATTATATTAAAAATCCAAAAAAAATATAAAAATTATTAAAAACCACTAAAAACATTTTCTTTTAGTTTATTTTCATTTTTACTACTTCGTAGGCCCTAGGCCAACCCGTGCTCCTTGTGTTCGACCCTGGGTGCTATACCAGGTTAATCTCATAGCTAGGCCGCTTTCTTTTGTGCTTGATGGATTTATTTGCTCGAGTGGTCTGATTTTTCTTGATTGAGTGACTCTGAGTGATAGAGGTCGCAACGACCTATTTAGTACCTTTACCTCGTTCGCTCGGGCCGCCTCACCAGAATGGCGCCGTTGCCGGGGAGCACGGCTTAGTAGTATTTTTGTCTTTATTTTTCGTTTTTCGTTTCGCGGTTTTTCGCGGCTCTTCGGAGTCCGCGGCTTTTCGCGGCTTTTGTATCTAGCTTCTTTTTGTTTTATTTGGTTTTATTTTGATTTTCTTTTATTTTTATTTTTGTTTTATATTGTGTGTTTATTTTATTTTTCATTTTTGCATATATACCCTGACTTTCATTTTTATTTCTTTTCTTTATTATTTGATTATTCTTTTTGGTCTGACCACTCTTCTTTTCTTCTTGCGAGGGCCCGAGGACCGCGGAGGCGACTTTCGAGGAGCCGGTGCAGCCGCGGCACTTGGAGGCAGCTTCTTTCTCTACGAAGCCGCAGGAGAGAGCGAGAGGAGAGAGTTGAGTGGGTGAGGTATTAGGATAGATTTTTCATTTATTATCATTATTATTGTAATAATACAGGGACTTGAACTTTTGGATTCTGTTTGGACTTGTGACCGTAGCGGGTCTGTTTCGCCGAGCACCGGTGTGCTCGGGGGACCCATTAGGACTTGCGGTTTTTCGCGGTTTTTACGCGGTTTTATTTTTCTTTCTTACTGTCATTTTCCGGTGTTTCGCGGTTTTTGCTCGAGCCCTTAGATTTAGGACTTTCTGGTGATTGTGACGTAATTAAGTAGGATCCACACACCTTAATTGCATATCTGTTCCTATAGACCGTAATTGGACCTGCTTAAAATAAATAATAAAAATAACCGACTCGCTAGCCTCCGTAGCCTACGTGCCGTAGCTCGTCCTGTAAAGCGCTTACTCCTACCCCCGATTTGTCGGGCAGGGGAGGGACGGGCCAAGACCGGACCCTTTGGCTTGGAGGTCGGTGACCGGTTAGACGGTTCTTCGCTAGAAGTTGCTCGTCTAGGACTCGGCTTCCCGCTGCATCATTTAGCTTAGTTTAAATTCTGTCTTTATTTTATGCGCGGATCATTTTGCATGTAGAGAGCTGGAGGCAGGTACGCATTTCTGACTTTGCATGCATCATTGATTTCTCGTGCATCGGCTTTTTCGACTTCTCCCCCTTGTTTTGGACTTAATAATCAGGAGAATCGAAAAATTCGTTAGGCGTTTTGTTTGCTTTGAAAAATACCTAAAAAAGTGTAACCATAAAATTGGGACTGCTAAGATTATTGACCTTAAAACTCGCTCACCCTAAAAATTTTGTCTTGGGGAGAGCAACCCCCTCATTGCTTGGTTTGTATGCGCGAGAGAGTGACCCGCACCCTAGGTAGAGCCCCCCGTTGCTAAACCCGACTGATTACCGACTCTTCCGTGCGGGCCAGTCGGTTGGGATTAGCAGCGGATATCCCAACAGGTCACGTAAGCGCTCTGATATCTTGAGTGTTCACCAAAATAAAATCGACAAGATAATTTGACCGAACTTTTACGGTCTTCAGCTCGCGTTGCATTGGTGAACCGGGGGTTTGTTTTTAGATCATAATTTTTCCAGATCTCATCCGCCCTACTCGCCAGATCAAGATGATGGGTAGACGATCTCTTAGGCAGCCTCTGGCTGCACCGCTTTCGGGCGCGTCTACCTCATCATCTAGGTTGGCTCGCGAGAGCTCAGACCCGCTCTCCGAGCCCGAGTACGACTCCACCCTGTTCCCCCTCGATCCCCTTTCTGACCGTCCTGAGAGACACGAGCCCGAGGAGAGACTGATACATTTGACGGCACCTGAGTTGGGCTCATTTGATTTTGCAGACGTCGAGATGGCCGGAGCAGGCAGTTCTGATGATCACTCCCGTCGACCAGAGCACATTGTATTAGACCAGGGAGCGATCAACTCCACCCTGATCGCATCACTCGATACAGTCCAGCAACAGCTCCGCGATCAGGGAGCATTCATGATGGAGATGAGGAGAGAGTTGGAGAGGCTCAGAGCAGAGAGAGACCAGCAGAGCGAGCCCGAGGAGATCCCGGATGCAGATGCACAGGCACGAGCCGCAGCAGCAGCAGCAGCAGCCGCGGCCGCCGCCGCAGCGGCAGCAGCCGCAGGAGGAGCAGGACCACCTAGACCGATGCGGGAGTTGCACAACCCCGGATCTACACTGATGCACCATTGGGTTGTGGTTCCGGCTATCGTGGGGGATTTCAAGTTCCTCCCGAACACCTTGCAGATGCTTCCTCGGTTCCATGGACTTGCTACAGAGGAGCCCCACCTCCACCTCCAGGAGTTTTTGATGATATGCAGCACTGTCCACGACAGACATGTGGACCAGGACACTATCAGGATGATCGCCTTCCCCTTTTCACTGGCAGATAGAGCAGCCACCTGGCTGAAGCACTTGGGGAGGTTTGTCTATACCTGGGAGCAGCTCCGCACCGAGTACTTGAACAAGTACTATCCACTCGGGCGGACGAATGCAGCGAGGGCCCTGATCAGCAACTTCTCCATGTTCCCCAACGAGCAGTTTCACGAGGCTTGGGAGAGGTTCAGAGAGCTCCTGGACAGATGCCCGCACCACGACATCACGAAGCCGAACCTAGTTCAGAGCTTCTTCAGCGGGTTGTCACCAGAGCTACAGGGCCTGGTAAATGCTTCTTGTGGCGGGTCCTACTTTGCCAAGGACCACGACCAGGTCTGGGCTATTTTTGAGGAGATGGCAGAGAACTACATGGTGATGTCCCAGACCCGGCTCTACACTCAGAAGACCCAGCCACATCAGCCAGGACCCGTGCAGTACCAGAGGATAGCACGGGTAGATGCAGGTCCTTCCAGTTCGTCCGCAGCAGCAGCAGCAGAGTCATCAGCTGCGGACATGGGTATCATCAGCGAGAAGTTGGACCGCATGGAGCTGATCGAGAAAAAGCAGTGCCAGAGTATCACGCAGATGGAGCAGATGGCACAGGTCTTGAGCGACATGAAGACACAGCTCATGTGTCTCCAGGAGGCACAGACGGCTTCTCATCCCCGTCTTCAGTCGCGAGGCGACACCGGCAGCAGCAGCAGCTCGTCCCAGCGCTCCAGCACTCCAGTGCAGCCTAGACAGGTTCACCTTGTACAGGCGGAGCCGTACCAGCAGCCGCAGCCCACCTACCAGTCCCCACCATCTCCAGAGATGCAGATGGTGGTATACCAGCCGGACCAGCCTCTGGCAGTACTCCCGCCAGCCCCCTTTGATGCCGAGCCGTTGATGGATGTCAACGGGATTTGGTACGACCGTCCCCAGCCTGGGATCCGACGAGACCATCCCGGATTCAGGTGGGGGAGTGGTGGTGGTGCCCAGCCCCAGCAGCAGCCGTCAGGACAGGGAGGGCAGTACTCCCATCAGAGAGACCAGCACCAGCCGCAGCAGCAGCCCCCAGCGTATCAGCAGCAGTCATCCTATGGTCCTCGTCCCTATCAGCAGCAGGGACAGTCTTGGAGACGTGAGCAGCAGGCTCACCAGGGATACCAGCAGCAGCCTCCATCCTACCCCTCTTACCCACCACAGCAGTTCCAGCGGCCTCACCCACAGCGAGGCCACCCGTCGGGCTCCCATGAGAGCCCCGCCTTGGATGACATCGCCCGCCTCCTCACGGATCAGCAGGCCACATTCCGACGGGAGATGGACGAGTTCCGCCAGGAGATGCGGGACCTGGTGAGAGGGAAGGCCGCCATACCAGCCCAGATAGAGCCCAATCCGAACAGCCTCAAGAGGAAGTCTGAGCAGGTAGTACCTACTGAGTTAGCCACTCCTAGTGACCCATTTGATGATACTTCTTCGGATCTATTTGATGCTGATTTTGTCACACTTAGGAGCGGTAGGACCCCAGCAGGCGGCGGCGCCTCATCTGAGCACCATCCCGAGGCGCCACAGGAGGAGGAGGAGAGCGGTACTGAGGCCGCTCCAGATGATGACGGTGGCACTGAGGCCACCAAGGATGCTGATCCCACCGGCGGTACTGAGGCCGCCGCTTCACCAGATCTAGGAGGTGGTACTGAGGCCACCCATTCAGCCGAGCCAGCCAGCGGTGCTGATGCCGCACGACGTCTACCTTCAGCAGCAGCAGAGCAGCCAGCCCGTGGTGGTACTGAGGCCACCGATGTTTGTAGAGACAGAGATGTTGTTTTTCCTCGTGTTCATGTATCTCGGAACTCTGCTATTAATAAAGGAAAAGGTTTACTTTCTTCTGGTCCCACTGTGGTGCATGATGTATGTGTGGATCCGGTCCTTGAACCGTCTAGACCTTTTCCTAGTCCTTCATCTGAGAAGGACCCAGTGATCCCCTTCCCTAGAGCCCTTCAGATGGGAAAGGGGAAGAAAAATGATCCAAAAAAGAGAGAGCTTGAGGAGTTCAGCCAGAGCATGATTGATCGATTCCATATCCAGCTGACCCTCCAGGAGGCTTTGCAGCACATCCCCCTTCTCCAGCGTTCTTTGAGAGAGAGGACTACAGTTAGGAGGAGGAGGAGGAACCACACTTCAGAGATACATGTGCTGACCAAAGCCACGTGCTTTGCGATCCAGAACCGACTGCCAGCCAAGAGGCCAGATTCAGGGGCCCCGTATGTCAGATGCCAGATTAGTGAGCAGTGGTTCGACCGTACTCTTCTAGATAGCGGATCGTCGATTAACCTTCTTCCGGCAGCCCTTCTCGACCGCTTCGAGTTGGGCACTCTTCGACAGAGCAGGACAGTCCTTCAGTTCGCTGATCGATCTGTCAAGAAGCCGAAGGGGTTATTACGAGACGTTATCATCACGATTCAGGGCCTGCAATTCCCCGTGGACTTCGTAGTGTTGGACATGGAGATCCCTGAGTCAGTGGCCGATACCCCCATCATCCTTGGTCGTCCGTTCTTGGCCACAGCCAAGGCGGTGACTGATCATGATAGCGGGAAGGTGTGCTTTCGCATCCAGGGCGAGAGTATACAAATAGAGACGGTCGAGGACTATAGAGCCAGATTCAGATCCCGCTCAGATGCGAGTACAGACTCAGAGCAGCTGACAGACGCAGAGCCAGACATCCACCAGGACTGTGATTTTGTGATCACAGATGATGAGGCAGCTTGGGCAGACCTTGAGACACAGACTACCCTCTCACTTTCAGACACAGCTGACGCAGAGATGACAGCAGAGGAGAGTCTGGAGAGCACAGACCTGGTTCAGGATACCATTGAGGCAGCAGAGCCGGTCCTCGATCGCAGCACGATGACTAGTGATGGTGGTGCTGAGGCCACCTTGTTTTCTGGTGGTACTGATGCCACCGTTTCTGATACAGATCCCTCGGATTCAGAGTCTGATTGGGCCGATTGCTATGATCAGATGCCAGACCTGAGTCCATCTGAGCCTATTGATGAGGAGGAGGTAGAGGCAGAGCAGACCAGAGACAGTGCAGTTGAGCCGCCTTCTCCCGATCCAGTTTGCGAGAGTATGCTTTCACTTTCCCAGGCAGATTTGGCCGACCTTGCAGCTTTCACTCAGTTTCTTCCACAGCCAGATTTGCCGGCACCCAGCATTCCAGAACTGAAGCCGCTCCCTACTTCGCTGAAGTATCGATTCCTTGCGGGCAATCCAGAGATGTACCCAGTCATCATCTCCGCCGAGTTGACTGGAGAGCAGGAATCCCGTTTGATGGGGGTTCTTGAAAAGAACCGCAAGGCGATCAGATGGAGCGTAGCAGATCTCCATGGGATTAGTCCATCAGTGTGCTCCCACCATATCTATCTCGAGGAGGGGGCAAAGCCGTCGCGTGAGTTCCAGCGGCGTCTGAACCCCAACCTGAGAGAGGTTGTGATGAAGGAAATATCAAAATGGTGGGGTGCAGGTTTTATTTATCCCATTTCCGACTCCAAGTGGGTCAGCCCCTTGCATGTGGTGCCCAAGAAGACGGGCATCACGACTGTGATCAGTGAGTCGGGAGAGGAGATTGCTACACGAGTACCCACCTCTTGGAGGGTTTGTGTTGACTACAGGAGACTCAACCAAGCCACCAAGAAGGACCATTTCCCCCTGCCTTTTATTGACCAGATCATTGAGAGACTGGCAGGGAAGAGCCATTATTGCATCCTGGATGGGTACTCAGGCTACAACCAAGTGGCCATCGCTCCTGAGGACCAGGAGAAGACCACCTTTACCTGTCCCTTCGTCACATACGCTTTTCGACGCATGCCATTTGGGCTATGCAATGCCCTTGCGACTTTTCAGAGGTGCATGCTGTCGATCTTCTCGGACATGGTAGGGGAGTGCTTGGAGGTCTTCATGGATGATTTCTCGATCTACGGCGACGGATTTGATTCTTGTCTTGACTGCCTAGATCGAGTACTTCAGCGATGTATTGAGTATCACTTGGTGCTATCTTGGGAGAAGAGTCACTTCATGGTGACTCAAGGGACGGTGCTTGGCCACATCATCTCCAACAGGGGCATGGAGGTTGATCCGGCCAAGGTTGATGTCATTAGAAAACTCGCACCGCCGTCCAATTTGAGGCAGTTACGGTCATTTCTGGGGCACATTGGATTTTATAGGAGATTTATTCAGGATTTCACAGGATTGCCCGGCCGTTGACTGACCTCTTGACGAAAGACACCGAGTTCCTTGTCGATGACAAGTGCCTTTCGTCGTTTGCTACTCTCCAGCAGTGTGTTATTGAGGCTCCTGTCCTCCAGCCGCCTGATTGGTCTCTCCCATTCGAGATCATGACGGACGCCTCCGATTTTGCCGTAGGGGCAGTGCTGGGACAGAGGAGGGATGGAGTACCATTTGCAATACACTATGCTAGCCGCACATTGGATTCCGCCCAGCGGAATTATACAGTCACAGAGAAGGAGATGCTAGCCGTAGTGTTTGCCCTGGATAAGTTTAGATCATATATCATCGGATCTAGAGTGACTTTGTTTACAGATCACACCGCCATCAGGTACCTCATGGCAAAGAAGGATGCCAAGGCCAGACTGACTAGATGGATCCTTCTACTCTAGGAGTTCGACATTGAGATTAAGGATAAGCCTGGAGTCAAGAATGTGGTGGCGGATCATCTCTCCCGATTAGAGCAGCCTGAGGATTCTGAGCAGATTGATCCTATTAGAGATACCTTCCCAGATGAGGCGATCCTTGCTATCGCCTCACTCCCTTGGTACGCCGATATTGTGAACTTTCTCGTTGCTGGGAAAGTCCCACAAGATTGGCCCAGGCAGAGGCTTGAGACCTTTCTAGCGAAGGCCAAGTCTTACCATTGGGAGGATCCCATCCTTTACCACGAAGGAGGGGATAGCGTCTGGCGTCGGTGTATTCCTCAGGAGGAACACCATAGCGTCCTTACTTACTGCCACAAGCTTGAGGCAGGAGGACATCATTCTGGGAGGAGAACGGCACAGAAAGTGCTCCAATCCGGCTTGTGGTGGCCTACCCTCTTCAAGGACTCAGATGAGTTCGTGAAGAGGTGTACAGACTGTTAGAGGATGGGCACTTGTGGACAGCGTGATATGATGCCGATGCAGCCCATTCACTTCTGTGAGGTTTTTGACGCATGGGGCATCGATTTCATGGGTCCATTCCCTAAGAGTCAGGGATTTGAGTACATTCTGTTGGTCGTTGATTATGTGAGTCGTTGGGTGGAGGCTATCCCCGCCCGAACCGCTGATGCGAGGACAGTTTGCAGATTTTTGAGGAAGCATATCATCACGCGGTTCGGGGTTCCACGAGTTCTTATTTCTGATGGGGGATCTCACTTCATCAACGACCAGGTGAAGGCACTTGCTAGCGAGTTCGGCATAGATCATCGTGTTGCTACACCGTACCATCCACAGACGAATGGTCTAGCCGAAGTGTCGAATAGGGAGATCAAGACTATTCTGCAGAAAGTCGTCCGCCCTGACCGAAAGGATTGGTCACAGCTTTTGGACTCGGTCTTGTGGGCATATAGGACGTCTTTCAAGACACCTTTGGGTACATCTCCCTTTCGCCTCGTATATGGCAAGCCATGCCATTTACCTGTTGAGCTGAGGCACAAGTCACTTTGGGAAGTTACAGACATACTTATGGATCCAGATGGTATAGGAGACCAGAGGAGGGCAGAGCTAGCTACCCTGGAGGAGCTTAGAGATTCAGCTTTCTCAAGCAGCCTACATTATAAGGAGAGAGTCAAGGAGTGGCATGATTCTCATATCAGCCACAAGCATTTTGAGATTGGACAGAGAGTATGGCTGTTTGATGCGAGGCTTAGACTATTTCCAGGGAAGCTACAGAGCAAGTGGAAAGGACCTTATCTGGTTCGGAAGGTACACGACAACGGTAGCATCGACATATCTAAGTTGTCTTCTGAGAGTACCTTCCGAGTGAACGGCCAGCGGCTCAAGCCATTTCTAGATCATGAGCCGCGGGTCGTTGATATTGCCCCTATTCATTTTGCGTGAGATGTGGTCTTTTACTCACATCTAATGCATCTCACGCCTGAGCTTTACTGATCCTCTGCTGTAAATAGATCCAGATGTCCATATCACCACATTCTTTAGTCCCACATCCCTTTCTCCATCTTGTGATTATGCTATACTTAGGGTGCACTTTACCCTAAGTATAGGGGGGATGTGAGACCTTTCGGGTATTTCTTTTGTTTCTGTCTACCCCTGTTTTGCTGCCTATACTTAGGGATATCTTACCCTAAGTATAGGGGGGGTAGACCCTGTACATTCTCCACTCGGTTTTCCCTTCGTGTACAGCCTGCTATACTTAGGATTACTTGATCCTAAGTATAGGGGGAAGACCCGAGTCCATCTTGACTTTTTCATTTCCTTTTGTATAGCCTTTCTTTTCACTTCCCTATACATAGCACGAGTTATGTCTTCTTCATCGCTCTTGACTCCGAGGACATCGTTCGAGCTAAGTATAGGGGGGGTGTATATATTTCATATATACTTTAGCCATAACTCGTACTTTGTGTGAGTGTGTTAATAAATAAAAATGGCTAAAAACCACAAAAAATTAAAAATTTTTATGTACATAATCTTCTTTTATTTGCACATAAATAGCTAGTGTACAAATTATTTTTGTAAAAATGATTTCAAAAATCTTTTGTGTGTAAAGCTTGTGTAAATATTTTGGTATCAAAATTATGTATATAGTACAAAATTTTTCCAAAATGTTTTGAAAATCAAAAAGTTTGCAAAAATCTTGTGTAAATGTGTGTAAATATCTTTTTGCAAAACTTGCACTTCATGCATCATCATTCATGATTTCAAAACATTTTTCAAAAATTTTGCATGATTGTAAAATAGTGTGTAAATATGCATCTTTTTGTACATATGTATATAGTTTTTCTTGGATGATAGTTGACATTTAAACTAGCCGGGAATCAAATTGAGAAATGGAGCTTGATTAAGATCTTAATCCACCTAATTCTAAGAGGAACCTTATAGGGCTTAGGTTTAAGGCTTTTCAGGTCCATGGTGACTTAATTCTTGGAGTCCACTAGGCTATGATCACATGTCATCTCAATGAGCCTAAGTAGAGCACTTAACAACAACACATGACTCATATAGATTATGGCTTTACTTGGACAACCGCACTATGCACCGAGCTCTCTACGGATGAGGTGGTGAGGAGGCAGTCTTCCTTGGCTTGGGGTAGCATATGAGGGTAGTACTTCTAGGCGGAACCTCTCTTCTTCTTATAGTGAAGGAAGTGCGTCTCAACTTGGTCTGGTTGCCATGAAGTCTAACGACGGGAGTTGTGGGTTGCAATAAAGCTTCAAAAGAGGGATAGTCTACTGGCTCAAGAGGAAAAACTCCTTGTATATATGCTGCACATGTATATGTTGTATAGATGCACTCGAAAAAAAAAATGTGCAAAAAGAAAAGAACTCCAAAAAAGTGGTTGGTCTGAGAGAAAATGATAATCCCACCGGAGTATGTATATAAGTGCAATAAGCAAAGCTTGGTTTCATGATCCACCTGTTGTAGCTTGCAGCAGGGAGACTTGGCTACACTGGTCAAGCTCCCAAGGGTACTTGGCTACACTGGCCTTGACCCATTCTCTTCTTCCCCCTCTTCTTGAGCCGGTTGTACTTGAACTTAGAAGGGAATACCCTGCTCCTCGAGGAAAGAGTGGCCAGATTGAGGTCATAGAGTTACCTTGTTAGGGAGGGTTGTCAAGTTGCCATTTCTGAGGTGGAGAGCTTAGACTTCACTTTCACAGGACAAGAAAAGATTCATGGTCTTCAGGGTTTGTGATTGATGACTTGTTCTGATCTGGAGCATTGAGGAGTCTTGGTTATAGATTGGTGGAACTTAGAGGCTGTTAGGTTTTAAGCTTAAGTCTAAATAAGGTTCCGACACATTAATAATCCAAAGATCTGATTAAGCTCCATACCCCAATTTAATGAAGGCAAGTTTAATAATCAACCTTGATCCATGTACATTCTCTTTTTCTTTTTCTTTCTTTCTTTTTCACTTCTTCTTCAAATAAGTGTTTGCTAAGGGACTAGCAAAGTATAGTATAGGGGGGTGATGAATACCCATTCATCACTCTTTATTCTTATATTTTAGCTACAAAAACCTATGCAAATGCATGTAGATATGTGTAAATAGGAATAATTAGCAAAAGCATACATGTTTGTAAATACTTATAATTAGCATGTTTTTGTGCAAAAATAAAAGAATAAAGATGAAAAAGAAAAAGAGGGAAATATTTAGAATAAATATTGAGCAACCTAACCCAAGGGAGGGCTCAGCATGGGCCTGACCGCATAAAAGCCAAAGTAGAGGGAGATAGGGGCTCATGTGTAAATATTTATGTAAATAAATAAAATTATATTTTCCTCACCCAAAAATATGCTTGTATATATTTAGAAACTATTAAAAATAAAATAAAAATTTAAAAACCAAAAACTCAAAAATGACCTTTCACCATGTACATAGACCATGATCCTTTCTTTATTTAACCTTGTAAATAAATAAAATTATTTTCAAATTTTTTTGTAAATATTCTATGTATATATTGTAAATAAAATAAATAAAAAGAAGTAAAACAAAAATCAAACAAAAATGACAAAATTAAAATTACAAAAATATCTTGTATATATGCCATGTATATGGTTGTACATAACTATTTATTTCCTCTATGTATATAAATAATAAAAATAAAATAAAAATAGCCTTTTATTCCTCATTTTATCCTATAAATGAATAAAATATAAAATAGGAATAAAAATGTATAAAAATAACTAATTAAAAATCAAAATTAAAAACCCTATATTGTATATATACCTATATATAGACCTATTATGTAAATACCTCATTTTTATTTCCAAAAATTAATTAAAATTCACAAAAAATAGAAAAAATTAAAACAAACATTTTTCATGTTTTGAGTTTTTCATGAATCGGCCATTTCCTATTTTATTTTGAATTTCCAAGCTATTTATGACGTGGCCCTTCCTGATTGGTCCACGGGGGATGTTGACCCCCCGGTCAACTCCCCCCTGTGGACCACTTCACAGGGGTCGTGACGCCCGACCCGACTTCCCCGATTTTTCGCGTCACGACCCGACCCCCAAATCCGCAACTCTCGAGCTCCGATCATGCCCCATGAATCCGGGAACCTCGCCCGACTCCTCGCCTAGGGGTCCGTGCTTCATCGAGCCGGACCCAACCCCTTCTTCCCGGACCTGCACCCATATATAACCTGAGCTCAGCCGCCTCCTTTCTCCATCTTTGGCTCGCCACTCTCATTCCCGTGACCTCCATTGCAATCACCGAGGTGACAGCTCGCGTTTGCCTTTGTCGCAGTGAGGAGGAGGTGGCCGGACCACTGATCCGGCAGCTTTGCGCCGCCGTGCTCCGCCGCTTGCAGGAGCTCGAGCCTCAGGCAGTGACAACATTCGAGGCGACGACCGGGAGCTAGCTAAGCTCCAGCACAGTCTTCCGCACCACCCAGGTAGCCTTATAGCTCGCCCATTTCGTTTAATTTTAAGTTTCCCCCAAATCGAAGCTCCGTCGAGTTCCTTTGATTCCGGTCATCTTGTGTATCTCCTCGATCATCGGGACACACTATCACCTTCGCCATCCTTCGACGCACCTTCTACGCCCCTTCATTCAACCCAGCTCGCACCGGAGCTGGGGTTCGAGCTCCACCGTCCTCCGCTGCCGGAGCTCACTCACCCCGACGCACCGTCCACCCTCACGCCGCTTCATCGGGTCGAGGCACTTTGCCCTCGACCCGCGAAGCTTCTGGTTTACTTTGCAGGTCAAGAGGAGGCCATCTGAGGCCCCCTCACATCCAGGCCAGGAGCTCGACTCCGTCGACCTCGCCGGAGCCCCTCCAGGGCTCGGCTGGGCCATCGGAGGCCTCCACCAGCTGCGGGACTTCACCGCGGATCTGTTCCGATACCCAGAGGCAGCTGAGGAGGACTACTGCACGCGCACGAGGCCGGCGAACTTCGCCAGCCACCCGTTCTTCCAGTATCCTCCACCACCGTCCGATCGTCCCCCGCTCCAGTTTCAATCGTCACCGTCCATCCTTCGAGGAGCAGATACCGTTGATCGATTTGAGGGTAGATCCGGACCGTTGGAGCAGAGAGAGGGAACCACCAGCACCTGCCAGTCGTTTGATCATCCACGTGGCCCCCTCTGCGCCGTCGATCAGGCTCAAGTGCGGACGAAGAGAGGCGCCATCCACCTGCACCGTCAGATCATCTACGTGGCGCAAATCCAGCCATCGACGTAATAAGGGGTAATTTACTTAGGGCCCCCTCTTAGTTTTTGTTTTCAGTCCTAGTCCTGTAAATATTTTAGTCCTTTTATTTACGTAGGGTAAATTGCACATTGGACCTCGTGCTTGTTTAGTTTTGCATTTATGCCCCTGTGTATGTGAGCCACGTGCGTCGTCACGTGTATTTCTGGTTTATTTGCAATACTTAGCCTGTAGTTCTGATGGGTTTATGAATGAATGAATACTTTCTGGTATTTGCAGATCTACCCCTGTGAATGTTTTATTTCCACATGTGCTGATTTTAGTGGGTTAATTGCATAACCGCCCCTGGACTTTTTGGTACGAGTTACCAAAAGGTCCTAGGACTTGGTTTTCATTACCAGAAGGTCCCTGAGTGCCCCAGGCACGCGCCACGTGCGTGACTTGCTGGGAAAATTGCACCTGGACCCCCAGTTCTTCGGGTATTTGCACTTAAGTCCCTGTGCACAGTGCCCTCTTCTCGATTTTGAATAAAATATCAAACCACCTCCAAATTCGATGAAAATTTGACACATGGCTCCTGCCATGTTGCTGGATTTTTGAGAATTTTTTAGGACAATTTTGATTTTATTTGGTATTTTTAAAAATTCAAAAACATCTATTTTAGCTACTGTCTAGGTTTAAAAATCCCAAAAAAATATAAAAACACCCCCAAAAAATTCTAAAAAATTTAGTTACTGTTCTTTGTGTGTTGTTTGAATTTCTAGCCAATTTTGGCTATTTTTCATTGCTTAAAAACCCTAAAAATCTAAAAACATCTAAAAACTCATAAAAAATTATAATAAATAATCTAAAAATCCAAAAACAATAATTTTGGTGCCCAAATTTTCCTTGTCTTCTCTAGTATACAGGAAAATTACCTCCAGGTTCCTTTGAGATCCTTAAATATTTTATTTTTGGATTTTGGGCCTGGCTGGACAGTACCTTGCCTTTTTAGCACTGTTTGATTTTTAGAAAATAAAATACACCTTATAAAAATCCCAAAAATTCACCAAAAACACTTAAAAACCTAAAAAACATAAAAACAATTTTTCTTGAATTTTTGCTTGATTTTTGGTGCTTTAAATAAATTGCTCAAGTGTGCTTTTATTTGCTTTCTTTTATGCAGATGCTTCCTCGTTTTCACAGACTCGCCACTGAGGAGCCCCACCTTCACCTCCAGGAGTTCCTGATGATTTGCAGCACTGTCCACGATCGCCACGTGGACCAGGACACAATCCGGATGATAGCCTTCCCATTTTCACTGGCAGATAGAGCAGCCACCTTGCTGAAGCATCTTGGGAGGTTTGTCTATACCTGGGAGCAGCTCCGCACCGAGTACTTGAACAAGTACTATCCACTCGGGCGGACGAATGCCGCGAGGGCCCTGATCAGCAACTTCTCCATGTTTCCCAACGAGCAGTTTCACGAGGCTTGGGAGAGGTTCCGAGAGCTTCTGGACAGATGCTCGCACCACGACATCACGAAGCCGAACCTTGTGCAGAGCTTCTTTAGCGGGTTGACACCAGAGCTACAGGGCCTGGTGAATGCTTCTTGCAGCGGGTCCTACTTCGCCAAGGACCACGACCAGGTCTGGGCCATCTTCGAGGAGATGGCTGAGAACTATATGGTGATGTCTCAGACCAGGTTGTACACTCAGAAGACCCAGCCACATCAGCCAGGACCCGTGCAGTACCAGCGGATAGCACGGGTAGATGCAGGTCCATCCAGTTCATCCGCAGCAGCAGCAGCACAGGCAGAATCGTCAGCTGCGGACATGGGCATTATCAGCGAGAAGCTGGACCGCATGGAGCTGATAGAGAAGAAGCAGTGCCAGAGTATCACGCAGATGGAGCAGATGGCACAGGTTCTGAGCGACATGAAGACACAGCTCATGTGTCTCCAGGAGGCACAGACGGCTTCTCAGCCCCGTCTTCAGTCGCGAGGCGACGCCGGCAGCAGCAGCAGCTCGTCCCAGCGCTCCAGCACCCACATGCAGCCTAGACAGGTCCATCTTGTACAGGCGGAGCCGTACCAGCAGCCGCAGCCCACCTACCAGTCCCCACCATCTCCAGAGATGCAGATGGTGGTCTACCAGCCGGACCAGCCTCTGGCAGTACTCCCGCCAGCCCCCTTCGATGCCGAGTCGTTGATGGATGTCAACGGGATTTGGTATGACCGCCCCCAGCCTGGGATCCGACGAGACCATCCCGGATTCAGGTGGGGGAGTGGTGGTACCCAGCCCCAGCAGCAGCCGTCAGGAGAGGGAGGGCAGTACTCCCAGCAGAGAGACCAGCACCAGCCGCAGCAGCAGCCCCCAGCATATCAGCAGCACCAGTCATCCTTCGGTCCGCGTCCCTATCAGCAGCAGGGACAGTCATGGAGACGTGAGCAGCAGGCTCACCCGGGATATCAGCAGCAGCACCCTCCAGCATACCCCTCTTACCAGCACCAGCAGCAGCAGTTCCAGCAGCCTCACCCACAGAGAGGCCACCCGTCGGGCTCCCACGAGAACCCCGCTTTGGATGACATCGCCCGCCTCCTCACGGACCAGCAGGCCACATTCAGACGGGAGATGGACGAGTTCCGCCAGGAGATGCGGGACCTGGTGAGAGGGAAGGCCGCCATACCAGCCCAGATAGAGCCGAATCCGAACAACCTGAAGAGGAAATCTGAGCAGGTAGTACATACTGAGTTAGCCACTCCTAGTGACCCATTTGATGATACATCTTCGGATCTATTTGATGCTGATTTTGTCACACTTAGGAGCGGTAGGACCCCAGCAGGCGGCGGCGCCTCATCTGAGCTTCACCACGAGGACATCCCAGAGGCGCCACAGGAGGAGGAGAGCGGTACTGAGGCCGCTCCAGATGATGACGGTGGCACTGAGGCCACCAAGGATGCTGATCCCACCGGCGGTACTGAGGCCGCCGCTTCACCAGATCTAGGAGGTGGTACTGATGCCACCCGTTCAGCCGAGCCAGCCCGCGGTACTGAGGCCGCACGATGTCTACCAGCAGCAGCAGCAGAGCCAGCCCATGCTGGTACTGAGGCCACCGGTGTTTGTACAGATAGAGCTGATGTTTTCCTCGTATTCCTGTATCTCGGAACTCTGTTGTGAATAAAGGAAAAGGTTTACTTTCTTCTGGTCCCACTGTGGTGCATGATGTATGTGTGGATCCGGTCCTTGAACCGTCTAGACCCTTTTCCTAGTCCTTCATCTGAGAAGGACCCAGTGATCCCCTTCCCTAGAGCCCTTCAGATGGGGAAGGGGAAGAAAAATGATCCAAAAAAGAGAGAGCTTGAGGAGTTCAGCCAGAGCATGATTGATCGATTCCACATCCAGCTGACCCTCCAGGAGGTTTTGCAGCACATCCCCCTTCTCCAGCGATCTTTGAGAGACAGGACTACAGTCAGGAGGAGGAGGAGGAACCACACTTCAGAGATCCATGTGCTGACGAAAGCCACGTGTTTTGCGATCCAGAACCGCCTGCCAGCCAAGAGGCCAGATTCAGGGGCCCCGTATGTCAGATGCCAGATTAGTGAGCAGAGGTTCGACCGTACTCTTCTAGATAGCGGATCGTCGATTAACCTTCTTCCGGCAGCTGATGAATACCCATTCATCACTCTTTATTCTTATATTTTAGCTACAAAAACCTATGCAAATGCATGTAGATATGTGTAAATAGGAAAAGTTAGCAAAAGCATGCATGTTTGTAAATATAGATAATTAGCATGTTTTTGTGCAAAAATAAAAGAATAAAGATGAAAAAGAAAAAGAGGGAAATATTTAGAATAAATATTGAGCAACCTAACCCAAGGGAGGGCTCAGCATGGGCCTGACCGCATAAAAGCCAAGTAGAGGGAGATAGGGGCTCACACTTGTATATATTTGTAAATAAATAAAATTATATTTTCCTCAACCAAAAATATGTTGTAAATATTTGTATAAAAACAAAACAAAAAGATAAAAATCAAAAATTGAAAAAGAACCCTTCACCTTGTACATAGACCATCATCCTCATCTATTTCACCTTGTAAATATATATATTTATTTCCAAAACTTTTTGTAAATATTCTATGTATATATTGTACATAAAATAAATAAAAAGAAGCAAAACAAAAATCAAATAAAAATTACAAAATTAAAAATACAAAAACATATTGTACATATACCATGCATATAGTGTACATAAATAATTATTTAACCTATGTATATAAATAATAAAAATAAAATAAAAATAGCCTTTTATTCCTCATTTTATCCTATACATAAATAAAATATAAAATAGGAATAAAAATGTATAAAAATAACTAATTAAAAAGCAAAAATTAAAAATCAATATATGGTATATATACCTATGTATATCTACTATGTATATACCTTATTTTTATTTCCAAAAATTAATTAAAAATCACAAAAAAATAGAAAAAATTAAAACAAAAATATTTTGTGTTTTAAGTTTTTGAAAATTCGGCCATTTAAAGGCCCAAAAAATCAAATAAAATTTCAAGCCTTGGCGGGCTCTGATTGGTCCACGGGGGATTGTTGACCCCCGGTCAACACCTCCCCCTGGACCACAGAGTCGCGGATCTGTGTTTCGACCCGACTTCTTCCAATTACCCTCACCAGATCCGACCGCCAAATCCGCAAACCCCGCACTCCAATCATCCTCTGTGCATCCGGGATCCTCGCCCGATTCCTTGCCTAGGGGTCCGTGCTCAATTGAGCCGGACCCGAGCTTCCCTTTCCGGACCTGCACGCGTATAAAACCAGAGCTCCGCCGCTTTCGTTCGCCATCTTTGGCTCTCCACCTTCACTCCCGTGACCTCCATTGCATTCAGCAAGGTGACAGCTTCCGTCTGTCGTGTTGCAGCGAGGAGGAGGGTGCCCGACCATCGATCCGGCAGCCGTGCGCCGCCGTGCTCCGCCACCTAGCTGGAGCTCGAGCCTCAGGCAGGGACGACCTTTGAGGCAAAGACCAGGAGCTAGCTAAGCTCCAGCATAGTCTCCCGCATCACCCAGGTACCCATTTAGCCATTCCATCTAGTTTAATTTCTGATTTCGCCCAAATCGCCCTTCCGACGAGTTCCCCTGATTCCGGCCATCTCGCGCAATATCTCGATCATCGGAACCCCCACACAACTTCGCCATCCTCCGACGCACGTTCTTCGCCCAGCCATCCAACCCAGCTCGCCCCGGAGCTGGGACTCGAGCTCCACCATCCCCAGCTCGCCGGAGCTCATCCGTTCCGACCCCCAGTTCACCCTCACCCCGCTTCTTCGGGTCGAGGCACTTTGCCCTCGACCCGCGAAGCTTTTGGTTCGCTTTGCAGGTCAAGAGGGAGGCATCTGAGCCCCCCTTACATTCCAGCCAGGAGCTTTGCGCCGCCAGCCTCGCCGGAGCCCCTCCAGGGCTCGGCTGGGCTATCGGACACCTCCACCAGCTGCGGGACGACTCCGCGGACCTGCTCCGATACTTAGCAGCAGCTGAGGAGGACTACTGCAGGCGCACGAGGCCGACGAAGCTCGCCGGCGGAGTGTTCTTCCAGCATCCTCCTTCACTGTCCGATCAGCCCCACCGTTCCAGATTCAATCACGGCCGTCCATTCATCGAAGAGCAGTTGTCGTTGATCACTTTGAGGAGCTGATCGGGACCGTTCGCGCGAGGAGAGAGGTACCTGCATCGCCAGCCTTCAGATCACCCACGTGGCCTCCCTCGCACCGTCGATCGGGCCCAAGAGTTGAAGAAGAGAAGCGCCACCCACTCTGAGCCGTCCGATCCTCCACGTGGCGCGCATCCGGCCGTCGACAAATAAAGGGGTAAATTACTTAGGGCCCCCTCTTAGTTTGTCTTTTTAGTCCTAGTCCTGTAAATATTTTCGTACTTTTATTTACGTAGGGTAAATTGCAACTGGGACCTTGTGCTTGTTTTTATTTGCTTTTATGCCCCTGAGTATGTGATCTCACGTGCTTCGCCACGTGCCTTGTCTGGGCTATTTACATCTTTTTCCCTGTAGTTCTGTTGGGTTAATGAATGGATAGATACTTTTTGGTATTTGCATTTGTACCCCTGTGAAGCATTTTATTTCTACATGTGCGTGTATTAGTGGGTAAATTGCAACCGAGTCCCTGGGTTTTTGGTACGAGTTATCAAAAGCCCCTGAAACTTGGTTTTTCTTACCAAAAGGCCCCTGAGTGCCCCAGCCACGCGCCAAGCGCGTGACTTGCTGGGCTTTTTGCACCTTGGCCCTCAGACTTTAGGGTATTTGCACTTACGTCCCTGTGCATAGTGCCCCCTCTTTAATTTTTGAATAAATATCAAACCACCTCCAAATTCGATGAAAATTTGACACATGGCTCCTGCCATGTTGTTGGATTTTTGAGAATTTTTTAGGACATTTTTGATTTTATTTAGTATTTTTAAAAATTCAAAAACCTCCTTTTTAGCTACTGTCTAGGTTTAAAAATACCAAAAAAATATAAAATCACCTCTAAAAATTCTAAAACAATTAGCTACTGTTTCTTGCTTGTTGTTTGATTTTCTAGCCAATTTAGGCTATTTTTCATCTCTTAAAAACCCTGAAAATTGAAAAACACTTAACAACTTACAAAAATTATAATAAAAATTTAAAAATCCAAAAACAATAATTAGGGTGCCTAAATTTTCCTTATCCTTTCTAGATTACAGGAAAATTACCTCCAAGGCTTGTTGAGGCTCTTAAATATTTTATTTTTGAGTTTTAGGCCTTGCTGGACAGTATCTAGGATTTTTAGCACTGTTTGATTTTTAGAAAATAATTTACCCATTAGAAAAATATCAAAAATTCACCAAAAACACTTAAAAACTTAAAAAACATAAAAATACTTTTTCCTGAATTTTTGCTTTATTTTTGGTGTGTTAAATAATTTGCCTAAGTGTGTTGATATTTATTTCCTTTTATTTTCTTTATCTTTTTAAAATCCAAAAAAAAATATAAAAAGTATTAAAACCCCTAAAAAACACTTTTCTTTTATTTTATTCTCTTTTTACTACTTCGTAGGTCCTAGGCCAACCCGTGCTCCTTGTGTTCGACCCTAGGAGCTATACCAGGTTAATCCTATAGCTAGACCGCTCTTCTTTGTTTTGATTGATTTGATCTATTCTGAGTGGTTATTTTTATTGATACACGCATTCGAGTGACTGAGGTCGCAACGACCTCATTTTCCATACCTTCCCCTCAGTTGTTCGAAACTTTTGCGGGTTATCAGAATGGCGCTGTTGCCGGGGAGCACGGCTTAGTAGTTATTTTTGATTTTCTTTTCGTTTTTGTTTTCGTGGCTCTTCGGAGCTCGCGGCTTTCTCGCGGCTTTTGTATTTAGTTTCTTTTTGTTTTATTTTGATTTTCTTTTATTTTTATTTTTTGTTTTCTATTGAGTGTTTTATTTCCATTTTTGCACATATACCCTTGCTTTTATTTTCATTCATCATTTGATTATTGTTTATTGGTCTGACCACTCTTCTGTCTTTCTTGCGAGGGCCCGAGGACCGCGAAGGCTACTTTCGAGGAGCCAGTGCAGCCGCGGAGTTCGGAGGCGGCTTCTTTCTCTACGAAGCCGCAGGAGAGAGTGAGAGAGAGAGAGTTGAGTGGGGGAGGTATTAGGGTAGTTTTACTTTATTTTATTCATTATTATTGTAATAATACAGGGACAGGACACTTCTGAGACTTTGTGGACTTGAGACCGTAGCGGGTTTGTTTCGTCGAGCACCGACGTGCTCGGGGGACCCATTAGGACCTGCGGCTTTTTCGCGGTTTTTCATTGCGGTTTTCTTTTTCCTTTCTTACTGTCATTTTCCGGATTTTTCGCGGTTTTTGTTCGAGCCCCTAGATTTAGGACTTTCTGGTGACTGTGACGTAGCTGAGTAGGATCCAAACACACCTAAGGCTTATCTGTTCCTATAGAACGTAATTGGACCTACTTAAAATAAATAATAAAAATAACCGACTCGCTAGCCTCCGTAGCCTACGCGCCGAGAGCCCGTCCTGTAAAGCGCACTCCTACCCCCGATTTGTCGGGCAGGGGAGGGACGGGCCAAGACCGGACCCTTTGGCTTGGAGGTCGGTGACCGGTTAGACGGTTCTTCGCTAGAAAGTGCTCGTCTAGGACTCGGCTTTCAACGTTGCATCATATAGCTTAGTTTAATTTCTGTCTTTATTTTATGCGCGGATCACTCTGCATGTAGAGAGCTGGAGGCAGGTACGCTTTTCTGACTTTGCATGCATCATTGATTTCTCGTGCATCGGCTTTTTCGACTTCTCCCCCCGTTTTTGACTTAATAATCAGGAGAATCGAAAAATTCGTTAGGCGTTTTTGTTTGATTTGAAAAAGACCTAAAAAAAGAAATCATAAAATTGGGGCTGTTTAAAATTATCGACCTTAAAACTCGCTCACCCTAAAAATTTTGTATTGGGGAGAGCAACCCCCTCATTGCTTGGTTTGCATGTGCGAGAGAGTGACCCGAACACTAGGTAGAGCCCCCCGTTGCTATACTTGACTGACTACCGACTCTTCCGTGCGGGCCAGTCGGTTGGGTTAGCAGCGGATATCCCAACAGGTCACGTAATCGCTCTGATATTTGTGTGTTCACCAAATAAAACAGACAAGATAATTTGACCGAACTTTCACGGTCTTCAGCTCGCGTTGCGTTGGTGAACCGGGGGTTTGTTTTTAGATCATAGTTTTTCCAGATCCCATCCGCCCTACTCGCCAGATCAAGATGATGGGTAGACGGTCTCTTAGGCAGCCTCTGGATGCACCGCTTTCGGGCGCGTCTACCTCATCATCTAGGTTGGCTCACGAGAGCTCAGACCCGCTCTCCGAGCCCGAGTACGACTCCACCCTGTTCCCCCTCGATCCCCTTTCTGACCGCCCTGAGAGACATGAGCCCGAGGAGAGATTGATACATTTGACGGCACCTGAGTTGGGCTCATTTGATTTTGCAGACGTCGAGATGGCAGGCGCAGGCAGTTCTGACGATCACTCCCGTCCCGAGCACTTTGTACTAGACCAGGGAGCGATCAACTCCACCCTGATCGCACAGTTAGAGACAGTCCAGCAGCAGCTCCGCGATCAGGGAGCTTTTATGATAGAGATGAGGCGTGAGATGGAGAGGCTCAGAGCAGATAGAGATGAGCAGAGCGAGCCCGAGGACCCGGATGCAGAGGCACAGGCACGAGCCGCAGCAGCAGCAGCAGCAGCCGCGGCCGCCGCTGCAGCGGCAGCAGCCGCAGGAGGAGCAGGACCACCTAGACCGATGCGGGAGTTGCACAACCCCGGATCTACTTTGATGCACCATTGGGTTGTGGTTCCAGCCATCGTGGGGGACTTCAAGTTCCCCCCGAGCACCTTGCAGATGCTTCCGCGGTTCCATGGACTGGCTACCGAGGAGCCCCATCTCCACCTACAGGAGTTTCTCATGATTTGCAGTACTGTCCACGACAGGCATGTGGACCAGGATACCATACGGATGATTGCCTTCCCCTTCTCACTGGCAGATAGAGCAGCCACCTGGTTGAAGCATTTGGGGAGATTCGTGTACACCTGGGAGCAGCTCCGCACCGAGTACTTGAACAAGTACTATCCACTCGGGTGGACGAACGCAGCGAGGGCCCTGATCAGCAACTTCTCCATGTTCCCCAACGAGCAGTTCCATGAGGCTTGGGAGAGGTTTAGAGAGCTTTTGGACAGATGCCCACACCACGATATCACGAAGCCGAACCTAGTTCAGAGCTTTTTTAGTGGGTTGTCACCAGAGCTACAGGGCCTGGTGAACGCTTCTTGTGGCGGGTCCTACTTCGCCAAGGACCATGACCAGGTCTGGGCTATTTTTGAGGAGATGGCAGAGAATTACATGGTGATGTCCCAGACCCGTCTCTACACCCAGAAGACCCAGCCACATCAGCCAGGACCCGTGCAGTACCAGAGGATAGCACGGGTCGATGCAGGTCCATCTAGTTCGTCCGCAGCCACAGCAGCAGCACAGTTAGAGTCGTCAGCTGCGGACATGGGCATCATCAGCGAGAAGCTGGACCGCATGGAGCTGATAGAGAAGAAGCAGTGCCAGAGCATAGCACAGATGGATCAGATGGCACAGGTCTTGAGCGACCTGAAGACACAGCTCATGTGTCTCCAGGAGACACAGACGGCTTCTCAGCCCCGTCTTCAGTCGCGAGGCGACGCCGGCAGCAGCAGCAGCTCGTCCCAGCGCTCCAGCACCCCAGTGCAGCCTAGACAGGTTCATCTTGTACAGGCGGAGCCGTACCAGCAGCCGCAGCCCACTTTGCAGTCACCACCATCTCCAGAGATGCAGATGGTGGTCTACCAGCCGGATCAGCCGTTGGCAGTACTACCCCCAGCCCCCTTTGATGCAGAGCCGTTGATGGATGTCAACGGGATCTGGTACGACCGTCCCCAGCCTGGGATCCGACGAGATCATCCCGGATTCAGGTGGGGGAGTGGTGGTGCCCAGCCCTAGCAGCAGCCGTCAGCACAGGGAGGGCAGTACTCCCAGTCGAGGGACCATCACCAGCCGCAGCAGCAGCCCCCAGTCTACCAGCAGCAGTCGTCCTACGTTCCTCGTCCCTATCAGCAGCAGGGACAGCCTTGGAGACGTAAGCAGCAGGCTCACCAGGGATACCAGCACCAGCAGCACCCTCCTTCCTACCCCTCTTACCCTTACCAGCAGTCACAGCCTCATCCACAGAGAGGCCACCCGTCGGGCTCCCACGAGAGCCCCGCTTTGGATGATATCACCCGCCTCCTCACGGACCAGCAGGCGACATTTCGACGGGAGATGGACGAGTTCCGCCAGGAGTTGCGGGACCTGGTGAGAGGGAAGGCCGCCATACCCGCCCAGATAGAGCCGAACCCGAACAATCTCAAGCGGAAGTCTGAGCAGGTAGTACATACTGAGTTAGCCACTCCTAGCGATCCATTTGATGATACTTCTTCAGATCTTTTTGATGTTGATTTTGCCACGCTTAGGAGCGGTAGGACCCCAGCCGGCGGCGGCGCCTCAGCTGAGCACCATCCCGAGGCGCCACAAGAGGAGGAGGAGAGCGGTACTGAGGCCGCTCCAGATGATGACGGTGGTACTGAGGCCACCAAGGATGCTGATCCCACAGGCGGTACTGAGGCCGCCACTTCACCAGATCTAGGAGGTGGTACTGATGCCACCCATGCAGCTGAGCCAGCACGCGGTACTGATGCCGCGAGACGTCTACCTTCAGCAGCAGCAGCAGAGCAGCCCGCCCGTGGTGGTACTGAGGCCACCGGTGTTTGTACAGATAGTGGTGTTGTTTTTCCTCATGGTCATGTATCTCGGAACTCTGCTATGAATAAAGGAAAAGGTTTATTTTCTTCTGGTCCCACTGTGGTGCGTGATGTATGTGTGGATCCGGTCCTTGAACCGCTTAGACCTTTTCCTAGTCCTTCATCTGAGAAGGACCCAGTGATCCCCTTCCCTAGAGCCCTTCAGATGGGGAAGGGGAAGAAAAATGATCCAAAAAAGAGAGAGCTTGAGGAGTTCAGCCAGAGCATGATAGATCGGTTTCACATTCAGCTGACCCTCCAGGAGGCTTTGCAGCACATCCCCCTTCTTCAGAGATCTTTGAGAGAGAGGACTACAGTCAGGAGGAGGAGGAGGAACCACACTTCAGAGATCCATGTGCTGACCAAAGCCACGTGCTTTGCGATCCAGAACCGACTGCCAGCCAAGAGGCCAGATTCAGGGGCCCCGTATGTCAGATGCCAGATTAGTGAGCAGTGGTTCGACCGTACTCTTTTAGATAGCGGATCGTCGATCAACCTACTTCCGGCAGCCCTTCTCGACCGCTTCGAGTTGGGCACTCTTCGACAGAGCAGGACAATCCTTCAGTTCGCTGATCGATCTGTCAAGAGGCCGAAGGGGTTATTACGAGACGTTATTGTCACGATTCAGGGTCTGCAATTCCCCGTGGACTTCGTAGTGTTGGACATGGAGATCCCTGAGTCAGTGACCGATACCCCCATCATTCTTGGTCGTCCGTTCTTGGCCACAGCCAAGGCGGTGACTGATCATGATAGCGGGAAGGTGTACTTTCGCGTCCAGGGCGAGAGTATACAAATAGAGATGGTCGAGGACTATAAAGCCAGATTCAGATCCCGCTCAGATGCGAGTACCGATTCAGAGCAGCTGACAGACGCAGAGCCAGACATCCACCAGGACTGTGATTTTGTGATCACAGATGATGAGGCAGCTTGGGCAGACCTTGAGACACAGACCACCCTCTCACTTTCAGACACAGCTGATGCAGAGATGACAGCAGAGGAGAGTCTGGAGAGCACAGACCTGGTTCAGGATACCATTGCGGCAGCAGAGTCGGTCCTTGATCGCAGCACGATGATTTGTGATGGTGGTGCTGATGCCACCTTGTTTTCTGGTGGTGCTGATGCCACCTTGTTTTCCGGTGGTGCTGATGCCACCGTTTCTGATACAGATCCCTAGGATTCAGAGTCTGATTGGGCCGATTGCTATGATCAGATGCCAGACTTGAGTCCAGTTGAGCCTATAGATGAGGAGGTAGATGCAGAGCCGAGCAGAGACAGTGCAGTTGAGCAGCTTCTCCCGATCCAGTTTGCGAGAGTACACTTTCACTTTCCCAGGCAGATTTGGCCGACCTTGCAGCGTTCACTCAGTTTCTTCCTCAGCCAGATTTGTCGGCACCCAGCATTCCAGAGCTGAAGCCGCTCCCTACTTCGCTGAAGTATCGATTCCTTGCGGGCGATCCAGAGATGTACCCAGTCATCATCTCCGCCGAGTTGACTGGAGAGCAGGAATCCCGTTTGATGGGGGTTCTTGAAAAGAACCGCAAGGCTATCGGATGGAGCGTAGCAGATCTCCATGGGATTAGTCCATCAGTGTGCTCCCACCACATCTATCTCGAGGATGGGGCGAAGCCGTCGTGTGAGTTCCAGCGGCGTCTGAACCCCAACCTGAGAGAGGTTGTCATGAAGGAAATATCGAAGTGGTGGGGTGCAGGTTTTATTTATCCCATTTCCGACTCCAAGTGGGTCAGCCCCTTGCATGTGGTGCCCAAGAAGACGGGCATCACGACTGTGATCAGTGAGTCGGGAGAGGAGATTGCTACACGAGTGCCCACCTCTTGGAGGGTTTGTGTTGACTACAGGAGACTCAACCAAGCCACCAAGAAGGACCATTTCCCCCTGCCTTTTATTGACCAGATCATAGAGAGACTGGCAGGGAAGAGCCATTATTGCTTCCTGGATGGGTACTCGGGCTACAACCAAGTGGCCATCGCTCCTGAGGATCAGGAGAAGACCACCTTTACCTGTCCCTTCGGCACATATGCTTTTCGACGCATGCCATTTGGGCTATGCAATGCCCCTGCGACTTTTCAGAGGTGCATGCTGTCGATCTTCTCGGACATGGTAGGGGAGTGCCTAGAGGTCTTCATGGATGATTTCTCGATCTACGACGACGGATTTGATTCTTGTCTTGACTGCCTAGATCGAGTACTTCAGCGATGTATTGAGTATCACTTGGTGCTATCTTGGGAGAAGAGTCACTTCATGGTGACTCAAGGGACGGTGCTTGGCCACATCATCTCCAACAGGGGCATGGAGGTTGATCCGGCCAAGGTTGATGTCATTAGGAAACTCACACCGCCGTCCAATTTGAGGCAGTTACGGTCATTTCTGGGGCACGTTGGATTTTACAGGAGATTCATTCATGATTTCAGCAGGATTGCCCGACCGTTGACCGACCTCTTGACGAAAGACACCGAGTTCCTTGTCGATGACAAGTGTCTTTCGTCATTTGCTACTCTCCAGCAGTGTGTGATTGAGGCTCCTGTCCTCCAGCCACCTGATTGGTCTCTCCCATTCGAGATCATGACGGACGCCTCCGATTTTGCCGTAGGGGCAGTGCTGGGACAGAGGAGGGATGGAGTACCATTTGCTATACACTATGCTAGCCGCACATTGGATTCCGCCCAGCGGAATTATACAGTCACAGAAAAGGAGATGCTAGCAGTAGTGTTTTCCCTGGATAAGTTCAGATCATATATCATCGGATCTAGAGTGACTTTGTTTACAGATCACACCGCCATCAGGTACCTCATGGCAAAGAAGGATGCCAAGGCCAGACTGACTAGATGGATCCTTCTACTCCAGGAGTTCGACATTGAGATTAAGGATAAGCCTGGAGTCAAGAATGTGGTGGCGGATCACCTCTCCCGATTAGAGCAGCCTGAGGAGACTGAGCAGATTGATCCTATCAGAGATACCTTCCCAGATGAGGCGATCCTTGCTATCGCCTCACTCCCATGGTATGCCGATATTGTGAACTTTCTCGTTGCTGGGAAAGTCCCACAAGATTGGCCCAGGCAGAGGCTTGAGACCTTCCTAGCAAAGGCCAAGTCCTACCATTGGGAGGATCCCATCCTTTACCACGAAGGAGGGGATAGCGTCTGGCGTCGGTGTATTCCTCAGGAGGAACACCATAGCGTCCTCACTTACTGCCACAAGCTTGAGGCAGGAGGACATCATTCTGGGAGGAGAACGGCACAGAAAGTGCTCCAATCCGGCTTGTGGTGGCCTACCCTCTTCAAGGACTCAGATGAGTTCGTGAAGAGGTGTACTGACTGTCAGAGGATGGGCACTTGTGGACAGCGTGATATGATGCCGATGCAGCCCATTCACTTCTGTGAGGTTTTTGACGCATGGGGCATCGATTTCATGGGTCCATTCCCTAAGAGTCAGGGATTTGAGTACATTCTATTGGCCGTTGACTATGTGAGTCGTTGGGTGGAGGCTATCCCCGCCCGAGCCGCTGATGCGAGGACAGTTTGCAGATTTTTGAGGAAGCATATCATCACGCGGTTCGGGGTTCCACGAGTTCTTATTTCTGATGGGGGATCTCACTTCATCAACGACCAGGTGAAGGCACTTGCTAGCGAGTTCGGCATAGATCATCGCGTTGCTACACCATACCATCCAGAGACGAATGGTCTAGCCGAAGTGTCGAATAGGGAGATCAAGACTATTCTGCAGAAAGTCGTCCGCCCTGACCGAAAGGATTGGTCGCAGCTAATGGACTCGGTCTTGTGGGCATATAGGACGTCTTTCAAGACACCTTTGGGCACATCTCCCTTTCGCCTCGTATATGGCAAGCCCTGTCACCTACCAGTTGAGCTGAGGCACAAGTCACTCTGGGCAGTTACAGACATACTTATGGATCCAGATGGTATAGGAGACCAGAGGAGGGCAGAGCAAGCTGCCCTGGAGGAGCTTAGAGATTCAGCTTTCTCAAGCAGCCTACATTATAAGGAGAGAGTCAAGGAGTGGCATGATTCCCATATCAGCCACAAGCATTTTGAGGTTGGACAGAGAGTATGGCTGTTTGATGCGAGGCTTAGATTATTTCTAGGGAAGCTACAGAGCAAATGGAAAGGACCTTATCTGGTTCGGAAGGTACACGACAACGGTAGCATCGACATATCTGAGTTGTCTTCTGAGAGTACCTTCCGAGTGAACGGCCAGCGGCTCAAACCATTTCTAGATCATGAGCCGTGGGTCGTTGATATTGCCCCTATTCATTTTGCGTGAGATGTGGTCTTTGACTCACATCTAATGCATCTCACGCCTGAGCTTTACTGATCCTCCGCTGTACATAGATCCAGATGTCCATATCACAACATTCCTTAGTCCCGCATCCCTTTCCTCATCTTGTGATTATGCTATACTTAGGGTGCACTTTACCCTAAGTATAGGGGGGATGTGAGACCTTTCGGGTATTTCTTTTGTTTCTGTCTACCCCTGTTTTGCTGCCTATACTTAGGGATATCTTACCCTAAGTATAGGGGGGGTAGACCCTGTACATTCTCCACTCGGTTTTCCCTTCGTGTACAGCCTGCTATACTTAGGATTACTTGATCCTAAGTATAGGGGGAAGACCCGAGTCCCTCTTAACTTTTTACTCTCCTTTTGTATAGCCTTCCTTTTCACTTCCCTATACAAAGCACGAGTTATGTCTTCTTCATCGCTCTTGACTCTGAGGACATCGTTCGAGCTAAGTATAGGGGGGTGTGTATATATTTCATATATACTTTAGCCATAACTCGTACTTTGTGTGAGTGTGTTAATAAATAAAAATGGCTAAAAACCACAAAAATTAAAAAATTTTCATGTACATAATCTTCTTTTATTTGCACATGCATAGCTAGTGTACAAATTATGTTTGTAAAAATGATTTCAAAAATCTTTTGTGTAAAGCTTGTGTAATTATTTTTGTATCAAAATTATGTATATAGTACAAAATTTTTCCAAAATGTTTTGAAAAATCAAAAGTTTGCAAAAATCTTGTGTAAATGTGTGTAAATACCTTTTTGCAAAACTTGCACTTCATGCATCATCATTCATGATTTCAAAACATTTTTCAAAAATTTTGCATGATTGTAAAATAGTGTGTAAATATGCATCTTTTTGTACATATGTATATAGTTTTTCTTGGATGATAGTTGACATTTAAACTAGCCTGGAATCAAATTGAGAAATGGAGCTTGATTAAGATCTTAATCCACCTAATTTCTAAGAGGAACCTTATAGGGCTTAGGTTTAAGGCTTTTCAGGTCCATGGTGACTTAATTCTTTGAGTCCACTAGGCTATGATCACATGTCATCTCAATGAGCCTAAGTAGAGCACTTAACAACAACACATGACTCATATAGATTATGGCTTTACTTGGACAACCGCACTATGCACCGAGCTCTCTACGGATGAGATGGTGAGGAGGCAGTCTTCCTTGGCTTGGGGTAGCATATGAGGGTAGTACTTCTAGGCGGAACCTCTCTTCTTCATTTAGTGAAGGAAGTGCGTCTCAACTTGGTCTGGTTGCCATGAAGTCTAACGACAGGAGTTGTGGGTTGCAATAAAGCTTCAAAAGAGGGATAGTCTACTGGCTCAAGAGGAAAAACTCCTTGTATATATGCTGCACATGTACATGTTGTATAGATGCACTCGAAAAAAAAAATGCAAAAAGAAAAGAACTCCAAAAAAGTGGTGGGTCTGAGAGAAAATGATAATCCCACCGGAGTATGTATATAAGTGCAATAAGCAAAGCTTGGTTTCATGATCCACCTGTTGTAGCTTGCAGCAGGGAGACTTGGCTACACTGGTCAAGCTCCCAAGGGTACTTGGCTACACTGGCCTTGACCCATTCTCTTCTTCCCCCTCTTCTTGAGCCGGTTGTACTTGAACTTAGAAGGGAATACCCCGCTCCTCGAGGAAAGAGTGGCCAGATTGAGGTCATAGAGTTACCTTGTCAGGGAGGGTTGTCAAGTTGCCATTTCTGAGGTGGAGAGCTTAGACCTCACTTTCACAGGACAAGAAAAGATTCATGGTCTTCAGGGTTTGTGGTTGATGACTTGTTCTGATCTGGAGCATTGAGGAGTCTTGGTTATAGAATAGTGGAACTTAGAGGCTGTTAGGTTTTAAGCTTAAGTCTGAATAAGGTTCCGACACATTAATAATCCAAAGATCTGATTGAGCTCCATACCTCAATTTAATGAAGGCAAGTTTAATAATCAACCTTGATCCATGTACATTCTCTTTTTCTTTTTCTTTCTTTCTTTTTCACTTCTTTTTCAAATAAGTGTTTGCTAAGGGACTAGCAAAGTATAGTATAGGGGGGTGATGAATACCCATTCATCACTCTTTATTCTTATATTTTAGCTACAAAAACCTATGCAAATGCATGTAGATATGTGTAAATAGGAAAAGTTAGCAAAAGCATGCATGTTTGTAAATATAGATAATTAGCATGTTTTTGTGCAAAAATAAAAGAATAAAGATGAAAAAGAAAAAGAGGGAAATATTTAGAATAAATATTGAGCAACCTAACCCAAGGGAGGGCTCAGCATGGGCCTGACCGCATAAAAGCCAAGTAGAGGGAGATAGGGGCTCACACTTGTATATATTTGTAAATAAATAAAATTATATTTTCCTCAACCAAAAATATGTTGTAAATATTTGTATAAAAACAAAACAAAAAGATAAAAATCAAAAATTGAAAAAGAACCCTTCACCTTGTACATAGACCATCATCCTCATCTATTTCACCTTGTAAATATATATATTTATTTCCAAAACTTTTTGTAAATATTCTATGTATATATTGTACATAAAATAAATAAAAAGAAGCAAAACAAAAATCAAATAAAAATTACAAAATTAAAAATACAAAAACATATTGTACATATACCATGCATATAGTGTACATAAATAATTATTTAACCTATGTATATAAATAATAAAAATAAAATAAAAATAGCCTTTTATTCCTCATTTTATCCTATACATAAATAAAATATAAAATAGGAATAAAAATGTATAAAAATAACTAATTAAAAAGCAAAAATTAAAAATCAATATATGGTATATATACCTATGTATAGCTACTATGTATATACCTTATTTTTATTTCCAAAAATTAATTAAAAATCACAAAAAAATAGAAAAAATTAAAACAAAAATATTTTGTGTTTTAAGTTTTTGAAAATTCGGCCATTTAAAGGCCCAAAAAAATCAAATAAAATTTCAAGCCTTGGCGGGCTCTGATTGGTCCACGGGGGATTGTTGACCCCCGGTCAACACCTCCCCCTGGACCACAGAGTCGCGGATCTGTGTTTCGACCCGACTTCTTCCAATTACCCTCACCAGATCCGACCGCCAAATCCGCAAACCCCGCACTCCAATCATCCTCTGTGCATCCGGGATCCTCGCCCGATTCCTTGCCTAGGGGTCCGTGCTCAATTGAGCCGGACCCGAGCTTCCCTTTCCGGACCTGCACGCGTATAAAACCAGAGCTCCGCCGCTTTCGTTCGCCATCTTTGGCTCTCCACCTTCACTCCCGTGACCTCCATTGCATTCAGCAAGGTGACAGCTTCCGTCTGCCGTGTTGCAGCGAGGAGGAGGGTGCCCGACCATCGATCCGGCAGCCGTGCGCCGCCGTGCTCCGCCACCTAGCTGGAGCTCGAGCCTCAGGCAGGGACGACCTTTGAGGCAAAGACCAGGAGCTAGCTAAGCTCCAGCATAGTCTCCCGCATCACCCAGGTACCCATTTAGCCATTCCATCTAGTTTAATTTCTGATTTCGCCCAAATCGCCCTTCCGACGAGTTCCCCTGATTCTGGCCATCTCGCGCAATATCTCGATCATCGGAACCCCCACACACCTTCGCCATCCTCCGACGCACGTTCTTCGCCCAGCCATCCAACCCAGCTCGCCCCGGAGCTGGGACTCGAGCTCCACCATCCCCAGCTCGCTGGAGCTCATCCGTTCCGACCCCCAGTTCACCCTCACCCCGCTTCTTCGGGTCGAGGCACTTTGCCCTCGACCCGCGAAGCTTTTGGTTCGCTTTGCAGGTCAAGAGGGAGGCATCTGAGCCCCCCTTACATTCCAGCCAGGAGCTTTGCGCCGCCAGCCTCGCCGGAGCCCCTCCAGGGCTCGGCTGGGCTATCGGACACCTCCACCAGCTGCGGGACGACTCCGCGGACCTGCTCCGATACTTAGCAGCAGCTGAGGAGGACTACTGCAGGCGCACGAGGCCGGCGAAGCTCGCCGGCGGAGTGTTCTTCCAGCATCCTCCTTCACTGTCCGATCAGCCCCACCGTTCCAGATTCAATCACGGCCGTCCATTCATCGAAGAGCAGTTGTCGTTGATCACTTTGAGGAGCTGATCGGGACCGTTCGCGCGAGGAGAGAGGTACCTGCATCGCCAGCCTTCAGATCACCCACGTGGCCTCCCTCGCACCGTCGATCGGGCCCAAGAGTTGAAGAAGAGAAGCGCCACCCACTCTGAGCCGTCCGATCCTCCACGTGGCGCGCATCCGGCCGTCGACAAATAAAGGGGTAAATTACTTAGGGCCCCCTCTTAGTTTGTCTTTTTAGTCCTAGTCCTGTAAATATTTTCGTACTTTTATTTACGTAGGGTAAATTGCAACTGGGACCTTGTGCTTGTTTTTATTTGCTTTTATGCCCCTGAGTATGTGATCTCACGTGCTTCGCCACGTGCCTTGTCTGGGCTATTTACATCTTTTTCCCTGTAGTTCTGTTGGGTTAATGAATGGATAGATACTTTTTGGTATTTGCATTTGTACCCCTGTGAAGCATTTTATTTCTACATGTGCGTGTATTAGTGGGTAAATTGCAACCGAGTCCCTGGGTTTTTGGTACGAGTTATCAAAAGCCCCTGAAACTTGGTTTTTCTTACCAAAAGGCCCCTGAGTGCCCCAGCCACGCGCCAAGCGCGTGACTTGCTGGGCTTTTTGCACCTTGGCCCTCAGACTTTAGGGTATTTGCACTTACGTCCCTGTGCATAGTGCCCCCTCTTTAATTTTTGAATAAATATCAAACCACCTCCAAATTCGATGAAAATTTGACACATGGCTCCTGCCATGTTGTTGGATTTTTGAGAATTTTTGAGGACATTTTTGATTTTATTTAGTATTTTTAAAAATTCAAAAACCTCCTTTTTAGCTACTGTCTAGGTTTAAAAATACCAAAAAAATATAAAATCACCTCTAAAAATTCTAAAAAAATTAGCTACTGTTTCTTGCTTGTTGTTTGATTTTCTAGCCAATTTAGGCTATTTTTCATCTCTTAAAAACCCTGAAAATTGAAAAACACTTAAAAACTTACAAAAATTATAATAAATAATTTAAAAATCCAAAAACAATAATTAGGGTGCCTAAATTTTCCTTATCCTTTCTAGATTATAGAAATATTACCTCCAAGGCCTGTTGAGGCTCTTAAATATTTTATTTTTGAGTTTTAGGCCTTGCTGGACAGTACCTAGGATTTTTAGCACTGTTTGATTTTTAGAAAATAATTTACCCATTAGAAAAATATCAAAAATTCACCAAAAACACTTAAAAACTTAAAAAACATAAAAATACTTTTTCCTGAATTTTTGCTTTATTTTTGGTGTGTTAAATAATTTGCCTAAGTGTGTTGATATTTGTTTCCTTTTATTTTCTTTATCTTTTAAAAATCCAAAAAAAAATATAAAAAGTATTAAAACCCCTAAAAAACACTTTTCTTTTATTTTATTCTCTTTTTACTACTTCGTAGGCCCTAGGCCAACCCGTGCTCCTTGTGTTCGACCCTGGGAGCTATACGAGGTTAATCCTATAGCTAGACCGCTCTTCTTTGTTTTGATTGATTTGATCTATTCTGAGTGGTTATTTTTCTTGATACACGCATTCGAGTGACTGAGGTCGCAACGACCTCATTTTCCATACCTTCCCCTCAGTTGTTCGAAACTTTTGCGGGTTATCAGCAGCCCTTCTCGACCGCTTCGAGTTGGGCACTCTTCGATAGAGCAGGACAGTCCTTCAGTTCGCTGATCGATCTGTCAAGAGGCCGAAGGGGTTATTACGAGACGTTATCGTCACGATTCAGGGCCTGAAATTCCCCGTGGACTTCGTAGTGTTGGACATGGAGATCCCTGAGTCAGTGGCCGATACCCCCATCATCCTTGGTCGTCCGTTCTTGGCCACAGCCAAAGCGGTGACTGATCATGATAGCGGGAAGGTGTACTTTCGCGTCCAGGGCGAGAGTATACAAATAGAGACGGTCAAGGACTACAGAGCTAGATTCAGAGCCCGCTCAGATGCAAGTACAGACTCAGAGCAGCTGACAGACGCAGAGCCAGACATCCACCAGGACTGTGATTTTGTGATCACAGATGACGAGGCAGCTTGGGCAGATCTTGAGACACAGACCACCCTCTCACTTTCAGATACAGCTGATGCCGAGATGATAGAAGAGGAGAATCTGGAGAGCACATACCTGGTTCAGGATACCATTGAGGCAGCCGAGCCGGTCCTTGATCGTAGCACGATGATTAGCGATGGTGGTGCTAAGGCCACCTTGTTTTCCGGTGGTACTGATGCCACCGCTTCTGATACAGATCCCTCGGATTCAGAGTCTGATTGGGCCGATTGCTATGATCAGATGCCAGACCTGAGTCCATCTGAGCCTATAGATGAGGAGGAGGTACATGCAGAGCCGAGCAGAGACAGTGCAGTAGAGTCGCCTTCTCCCGATGCTGTTTGCGAGAGTATGCTTTCACTTTCCCAGGCAGATTTGGCCGACCTTGCAGCTTTCACTCAGTTTCTTCCACAGCCAGATTTGCCGGCACCCAGCATTCCAGAGCTGAAGCCACTCCCTACTTCGCTGAAGTATCGATTCCTTGCGGGCGAGCCAGAGATGTACCCAGTCATCATCTCCGCCGAGTTGACTGGAGAGCAGGAATCCCGTTTGATGGGGATTCTTGAAAAGAACCGCAAGGCTATCGGATGGAGCGTAGCAGATCTCCATGGGATTAGTCCATCAGTGTGCTCCCACCATATCTATCTCGAGGATGGGGCAAAGCCGTCGCGTGAGTTCCAGCGGCGTCTTAATCCCAACCTGAGAGAGGTTGTGATGAAGGAAATATCAAAATGGTGGGGTGCAGGTTTTATTTATCCCATTTCCGACTCCAAGTGGGTCAGCCCCTTGCATGTGGTGCCCAAGAAGACGGGCATCACGACTGTGATCAGTGAGTCGGGAGAGGAGATCGCTACACGAGTACCCACCTCTTGGAGGGTTTGTGTTGACTACAGGAGACTCAACCAAGCCACCAAGAAGGACCATTTCCCCCTGCCCTTTATTGACCAGATCATTGAGAGACTGGCACGGAAGAGCCATTATTGCTTCCTGGATGGGTACTCGGGCTACAACCAAGTGGCCATCGCTCCTGAGGATCAGGAGAAGACCACCTTTACCTGTCCCTTCGGCACATATGCTTTTCGACGCATGCCATTTGGGCTATGCAATGCCCCTGCGACTTTTCAGAGGTGCATGCTGTCGATCTTCTCGGACATGGTAGGGGAGTGCTTGGAGGTCTTCATGGATGACTTCTCGATCTACGGCGACGGATTTGATTCTTGTCTTGACTGCCTAGATCGAGTACTCTAGCGATGTATTGAGTATCACTTGGTGCTATCTTGGGAGAAGAGTCACTTCATGGTGACTCAAGGGACGGTGCTTGGCCACATCATCTCCAACAGGGGCATGGAGGTTGATCCGGCCAAGGTTGATGTCATTAGAAAACTCACACCGCCGTCCAATCTGAGGCAGTTACGGTCATTTCTGGGGCACGTTGGATTTTATAGGAGATTTATTCATGATTTCAGCAGGATTGCCCGACCGTTGACTGACCTATTGACGAAAGACACCGAGTTCCTTGTCGATGACAAGTGTCTTTCGTCGTTTGCTACTCTCCAACAGTGCGTTATTGAGGCTCCTGTCCTCCAGCCGCCCGATTGGTCTCTCCCATTTGAGATCATGACGGATGCCTCTGATTTTGCCGTAGGGGCAGTGCTGGGACAGAGGAGGGATGGAGTGCCATTTGCTATACACTACGCTAGCCGCACATTGGATTCCGCCCAGCGGAATTACACGGTCACAGAGAAGGAGATGCTAGCCGTAGTGTTTGCCCTGGATAAGTTCAGATCGTATATCATTGGATCTAGAGTGACTTTGTTTACAGATCACACCGCCATCAGGTACCTCATGGCAAAGAAGGATGCCAAGGCCAGACTGACTAGATGGATCCTTCTACTCCAGGAGTTCGATATTGAGATCAAGGATAAGCCTGGAGTCAAGAATGTGGTGGCGGATCATCTCTCCCGACTAGAGCAGCCTGAGGATTCTGAGCAGATTGATCCTATCCGTGATACCTTCCCAGATGAGGCGATCCTTGCTATCGCCTCACTCCCTTGGTACGCCGATATTGTGAACTTTCTCGTTGCTGGGAAAGTCCCACAAGATTGGCCCAGGCAGAGGCTTGAGACCTTCCTAGCGAAGGCCAAGTCTTACCATTGGGAGGATCCCATCCTTTACCACGAAGGAGGGGATAGCATCTGGCGTCGGTGCATTCCTCAGGAGGAACACCATAGCGTCCTCACTTACTGCCACAAGCTTGAGGGAGGAGGACATCATTCTGGGAGGAGAATGGCACAGAAAGTGCTCCAATCCGGCTTGTGGTGGCCTACCCTCTTCAAGGACTCAGATGAGTTCGTGAAGAGGTGTACTGACTGTCAGAGGATGGGCACTTGTGGACAGCATGATATGATGCCGATGCATCCCATTCACTTCTGTGAGGTTTTTGACGCATGGGGCATCGATTTCATGGGTCCATTCCCTAAGAGTCAAGGATTTGAGTACATTCTGTTGGCCGTAGACTATGTGAGTCGTTGGGTGGAGGCTATCCCCGCCCGAGCCGCTGATGCGAGGACAGTTTGCAGATTTTTGAGGAAGCACATCATCACGCGGTTCGGGGTTCCACGAGTTCTGATTTCTGATGGGGGATCTCACTTCATCAACGACCAGGTGAAGGCACTTGCTAGCGAGTTCGGCATAGACCATCGTGTTGCTACACCTTACCATCCACAGACGAATGGTCTAGCCGAAGTGTCGAATAGGGAGATCAAGACTATTCTGCAGAAAGTCGTCCGCCCTGACCGAAAGGATTGGTCACAACTTTTGGACTCGGTCTTGTGGGCATATAGGACGTCTTTCAAGACACCTTTGGGCACATCTCCCTTTCGCCTCGTATACGGCAAGCCATGCCATTTACCTGTTGAGCTGAGGCACAAGTCACTTTGGGCAGTTACAGACATACTTATGGATTCAGATGGTATAGGAGACAAGAGAAGGGCAGAGCTAGCTGCCCTGGAGGAGCTTAGAGATGCAGCTTTCTCAAGCAGCCTACATTATAAGGAGAAAGTCAAGGAGTGGCATGATTCTCATATCAGCCACAAACATTTTAAGATTGGACAGAGAGTATGGCTGTTTGATGCGAGGCTTAGATTATTCCCAGGGAAGCTACAGAGCAAATGGAAAGGACCTTATCTGGTTCGGAAGGTACACGACAACGGTAGCATCGACATATCCGAGTTGTCTTCTGAGAGTACCTTTCGAGTGAACGGCCAGCGGCTCAAGCCATTTCTAGATCATGAGCCGTGAGTCGTTGATATTGCCCCTATTCATTTTGCGTGAGATGTGGTCTTTGACTCACATCTAATGCATCTCGCGCCTGAGTTTCACTGATCTTCCGATGTATATAGATCCAGATGTCCATATCATCACATTCTTTAGTCCCACATCCCTTTCTCCATCTTGTGATTATGCTATACTTAGGGTGCACTTTACCCTAAGTATAGGGGGGATGTGAGACCTTGCGGGTATTTCTTTTGCTTCTGTCTACCCCTGTTTTGCTGCCTATACTTAGGGATATCTCACCCTAAGTATAGGGGGGGTAGACCCTGTACATTCTCCACTCAGTTTTCCCTCAGTATACAGCCTGCTATACTTAGGATTACTTGATCCTAAGTATAGGGGGGAGACCTGAGTCCCTCTTGACTTTTCATTGCCCTTTTGTATAGCCTTCCTTTTCACTTCCCTATACATAGCACGAGTTATGTCTTCTTCATCGCTCTTGACTCTGAGGACATCGTTCGAGCTAAGTATAGGGGGGTGTGTATATATTTCATATATACTTTAGCCATAACTCGTACTTTGTGTGAGTGTGTTAATAAATGAAATGGCTAAAAACCACAAAAATTAAAATTTTTCATGTACATAATCTTCTTTTATTTGCACATACAAAGCTATTGTACAAATTATTTTTGTAAAAATGATTTCAAAAATCTTTTGTGTAAAGTTTGTGTAAATACTTTGGTATCAAATTTATGTATATAGTACAAAATTTTTCCAAAATGTTTTGAAAATCAAAAAGTTTGCAAAAATCTTGTGTAAATGTGTGTAAATATCTTTTTGCAAAACTTGCACTTCATGCATCATCCATTCATGATTTCAAAACATTTTTCAAAAATTTTGCATGATTGTAAAATGTGTGTAAATAAGCATCTTTTTTGTACATATGTATATAGTATTCCCGGATGATAGTTGACATTTAAACTAGCCTGGAATCAAATTGAGAAATGGAGCTTGATTAAGATCTTAATCCACCTAACTTCTAAGAGGAACCTTATAGGGCTTAGGTTTAAGGCTTTTCAGGTCCATGGTGACTTAATTCTTTGAGTCCACTAGGCTATGATCACATGTCATCTCAATGAGCCTAAGTAGAGCACTTAACGACAACACATGACTCATATAGATTATGGCATTACTTGGACACCAGCACTATGCACCGAGCTCTCTACGGATGAGGTGGTGAGGAGGCAGTCTTCCTTGGCTTGGGGTAGCATATGAGGGTAGTACTTCTAGGCGGAACCTCTCTTCTTCTTATAGTGAAGGAAGTGCGTCTCAACTTGGTCTGGTTGCCATGAGGTCTAACGACGGGAGTTGTGGGTTGCAATAAAGCTTCAAAAGAGGGATAGTCTACTGGCTCAAGAGGAAAAACTCCTTGTATATATGCTGCACATGTATATGTTGTATAGATGCACTTGAAAAAAAAATGTGCAAAAAGAAAAGAACTCCAAAAAAGTGGTGGGTCTGAGAGAAAATGATAATCCCACCGGAGTATGTATATAAGTGCAATAAGCAAAGCTTGGTTTCATGATCCACCTGTTGTAGCTTGCAGCAGGGAGACTTGGCTACACTGGTCAAGCTCCCAAGGGTACTTGGCTACACTGGCCTTGACCCATTCTCTTCTTCCCCCTCTTCTTGAGCCGGTTGTACTTGAACTTAGAAGGGAATACCCCACTCCTCGAGGAAAGAGTGGCCAGATTGAGGTCATAGAGTTACCTTGTTAAGGAGGGTTGTCAAGTTGCCATTTCTGAGGTGGAGAGCTTAGACCTCACTTTCACAGGACAAGAAAAGAATCATGGTCTCCAGGGTTTGTGATTGATGACTTGTTCTGATCTGGAGCATTGAGGAGTCTTGGTTATAGATTGGTGGAACTTAGAGGCTGTTAGGTTTTAAGCTTAAGTCTAAATAAGGTTCCGACACATTAATAATCCAAAGATCTGATTGAGCTCCATACCTCAATTTAATGAAGGCAAGTTTAATAATCAACCTTGATCCATGTACATCCTCTTTTTCTTTTTCTTTCTTTCTTTTTCACTTCTTTTTCAAATAAGTGTTTGCTAAGGGACTAGCAAAGTATAGTATAGGGGGGTGATGAATACCCATTCATCACTCTTTATTCTTATATTTTAGCTACAAAAACCTATGCAAATGCATGTATTTACTTGTAAATAGGATTAATTAGCAAAAGCATGCATTGTTTAAAAACTTATAATTAGCATGTTTTTGTGCAAAAATAAAAGAATAAAGATTGAAAAGAAAAAGGGGGAAATATTTAGAATAAATATTGAGCAACCTAGCCCAAGGGAGGGCTCAGCATGGGCCTGACCGCATAAAAGCCAAAGTAGAGGGAGATAGGGGCTCATGTGTAAATATTTATGTAAATAAATAAAATTATATTTTCCTCACCCAAAAATATGTTTGTAAATATTTGTACATATTTATAAAGTATAAAAACAAAACAAAAAGCTAAAAATTAAAAAGATTAAAAATGCCCTTTCACCATGTACATAAACCATCCTCCTATACTTATTCAACCTTATAAATAAATAAAATTATTTATTTAAACTTTTTGTAAATATTCTATATTATATATTGTAAATACATAAAATAAAAAGAATCAAAACAAAAATCAAATAAAAATAACAAAATTAAAGTAACAAAAACATATTGTACATATGCCATGTACATAGTTGTATATATCTATTTATTTTACCTATATACATAAATAATAAAAACCAAATAAAAATACCCTTTTATTCCTCATCTTATTCTATAAATAAATAAAATATAAAATGGGAATAAAATTGTACAAAAATAATAATTAAAAATCAAAAATCAAAAATCAACATATTGTATATATATACCTATGTATAGCTATATATTGTAAATACCTTATTTTTATTTCCAAAAATTAATTAAAAATCACCAAAAAATATAAAAAATTAAAACAAAAATATTTCATGTTTTGAGTTTTAATTAAATCGGCCATTTATTATTTTTAATTCAATTTCTAAATCTTTTCTGACGTGGCTGATTCCCATTGGTCCACGGGGGTTGTTGACCGCCCGGTCAACTCCCCCCTGTGGACCACTTCCCACGGGTCTGGTTCGCAGACCCGACTTCTCCCATTTATTCCCGCCAGACCCGATCACCATTTAGCCTAACCCAGGGTCCTAATCACTCCCCAAGTATCCGGGAATCTCGCCCGACATTGATCCTAGGGATCCGTGCTCAATCGAGCCGGACCCGAGCCCTTCTTCCCGGACCTGCACCCATATAAATTCCCAGCTCCGCCGCATTCTTTGATCATCTTTGGCTCTCCACTCTTCATCCCGTGACCTCCACAGCTATCCCTGAGGTGACAGCTCTCGGTTGCCCGTGTCGCGGCGAGGAGAGAGTGGCCGGACCACTGATCCGGCGAATAGCTCCGCCGTAGCTCCGCCAGTGGTGTGAGCTCCGAGCCTCAGGACCAGACGACCTTCGAGGCTACGACCGGGAGCTTCCCCAGCTCCAGCCCAGTCTACTTCGCCACCCATATAATCACTTAGCGTCCCTATTTAGCCTAATTTCCATTTCGCCCCAATTCGCTCCGCCGTCGTTCTTCGCCGATTCCGACCACCCAGCGCACCCATTCGATCATCGGAGTCCCCATTCATCTCCGCCTTTCCTCCACGCACATTCTCCGCCCCTCCGTTCAACCCATCTCGCACAGGAGCTGGGAGTCGAATCCCCTCGCCGTCGCTTCGCCGGGATTCATCCGCTCCGACGCATAGACCACCTTCACGCCGCCTAACCGGGTCGAGGCATTTTGCCCCCGACCCGCGAAGTTTCTGAGCTACTTTGCAGGACCAGAGGAGGCCATCTGAGGCCTCCCGACACTTGAGCTAGGAGCTTTCCTCCGCCGACCTCGCCGGAGCCCCTTCAGGGCTCGGCTGGGCCATCGGAGTCGACCATCAGCTGCGGAGCTCCATCGCGCATCTTCTCCGATCTCCGGAAGCAGCAGACGAGGACCACAGCGCTCGCACGAGGCCGGCGAAAGTCGCCGGCGACTTGTTCTTCCAGGATCCTCGCCGACCGTCAGATCAGCCTTAGAGCTCCAGATCAGATCACGACCGTCCATTCGCGGAGCTGCAGCCAGCGTCAGATCAGTTGAGGTGTGATCCCCACCGTTGGTTCACCGAGGGTTCGGCCACTACGTACGAGGACCGTCCGATCTCCACGTGGAGGACCCTCCACCGTTCGATCAGGCCGAGCCTTTCAAGGTCAAAGGCGCCACCGCTCTCGTTCGTTGGATCTGCTACGTGGCGCACATCCGGCCGTCGGCGTAATAAAAGGGGTAATTTGTCTTAGGCCCCCTCTTAGTTTATGCTTTTAGTTTCAGTCCTGTAAATATTTTGTGCCTTTTATTTACGTTGGGTTATTTGCACACTGGACCCCGTACTTTAGTTTATTTGCATTTATGCCCCTGTTTGTGTGAGCCACGTGCGTCGTCACGTGTATATTTGGTGTAATTGCAACTTTAGTCCTGTAGTTCTGGATGTTCGTTAATGAATGAAATGTTTTTAGTAATTGCATAAATGCCCCTGTGAGTGTTTTAATTCCGCATGTGCGTCTATTAGTGGGTTATTTGCAATACAGCCCCTGGACTTTTTGGTACGAGTTACCAAAAGGTCCTCGGACTTGTTTTTCTTACCAAAAGGTCCCTGAGTGCCCCAGGCACGCGCCGCGCGCGTGCGTTGCTGGGTTAATTGCACCTGGACCCCCAGAACTTCAGGTATTTGCACTTCAGTCCCTGTGCACAGTGCCCTCAATTGATTTTGAATAAAATATCAAATCACCTCCAAATTCGATGAAAATTTGACACATGGCTCCTGCCATGTTGTAGAATTTTTGAGAATTTTTTAGGACATTTTTGATTTAGTTTGTTATTTTTAAAAATTCAAAAACCTTTATTTCAGCCACTGTCTAGTTTTAAAAATCCCAAAAAAATATAAAAACCCCCTCAAAAATTCCATAAATATTAGGTACTGTTTCTTTTGTGTTACTTGATTTTCTAGCCAATTTTGGCTATTTTTCACTGAGTAAAAACCCTAAAAATTCAAAAACACCTAAAAACTTATAACATTTATAATAAATAATTTAAAAACCCAAAAACAATAATTTTGGTACTCAAATTTTCCTTGTTTTATCTAGTTTACAGGAAAAATACCTCCAGGCCCTTTTGAGGTTCTTAGATATTTTATCTAAGGACTTTAGGCTTGGCTGGACAGTACCTTGTTTATTTGCTACTGTTTGATTTTTAGAAAATAAAATATACATCAGAAAATTATCAAAAATTAACCAAAAACACTAAAAAACCTAAAAAACATAAAAACATTTTTGTTTGAATTTTTGCTTGATTTTTGACACATTAAATAATTTGCTTAAGTGTGCTTGTTTTTGTTTCTTTTATTTTCTTCACATTTAAAAATATAAAAAAAATTATAAAAATCATTAAAAATACTTGTCTTTTATTTTATTTTATTTTTACTACTTCGTAGGCCTTTAGCCAACCCGTGCTCCTTGAGTTCGACTCTGGGTGCTATACCAGGTTAAACATTTAGCAGGACCACTTGCCTTGTTTGATTGACTTTATTTCTATTTAGTGGTCCGATTTTTCTTGATATACCTATCCTCTGAGATCCGGGTCGCAACGACCCTTGTCTTATTACCTTCACCCGGGTCTTTGGGAAATTTTTCGGCATATCAATAGGCTCATGGTGAAGGATATGGTTAGATCCTCAAGCGCATCACGAAAGCGTGAGCGTCGTATCGAATACGACGAGGAGCGACTAGTCGCACTAGTTGCTCGATGCAGCGGAATTTAAAAAATTTTCTCACGACGAAACCACATGATCCAAGAACACTTCTCGGATCGTTTCGTATAAACCACAAACAAGTAATAGGATTACCTCTTGAAGCGTGGTTGCGATCGAGTCTCTAAATGAAGAGACCTCCTGTCTCAAGTCCGATCCGACGGAGGAGACTCCTGCGAGCGCAGGGATGAACCGCGTGCTTCTCGCAATCCATGTTGATGATCCAAGCGGCGGATCTCCTGATCTCGACACACGAAATCCGATGTCTTCTTCACGAGCGAGGCGCACCGAAGGAGACGGAGATCCATGAGCAGACAAACGGGCAGCATAACGACGATGCCGCGGCGATGGAGAACCTCTCTAGGTCATCCATGGTGGACGGCCACATGAGAGGGAGAGAGAGGGCTGTCGAGTAGAGAGAAAAGAGAGAGAGATGCTTCTCAAGCATTGTGTGTAAAATAGAGAGCATGGTATGCCTCTCTATTTATAGGGTTTTGGGATCCATGGATCTCAATCCATATAAAATCAATGGATGAGATTGATTTATGTCAATCCAAGGGTCAAGATTGTTGTTGGTAAAACCAACAAATTTAGGTTAAAATATATTTGACAAAATCAAATATAAATTAGTCATAAATCAAACCAATAAATAAGGAGAGAAGATACATGGATATTTCATCTCCATGTACCTTCCAAAGTGGACGGCCACACATTCCTTATAGGAATGATGTGCCGCCCAAAGATTCCATGGAGATTGCAATCTCATGGAAATCCATGAGATTGCATATCTCCTTGAAAATCTCATTTATTTATTTCCAACAACTTTTGTTGGCTTTTATTCTTCAAAAATAATTCATAATTTTATTTGAGAATATTGCAATCTTGCCATGGAAAAAATTGTGAATCATATTCACAACCCAAAATAACATATAATTTACATTGTCAATTAATTACACAATGTGTATCCAATACACATAATAATTAATTAACACATATAAATTATAATTAGCTCTATCTAATACATTATAAATCATATTTATAATATATTATGAATAATTGGATATTACTATCCACATTATTCTTATCCATAATAATTAAATCACATTTAATTATATTGGATAACTTATTCTCAAGTGCTCAAATAATATGAATCACATTCACATTATTTACATCTTTGATAATCAAATCACATTTAATTATCTAAGATAACTCTCCTTATAATATGAATCAAATTCATATTATTCATGATAATTAAATTACATTTAATTATCCATTTTCTCAATGCTCGGATACATATATCAACAATAGAATTATCCATGAACTCTTTCAAGGATAATGCGCTTTCTCCGCGAATACTTGAAGATAAGGACAGGGCGATTGTATTGTTCCACGTATAATGACATGGATATTGAGATCACATCTCAAATCCAGATCTCGGGCCTCCCATAGATGCTTGATTAAATCAAGACCGTAAATCTAATCTTCTCATTGAATCTGAATCACATTTAGATTAATGTCCAACATTTGGACTAAGATCAGATTACTTCTCTACTGAGAGGAGTCACTAAAATACAGACCCGTTTCATCACTCCCTAGGAATGGAAGCGTCATGGTTATACAACCGTATATGATCACATCACCCTCAGGTATTCCCAACACCTGTACATCCTGCATACTGGAAGACTCAGAATAAACCCGAAGTATTAGATCAACTTTACACTGTCTACTTCGTGGTTTTATCAGTAAGTTTCTCATTCCATCATTGGGAGTCGGTATTGATCATATACTTTCCAAAAGCATATATCATACCTAGGTCTTGATCATATACTTTCCAAAAGTATATATCAATCCTACAAATTCAGTCAAGCTTCCAAAGCGAGACGACCATGCGCATGGAATTTGATTCTTCCCAATATCTCATGAGTGAGCTCATGTCTTCCGGTTCAGTAACTGAACCTGTATGATCCCTTTGAGAGATCGTATTACTCATATGCCCTTATATGCACACCAGAGCGCCGGTGTATAGACCTTGATTAGGTCATCAACCTATTGGTCTGCCAAATGTACATACTTAGACATATAGTAACACATCTGTCTCCGGTCAGAGGATGTGTGCCTGTATCGTGACAGCATACGATATAGGACTTTGGTTATCTCGATCTCGTTAAGTCAACTCTTTGACCTAACTCATCTGACACCTCTGAATCTCTATTCCTATGCAGAGGACCTGCATCAAGAGGTTGGTCAGATATCAGCCTAAATGAGATAGGATTTCCATCTCCTACTCAGGCTGGAGATCATCTCTTCGAAATCATTTGACGGTGCTTGATGAGTCCTCAATCTAACTCATTAGATATTCATCTAAGCACCAGCCTCTATGATTCAGTAATTGAATCAACAGCTGTATGATCATTAAGATGGCCATGGTACATAACCCTAATTGTACTAAGGGACCTATTATGCAAATTATGTACTCTTTATTTCAGATTAAGGAGTGAATTGCAATAACATTTATTGCATAATGGCTCGTCGTGGGCTCGCATGTCCAACAATCTCCCACTAGCCCAACGAGCCATTAATGGGCTAATCATTTAAACCCACACTCATGTGACAATCATAGGCTATTAAGAAAATAGCTAGGTAAGCTGATCAGTCACTCTGTTCCCAAGAGACTATGCCAAGTCCTTTTACGGTACTTGCATATCCCCAGTAACAGTGCTCGCATCTAATACGAATGTTGCATCTCATGTAACCAATACTCAATTTTGTTAAAGCTATTATAGGGTCCTTGACACTATAGCTTAATAATTGTTATAACCAGTATTTCCATAATCCTTATCAGAATACCTTTATCCCTGGAGATCACTATCTCTGTAGGTTTCCAAAGTTAAGACCTTTTAGATCATTATCTATAAAGTCTTAAGTACTTGGAGATAAGACTTTGATATCACTATCTCAAAAAATCTTATCATCTATTAAGATTTTGTTATTACTGCAATCAAGTGTTTTATTTCCATAGTGGGATTAGTAACAGTTTACTACTCCCACTGCATGGCAGACATCTGGTATTCGTACACATCCAGCATACACTCAGCTTCTCATAACTGATGCACAAGTGCAAGCAGTTCTAGCATTCACTTTCTCAACTCTTTGAGGTGCTATCCCTTTAGATAGGTCAGTACCATATCTCAAGGGAAGGAAGCCTTTCTTGGAATTTTCCAGAAATTGGAATAAGTCCAAGGTGCACTACTAATGTGACGGTCCCAATATCCTCTTCTCTTTACTTGTGAATGACTTCAGAACTAAGATCTAAGAGGTATCCTTGAGATCATATCTCGAGGTATGGGATTACCAGATTATAAAGCACTTATTATTATCATCCTTAGATAATTCCAAATGACTAGGATATTATCTATATTTAGCACGATGAACTCAATGGCACTCCCACTAAGCTTCACATGGTTCATCAAGATTTATCCGAAATCATAACATTTATAATTTCATCAAATCTTATGTTCCAACTAGGAAGCTTATTTGAGTCCAAAGATGGAGTTCTTTAGCTTACACACCTTGCTTTCCTCAACCATGAAGCCCTGGGGCTACTTCATATGAATATCCTCAAAGAGGTATTCATAGAGGAAAGCAATCTTGACTCACATCATGAAGAAGTCATAGTCAAGTTGTGTAGCTACAGTTAGCAATATTCTGATGGGTTAAAGCAAGGTCACTGGAGAGCAAGTCTCATCGCGAGCGATGTCTTCTCTTCGGTGTGTAGCTCATGACTACGAACCGTTTTTTGAAGGTCTCTACCTTCTCATTAGGTTCCCTCTTTCTCTTGAAGATCCATTTACACCTTATTGGGTCGGACCCATATAGGTGGATCCTCGAGGGTCCATATACAACACTTGTATATGAAGTCTACATTAGACTTTTATTGCTAACATCCATCTTTCCATGTCATGATCCTCTGGAGCTTCATCACATGAAGTCTAATCATTTTCACATGGAATACATCCTCAAACTCATTTGAAGAGGTATTAGTGTTTCATCTTTAATTGTCCTTTTAGTTTCCAATTTCAGGAGCCTCATTATCTTCTCAAGATTAAATGAAATCCTTCACTTCATTTTATCTCGATTCTTAAGAGAGTCATCATCTAAGAATCACATTCTCAGAGATGAGATCCTTTAAGAATCTCAAGGTCATAAAGTAGGTATACAATACCATCCTTTATTTTCCTAATGAAGTAGCACTCTCTAGTGCTAGAGTCCAGCTTAATCACATGGAACCTTATTAAGGGTATATAATGTAGTCTCTACCACATATATACACCTGGAAACTAAGAGATAATTATGCTAAGATTAATCATTGATCAAATCATGTCATACATGATCAATTGTATCTCCCTACAACTCTATTGAGCTAAGGTTCATCAGGAGGATTGAGAAAGGAATGATATTCACATCTCCATAAGGTATTCCTTGAATTCATCTAATAGGTACAAGCTACCTTGGTTAGATCAAATTCATTTCATCTTCCTTCAAACTTTGGTTCTAAACCAAAATTGTGAAGTCTTTGAACATTTCAAAGTTTTCTAAGTGAAGAGAAGAAATCTCATATCACAAATAATCACTAATAGATATCACACATCCATAATGTTTATTCTGATATAGATGATTCACATACATCAATATGTATGAGATCTTGAATACCTTAACATCTTACACCTTTCCCAAAGAAGGGTGTATTGGATATTTTTACTTTGAATATAATATTCACAAGTATGTGAGATTTGAATCTTTAGACAATCTAAAGTTTCATGTCTTACTAGTCCATTGATTTCATCAACAGACATATGTCCAAAATTTGATGCCAGATCATTGTCAAATGATCTTTTATCCTCCTATTGATCTTTAAAGGTTTAATTTTCAGTATTAGAAATCTTAATGAACCATTCATTAATTTTCAAATTTAATAGAATCCACTAGATTTAAGATTACTATCTGAAATATCTCCATCATAACTCTTTATGATAGATTTATTACAGAATTCATGTTTATATCCAACAATTAGAAATAAATAATGAGTGTATTCTAATATCTAGGTCATAGAGACATTCTTTAAGATTAAGGGCTCCCACTGAAAATATGAAGTCTATTGATCCAATGGAAATTGTTGCAACACTTGCATCACTTTCAACATGGATGACCAATGAACCTTAAGATCAAATTTCTAATATTCTAATACATATGCAACCAATTACAAGTGTCATTAGAAGATTGAGATACAATTATTAGACTTTACCTTATCAAATAAGTAAGTCAATTTCAATGATTATATGTAGGTTATTCTGATGTATTATCCGATTCCTTTTCTAAGGATTCAAGATAGATTTGATAGTCATACTATCAACATATTGCAGTATTGGCATTCATCCAATTCTTTGGATGTCATGTGGAAGTCACAGAAGTACAATCAACTCTTTGATTACACTTCTTGCTTGGGTCCAACCCATGATTCCACTGCGCTCCCTTTATCTATAAACAACCATTGCTTAAGACTAAGGATCTCTTATGTTAAATTCAAAAGAATTTAATGTAAGAGCATTTCGACATTTATACATGCTTCACCCAATTCATACAATATGAATATTATGAAGCTTCATGAATGACTAGAGTATAGACAGTAGAATGATGACACTCATCATCTACATCCATCTAAACTTTTAAAAACATAGGTTCAGGTAGGTACTCAAACAATTTGAATACATCATCTCTTATAGATCTACCATTCTACATGATGCAGAGAACCATGTCATTCATGATTAAATGTCAAGAGCACATATGTATGCCAGAAAATCTTTATTGATTTTATAAGGATTATTTGACAATTGCGGTCATCATCGACATGTCACTTCCAAAGTACATTCGATGAGATCAAGACTTATAGAGACATACAAACCCTAGGGTTTTAGTCTCATTGTCTATTTAATTATCATTCCTCATTATTATGAGGAAACTTGCACATTGCAACCACATACATTATGTGTCCAATTGCAAGTATAATATCTGGATCAAGGGTTCAATCCATGATATTCTACTGGTTTTTATTGAGTATAACATTGAGTGGGTTTAATGAAGAATTATCTGAAATAGGAAATTAGCATAAGGGTATATATTTATATATATACATGTTTTACTTTGATTTAGGAATTTTTATATCAAAGTTGTCTTGCCTTGTCAACACTGAAAGTTCATTCCCTTAATCACTTTCAATGTAAGAGATATACTTACCATTATATCTCAAGCAAGATCTGGGATCTCCTTCCTTATCTTTGTTGCATCCCAATAATATGAGAACCTACAACTAGGATAAAAAGAAGCGGGAACACATTCCGCCTTGAAAGTCCAACTTGCATCTCCCAATTCGGTCTTTAACACCCGGGCCCACCACCCCTAAGGTGATGTTGACCCGTCATTAATTGAACCAACCGTCAACAGGAGTACAACTCGCTATGCGCAATCCAATATCGCCCCAATAATATGAGGACCCGATATTGGGGTCACTATGCATACGTCCTTACTCTTTCGAGAAGCGACGAGCCCGATCCAAATGGATCATATGCAGGAGCTGTCACTTCGGACAGGCGTCTCCCACATATAATATCTGGTGACGAAACCCTTCGCCTTGATGGGAGACCATGGATGTCACTTATGTGATCCTCCATATCATATTCAAATTATAATTAATCATTATGAATCGCATTCATTACGATTAATTCTTCCAAGGGAAATAATAACTCTATTCATAATAGAGTGATTTTAATTGGATATAATTAACTTAATCATATTAAATTAATTTTTCAATCCAATTCAATCAACAAACTTGATTTACTTGAATATATGGTATTATCTCAAAATACGTATTAATTCGTATTTTAATAATTAGAAAAAAAACAACTTAATCCCTCGGACATTATCCCGGCCCTACCCGTCGTCATGGCCAGTACCGGCGGGAGTGGGACGGACCGCATACGTTGCAACCCGCTACCCCAGCGATCCCCGACTAGACACCATATCCACCTCGGGAAAGGATAATGCCAAATAGATTAATTTGTACTTGAGATGATCATCGGTTCTTAACCGAAATTATACCATATAGTAATCAAAACAATTTTGATTATAAGGAAATTTGCTAGACAAATTCCCAATCCTATTCAAGCAAGGAGTTTGATGATTGTGTTTCCAATTATGATCTAGATCATATCTAATCAACTAATTGGTTGAGGCCAAGTCAATTAAGGAAATAATCATCTTCCAATATTTCTTAAATATTTTCCATAATTATTTCTTGAAATTAACAATTAATTTCATTAATTGACAATCACATAGTTCTTGATTAGGAAAGTAATTTCAGCAGTGACCCCTACTTACTAAAATTAGCATATCTCAATCAATTTAAATCCAAATTAAGCAAAGTAAGTATCTATAGTTTGCTAATTTGATTTATAACAGAATCTGTGTGATTTTCACGCATTTTGAGGCGTCTCTAAACAGTAATTAACACCTTAATTACGTTAAGATTCGCAGTTCTCGTAACAGTGAATACATGTTCATTAAAACAACCATATCTTGAGCATACGAAATCCGATTTACTCAGATCCTATGGTTTCCTTATTTAATGGGGAACAAAATTCAAGTGCTATTTTCGTGTTTAAACAATTTAAACAGGGCCGAAAAATACACTAAACAGATCTGCGAAATCAAATGCGATAAAAACTTTCGCGACCTTAACGAACCCAAGTCGTCTTCGGTTAGCGAATCATATTCGAAACCATCGACCTAAGGCTCTGATACCACTTGAAGGATATGGTTAGATCCTCAAGCGCATCACGGAAGCGTGAGCATCGTATCGAATACGACGAGGAGCGACTAGTCGCACTAGTTGCTCGATGCAGTGGAATTTAAAAAATTTTCTCACGACGAAACTACATGAACCAAGAACACTTCTCGGATCATTTCGTATAAACCACAAACAAGTAATAGGATTACCTCTTGAAGCGTGGTTGCGATCGAGTCTCTAAACGAAGAGACCTCATGTCTCAAGTCCGATCCGACGGAGGAGACGCCTGCGAGCGCGGGGATGAACCGTGTGCTTCTCGCAATCCATGTTGATGATCCAAGCGGCGAATCTCCTGATCTCGACACATGAGATCCGACGTCTTCTTCACGAGCGAGGCGCACTTAAGGAGACGGAAATCCATGAGAAGACGAACGGGCAGCATAACGTCGATGTCGCGGCGATGGAGAACCTTTCTAGGTCATCCATGGTGGACGGCCACATGAGAGGGAGAGAGAGGGTTGTCGAGTAGAGAGAAAAGAGAGAGAGATGCTTCTCAAGCATTGTGTGTAAAATAGAGAGCATGGTATGCCTCTCTATTTATAGGGTTTTGGGATCCATGGATCTCAATCCATATAAAATCAATGGATGAGATTGATTTATGTCAATCCAATGGTCAAGATTGTCGTTGGTAAAACCAACAAATTTAGGTTAAAATATATTTGACAAAATCAAATATAAATTAGTCCTAAATCAAACCAATAAATAAGGAGAGAATATACATGGAGATTTCATCTCCATGTACCTTCCAAAGTGGACGGCCACGCATTCCTTATAGGAATGATGTGCCGCCCAAAGATTCCATGGAGATTGCAATCTCATGGAAATCCATGAGATTGCATCTCTCCTTGAAAATATCCTTTATTTATTTCCAACAACTTTTGTTGGCTTTTATTCTTCAAAAATAATTCACAATTATATTTGAGAATATTACAATCTTGCCATGGAAAAAATTGTGAATCATATTCACAACCCAAAACAACATATAATTTACATTGTCAATTAATTACACAATGTGTATCCAATACACATAATAATTAATTAACACATATAAATTATAATTAGCTCTCTCTAATACATTATAAATCACATTTATAATATATTATGAATAATTGGATATTACTATCCACATTATTCTTATCCATAATAATTAAATCACATTTAATTATATTGGATAACTTATTCTCATGTGCTCAAATAATACGAATCACATTCACATTATTTACATCTTTGATAATCAAATCACATTTAATTATCTAAGATAACTCTCCTTATAATATGAATCAAATTCATATTATTCATGATAATTAAATCACATTTAATTATCCATTTTCTCAATGCTCGGATACATATATCAACAATAGAATTATCCATGAACTCTTTCAAGGATAATGCGCTTTCTCCGCGAATATTTGGAGATAAGGACAGGGCGATTGTATTGTTCCACGTATAGTGACATGGATATTGAGATCAAATCTCAAATCCAGATCTCGGGCCTCCCATAGATGCTTGATTAAATCAAGATCGCAAATCTAATCTTCTCATTGAATCTGAATCACATTCAGATTAATGTCCAACATTTGGACTAAGATCAGATTACTTCTCTACTGAGAGGAGTCACCAAAATCCAGACCCGTTTCATCACTCCCTAGGAATGGAAGCGTCATCGTTATACAACCGTTTATGATCACATCACCCTCAGGTATTCCCAACACCTGTACATCCTGCATACTGGAAGACTCAGAATAAACCTGAAGTATTAGATCAACTTTACACTGGCTACTTCGTGGTTTTATCAGTAAGTTTCTCATTCGATTATTGGGAGTCGGTATTGATCATATACTATCCAAAAGCATATATCATACCTAGGTCTTGATCATATACTTTCCAAAAGTATATATCAATCCTACAAATTCAGTCAAGCTTCCAAAGCGAGACGACCATGCGCATGGAATTTGATTCATCCCAATATCTCATGAGTGAGCTCATGTCTTTCGGTTCAGTAACTGAACCTGTATGATCCCTTTGAGAGATCGTATTACTCATATACCCTTATATGCACACCAGTGCGCCGGTGTATAGACCTTGATTAGGTCATCAACCTATTGGTCTGCCAAATGTACATACTTAGACATATAGTAACACATCTGTCTCCGGTCAGAGGATGTGTGCCTGTATCATGACAGCATACGATATAGGATTTTGGTTATCTCGATCTCGTTAAGTCAACTCTTTTACCTAACTCATCTGACACCTTCGAATCTCTATTCCTATGCAGGGGACCTGCATCAAGAGGTTGGTCAGATATCAGCCTAAATGAGATAGGATTTCAATCTCCTACTCAGGCTGGAGATCATCTCTTAGAAATCATTTGACGGTACTCGATGAGTCCTCAATCTAACTCATTAGATATTCATCTAAGCACCAGCCTCTATGATTCAATAATTGAATCAACAGTTGTATGATCATTAAGATGGCCATGGTACATAACCCTAATTGTACTAAGGGACCTATTATGCAAATTATGTACTATTTATTTCAGATTAAGGAGTGAATTGCAATAACATTTATTGCATAATGGCTCGTCGTGGGCTCGCAAGTCCAACACATGGGGCATCTGGGACAAATTAGTAATCAAGGATCGTATTTGGTTGAGTCATCCGAGCGGGTAATATTTATTCAGAAAAGCATACCTCAATTCTTCCCAAGTAGTGACAACCTTCCCCAAGTAATTTAACCAATATAATGCTTTGTCCATCAGACTGAATGGGAAGGCGGTCATCTTCACTACCTCCAATGGGATATTTGGGTAGTGTATTGTTACACATATGTGATCGAACTGCTGGAGGTTTACATAAGGTTCTTCATTAATATTTCCATGGAATATTGGGAGAAGAGGCAAAATAGTTGTCTTAAGCTCAAAATGCCCATGAATCGCAGGGATTCGTATCCAAGAATTTGCATGTCCTGCCCCTGGATTATAAGAATCCTTTAAGGTAAGCTTAGCCACAGGTTCTATCATAGGGTCTTCTCCTCCATTCCCACCTCCAGGATTTCTGTCCTCCTCTCTCCTATCTTCTCTTTTCTGTCTCAGCTCGAGAATCATATCTCTCAATGCAATCTGAAAGTCAGCGTGTTCTTTTAACTAGGCTTGAATAGACTGGATAGAGGCTAACATGGTGTTGTTGATCTCATTCTGCTCCGACACAGTTCCCTTTCCCCTTGGTGGCATCAAGTGTCTGGTGTCTAATTCTAAAAATATGCGTGACACTTGATTAGTCCTCAAAAATGATGGAGTCTCAGATACTAATTCGAGATTAGAGCCAACCTCAAATAGTAGGTTGACGGATGATGTAAGGGTGATGTGGAGAATGTGGAATATTCGGGAAGTGAGTCTCCTCGAATAGAAGGTGAACGGGTCGGGGTGTCGAATGAGTTCGCAAAGTTACGAGAAATAATCCGCTCTAACATCTTCGAAATCAATAGGCATGATGAGAGAGCACGAAGATCAATGCAAGAGTGAAAATCAGTTAAGGCGCAAATTGCGTGGAAGGATCTCTATCACTAGCAATAAAATACAATACAAACCCCCAGTTCCCCAACTCAACGCTATGTGAAGACCATGAAGGTGCGGTCAATCATCTTGTTAATTTTTAGAGTTTGGTGAGAAATCAATCTATCAGAGCAGTTAAGCAAGATGTTAGGGACCCAATGCTCCCAGGAGACTGTCGTAAAATAACAAGTAGTTTTTCCTAGCCAATATGGGTGTGGTTCCTCGGCAACGGTGCCATTTTGTTGAGCGATAATCTCGAGAATTGGTTATTAATGATATAAATTTGTCGTTGCGATCCCCAAAACTCCCGACTCAAACAAACAATTTTTTTCTTTCTCAAGCAAATAATTACAAGAATAATGAAGCGAGAGGAGATTTTGCTTCTTATTTACCAGTATAGCTAACAAGATCGAACTCAGGGAGGCTACAAATCCCAAGGGTTATTCAATTAATCAAAAAATCAATTAAAAGAAAACTAAATTCTCAATGTACATTATGTTTGGTTTTTGTTTTGATTTTTTTTCTTTTTAAAAAAATCAATTTTTTAATTTTTTTTTTATTTTCAAGTTTTTAATGAATTTATTTTTTGCGTTTTTTTTAAAATTTTCATTAATATGATTTTTAAACCAAATTCATGCACAAAAGAAATGATATTTTTTCTTTTTGGATTTTTCAAATATAACAAAAATGCTCAAAAAAATTCAAAAAAAATATTTTTGTGTTTCATGATTTTTTTACTATTTTTATAATTTTTCAGAGATTTTGAGATTTTTTAGGATTTTTAAAATGAAAAATAAGGGAAAATGTAAACATTGAATAAATGGGATTAATTCACAATTTAAAGACATTAAATGAAATTAAAAATTATGAAAATTATTTTTATGAAAAACTAGAGGAAATTATCTACAAATAGAAACTCAAATCACATTTTTTTGATTTTTCTACAATTTTATATGAATTTTTTAAGATTTTTAGTATTTTGCAATTTTTGGATTTTATAAATAATTAAATGAGATAACAGAAAAGTAAATCTACTCTAATTTTTTGAAATTTTCCAAATAATATTATAGTTTTTATGAATTTTCAAAAGTCAGGCAGAGATAATGATACTGTTTTTTATTTTTTTAAATTCCAAATAAAAATAAAATGCGATGAAATTTTTATACAATGAAATTAGTAGAACATATAGGGTCTTGAACTGTAATTTGCCCAAAAAATAGGGCAAAGAGCTTCTTCCTTCGTTTCATTACTTTTTAATGCCAAAAGGGAACCAATGGGGTCATCGCCCCTCTTCTTCTCCTCACCCAAGCACGGCGGTTGCCGCTCTCGGCGGTGAAGGGTGGTGTCAAGCGAGAGGTGTTGTGCGAGGGGCGGTGCTCTTGTGTGGCAGATTTGTGGCTAGCAGTCGCGATCTCCTTCGTGCTGGTGGCATGTCGCGGTGGGCGGAATGGGTGGCGACCTGCGGCGGGGCTGGTGCAAGTGGTAGGTGGATGGCGTTTGACGGAGGGGGGTCATCGGGCAGAGAACTGTGGGGGTCGGTTGTGATGGTGGCAGCGACTAGTCGACATGCTTTAGAGGTCGGCACAGGTCGGCGATGGCTACGCCGTTGGAACTATGCGGACGGGCCGAGGGAGGCAACACCCCCTGGCGTCGACGGTGAATCGGTAGTCGGGTGTCAATGGCAGCTTGCGTAGCTCCTGCGGAGGAGGGCGGCAGGGGACTGGCGCGGACGGGTCAAGTACTAGGACGCTTTGCGGGGCCTCGTGATGAACGACGGCGGAGGTGGCGGGTGGCGCCTGCTGCAACTACAGCAGGCAGCGCCTTCCCTCTTTTTATTTTTTTAAAAAAACTTTTATTATTTTTTTATTTTTTAAATAGAAACTACAGACATCATTTTTTATATTTTTTATTTGTTTTTTATTTTTTGTAATATTTTTCTTTATTCATGCAAAACAGATGTTACAAATATATATATATATATATTTTTGTTTTTTTATTTCTAAAAAATTAGGACGCGAGCACGACAACTCAATCCCAAAATCAAAACGGGATACCTGAACAGGGATCCGGTAAAAAAATGAGGAATGAATCCTTGTCTCCGACCACCGTATGCGGTCGGAGTTGGAAGATTGCATGAGTAGAATAAGAACGCGAATAGATCGAGATGTGAAGGTGAAAAATCAGATCGGGCGGCATGATGATGGATTCTAAAATCTAGAGATAAAAAATGACAATGAAAAAAATGCGAAAAAATAAACTATGATTAATTTAGGTTAAAAATAAGAGAAGGAAAATGGATCTCACCTTAGGAGCAGATGAACGTCGTGATGGCATCGACGAAGATCGCCTTGCTGTCACCGGACGGCTTGGAGGCTAGGCACCTTTCTGCGACAATATTGCTCTCGAAGATTCTGCTTCTGATGAATCCCTGATTCTCACTCTTTATTCTTTTATTTTAGCTATTTATCCTTGCAAAGCATCATGTAAATAGGTGTCAATACAATAAGTTAGCATTATGCATGCATTTGTTAATATTGCGTAATTAGCATGTATTTGTGCAAAAAATAAAAGAATAAAGGAAAAGAAAAAGGAAGGATGTATTTAGAATAAATACAGAGTGACCCGAACCTCCAAGAGAAGGTCAAGCATTGACCTGATCGCTAAATAAAATAAGTAGAGAGAGATAGGGCCTACTCTATATTATACATTTACTTATACATGTAAATAATTATTCTTGACAAAATCAAAATAAAATGTTCTTTTTACCTCCTTGTATATAGGCCAGAAAATAAAACAAAAATCATAAAAATAAAATAAATATTAAAATAAAATCCTCTCCCCTTTGTACAAAATACATGTATATATTCTTCACTCTCTATTTAATAGATACATGTAATTAAATAATAAAAATAAAATAAAAATATTTTATACTTTACAAATGAGGATGGGGAGCTTGCACCAAGGTGCATGTAACTTTACATGCACCGACGCTTATATCTTCCATATTTTTTTACTTTTTTTGAAAAATACCACCATGTATATTCATCCATATATCCCTCCAATATGTCATTCGAATTTCATTAGAAACAGAGACTCCTACGACCTCCATCCAGAATAGGTCGATTACAGCAATTATAAGACCGTTAAAATTACCTGTTCTGGATGGAGGTCAAAGGAGTCTCTATTTTTGACGAAATTCGAATAACATATTGGAGGGATATATGGATGAATATACATGGTGGTATTTTTCAAAAAAAATAAAAAAAATGTGGAAGATATAAGCGTCGGTGCATGTAAAGTTACATGCACCTTGGTGCAAGTTCCCCATCCTCTTTACAAATTATGTAGTAAATAAATAAAATATAAAAATTGGTGTATTTATGTAAATAAAAATATAAAAATAATTGTACAAAATACATAGGTATATTATAGTTGTATATAATACATTGTAATGTATACAGATTAATTTATTTTTCATACAAATAAATAAAAATCACAGAAAAATAGTTTGAAAATAACAAATATTTTTTATTTTATACACTTTTTATTTTAAAGATATTTACTATTTTTTTATTGAATTTGTAAGTATTTTGTAAATCCTAATTTTCTGATTGGCCGGTTGGGATTGTTGACCTTCGGTCAGCGGTTCCTCCTTCTCGGGTCCAACCCGAATTATGCTAGCCGGAACCGTTTCTCTATTTTCTCCTGGTCATGTCCGAGCTCCATTATGGATCAGGACCCTTTCATTTAATTTATATTTCGATGCCCCTAGCTTAGATGTGATGCATTGGAATCAGCACACCAAAATTGATATAAAGTAACAAATAATTCAACATCCATTACCACATCATCCATAGTTAAATATATACCAATGACTAATATTAATTCGTCCTTTGTTTCTTTAAATTCATAACGATTATCGTGTTCGTTATTATGTTTTTTAACAACAAATTATATAACAAGTGTTATCCATTGGCGTTTTCTTCTAATCGTTGGTAAATTTAGTAATGATTTTCTATATTTTTTATGAATAAGCTAAATGATAAATCGTGCCTATATGAACCTTTCGCAATGACAATGACATTCGTTGCTAATTATAGGATGAAAAGCTAATTTTGCAGCGAATAATATTTGTTGTTATACATTTAACATCTGAAGATATTGCCATAGGTCAAATTTCTTGTAATTCAGGTTTTTTCTATCTATAAATTTGGTTAAATTATTTGAAAAAGTTCCGACTGTGCTCCAAATTCACAATAACGGGCTCATTTTTTCAAATATAACAAAGAGAGTTCCAATGTTATTTTTGTCCAAAATGCAATTTTCTGGAGTTCTTGCAACCCTTTTATGTCAACTTTAAACTTTAAAGTAATATTTTTAAAATCGTCGAGTAATTGAGAATCAAAGCATAATTGGAATCCTCTTTTTCTAACTAATTACACTTCAACTTTTACCTTCGAATTTGGAGACAAAGCCATGATCACTTCTTGTATATAATCTCTCATTCGCATACATAAAAATACTCAAACGGCATCCTCAACTCATGACAAACATCCCGCTTGTACCGTTTTAATGTAGTGTGTGTACACATTACATATGCACATTACATATGCGCAAACGCGTACTTACACAAGAAAATGCACGCATACACGTGTACACATACACATGAACATATAGACAGTAAAATTGCCCGGAACAGCTGTGCTGTAACCGTATCTTTTGCGGGCATTTTCGTAATAACCCGTTGTATAAATTATACCCAAAACACATAGTATATAGTGTGGCCACCAAGTGTGGGCTGGACGAAACACACACACTGTCTCCCTCCGTATACGTCCATGTGTACATAACTCATATAACTAAATCTGAATATCTCCTCTCCTCAATTCAGGCTCAGCCACCCTGTTATCGCAAGCTGTCGTCTCACTGGCTTTTGACATGAAAATATTCCAAATAGGTTTTTAATTAATTGCATATGTTTATTGCTCAAACCTACTCTCTCTCTCTCCATAAATCTACTTCCTCTCTCTCTCTAGAGCCAAAGTTGCGTTGAAATGGCAGCATGAATGCAGAAACCCAAGAACTTACTGCATGCATTAAAATCCTCATCTGTGCAACACATCCCCCACATGGTCTCATCATCAGGTACACATCACACAGTCATTCCTTAATGAAGCCTAGTTTTTATTATATATATTCACAGATATATACTTTAAATACACAGATATATATACTTTAAATACACAGATATGTTTTATGGTATGTATTGAAAATTATAACTGTGCGCCTAAGGTATATTATATTATATGTGGGTATGGCATATGGATGCGGATTGGATCGTGTGGGTACCATAGTTCATTCATTTGGTACCTAACATAGGAAAGTTGTATTCTGATATTTTGGTGCAGTCCTCTAGGCCATCCAGTTTTGCAATTTGTTTCTGTATTTGTTGCTTTTATTTAGGTGAAATTAATGGCATGGAGGTCCAACCTCATGCACGTATAGGAATTTTGAATTTATGTTGGATTCGAGAATTAGATGGGCCTATAACGGGCCTTGCTGGTCTGGTATGGGCCCAGGGAATCATGAGCCTTGAATTTTTCTCTTCGTAACTAATTCACCTTCTTTTTTCCATTATAAAAAAATATTTTGACGTAATGAAATTACGAAATTCTGAAGGGTCATGTCAATCCACAAGGAGGATCAACAGTCGTTGAGTTGGCCACTCAAGAAAATCGCTAAATTCAATAAATAATCCACAAATAAATGTGTGGAGTTAAATTTTATTTTATTTAACTCTACAAAATATGTGTCTAGTGCAAGTATGTAGAGTGTCGAACACAAGGAGCAAACGGTAGATTGGGCAAATTAATGCGCAAAATTTATTCTTTTTCTCTTGTTTTTTGTTTGTCTTCTTGTGTGGGTTTTTAATTTTATATTTTTTATGGATTTTAAATTTTTATATATATTTTTAATTGTTGTTAATCTTATAATTTTATTTTCTTTTTATATTTTTATATTTTTAATTTCTTTTTCTCTTTAATATATGATATAAGAATATATAAGACTATCTATACAATATAAGGTAATATAATTATAAATACAATTAACAATAACCAAAAAATACATAATAAAATATTTTGGGGTTTTATATAATTTTTTACTAATTTTATGATTTTTCAAGTAATTTTGTTAATTGTTATGTATTTTTGAAGTCAAAAAATATCTGAAAATTGGGATTAAATAAATAGGTCAAAATTGATTTGAAGATTAAAAATAAAAAAAGTGTCAAAATTTCTCCAAATCAAATTTATGTATAATAAATAATATAAAGAAAATTACAGAATAGAAACTAATATTTTGAGAATTTTTTATGTTTTTTAATATTTTTATAAAAGATTTGGGAGTATTTTAAATTTTAGACTTTTCTGTTTTTAGGGATTTTTGGTCTTGAGTTACAAAATACAAAAATAAATAAAAACTATTTTTTGGAATTTTTAAGTTTGGTTTTATAGTTTTTTTGGTATTTTTAATTCAACTAGGGATAAAATGTGCTCTCTTTGATTTTTAATAAATAGTTAAAATACCTAAAATGCAAATCCAAAAATATAACATGAATGTGTATGCTAGCAGGCACTTAACTCTATTTTTTATAATTTTTAGAGCACGGATGATATTTTTAATAAATGAAATACAAGCACAAAAATTATTGAACAGGAAAGATTTTTTTCAATTAAAATTAAAGTAAGGAATAAAGTGCAATTTACCCAAAATATTTCAATTACTATTAAAAGTTTCAGTACTAAAATGAAATTACAAAACGTGCAGGGGTTAAAGTGCAAACTTGCCACCTCATGTGGGACCGTACGTGAGGTGACTTGGCCAAGACCCAAATGCAATATTAATTAAAGATAGGGGTTCACATGCAATATTTACAAAAATATTAAACTTTGTAAATAAGTTACAGTACTAAATGATAGATAAACAAAAGACGAGGGGAATAAATGCAATATACCCCCACATGCACACGATCGAATGGTAGCGGGCGCTTCACTTATCTACATCGTGGTCGCTCACAGACCGATACCTCTTCAATTATGGATGGCGTAGATTAGATGTCCAGATGGAAATTGATAGTTGAGGTGTGGGCAAATCTAACAGCTATTGTGCAATCTGGGAGGTGGAGACGATCGAACAACCACTGCTCTTCACGAAGAATAGGGAAGAATGATGGCAATGTTGAGCTTCACTCCTCGATTCCTTCTGACTCAGTACAACATCTCCGGTTATACTAAGGTGCTCAATATGTTCTCCTCTCCAGTCTTCGTCTGTAGGAGGTCTCAAAATGCTCCAAGAGTCATCAGAGGAATCCCAGGAGGTCGGAGAAGCTCAGGCGACCTAGGACCCTTTTCTGAATCAGAAAGCTCCTCCCGCTAGCGTGTTAGCTCCTTATACTTGCGTAAAAAGATTGACAGGTCAAGGGCAAACTGCTTGGACCAATTAGGTGGTGAAATGGAGGTGAAAAGCATCGAGGCGGCGGCTGCTCCGGTGAAGTGAGGAGGTGGAGTGTCATGGTACTGATTTCAGAAGAGTCAGGGGTGTATAAGAAGCACCGTGGAAGGAAGTGATGGCGATTGGCGAGTTGGAAACACAATAGAGCACAGTGGAGGGGTCGCGGGAGAGGATCTCCGGCGAACTACAAAAATTTTATTTTTAAGCTAATGCGATTAATTAAAGCTAAAACTACTTTACAGGAAATGAAAACTATGATTAATATCTACCTAAAAAGAAATTGAAATCAAACCTCAAGCTACGTTGGCCGTGAGATGGGTACCTCACGACGGAGGATAGTTGGAAATGTGGAATCAGCCTTTACACCACCTCTTCGATTCGCCTAATTGCTGGGCGAGCCTCCTGTTACGAGGCTCGAGCCCTTGGATGCAAAAAGGGAGAAAATCAGAACAAAAGATATTCAAAAAATCCCAGGAAGGAGAGGTGGAGTATGTACATGCGAGTGAAGTGGTTGGAAGATCGAAACCAAGTGCTCAATTCAGATGAGCATTCCTCGAGGAATCAATCACATGTGATAGGGCAATGAACGAGGAGAAAAGGTCGAGAAGGAATCGTTCCCAATCGATGTGTGTATCGATAGGAGAAAAAGGGAGAAGATGAGGGTTAAACTTGACTCTAACAGGCCTACGCTTGGGGATAAGAGTTGACTTGGGTCAATGGTAGACTCAATCTGGTTGGTCCTCGTGGAGAAACAAGGGAAAAGGAGACCTGGAATTATTTGTATATTCATTAATAATTAGTAATGAATTAGCTAAATTTAAGTTATAATATAAAAAATGTTTATTATTTTTTGTAGTATTTTAATATGTATTTTATTTATTATTATGAGTTCATTTATTATAGGTTACTTTTTAGGATTTTATTTATATTTATTTACCTACATTATGTATGTTTTATTTTTATTTTTATTTTGTATTTTATTATATATATATAATTTATATATTTATAAATTATTTTAATATACATGAATCTATTTTTATTGTATTTTTATGATGTACTTCGTACACGCAAATAAATATGAATACTTATTATATAGGTATAATTATAGTATATTCATCTATGTATTTATATATCTATTTTATTTTATTATATTTTCTATGGTTTTATTTTATTTTTATATTTTTAATAGAATATATAAATAATATTTTCAAGGTTATAAAAATATAAAATGAATAAAGAATAAAAAATAAATTTTCCTTTTATTTATATACAGGTATATTGTACAATATGGGTCCAAAACCTAACTTTTGCATCTTAGCTCCAAATTGGATGAAACCACCTTCATTAAATAGCTTATTAAAATTATATACAACTAAAAGAGTGATTTTGGTATATTTTGAGTTCATATGGAGAAGATATGGGTCTAGGAAGCTTAGATTTTAGAATTTTATTCTGAGTACAAAAAGTACAATGTTATTATTTTCATGTGTAATCAATTTTGTATTTTTCTATACATTTTTCTCTACAATTTTCAAGTACAAAGTTTCTTTTTTAAGGTATAAATAATAAAGAATAAAATAGATCCTAAAAATGAATTATTTGGAAAAAATAATTGGAAATTTATTGTGTTTTTAGCCTTATTTCTCCCTACTTTATCCGTATCGACCCAATCATCAAGATGCCTAGTCTTGGGGTTTGTGATCATAAAGTACCATCAGTATTTTATTTCTTTTTCTTTTATTTTTTTTATTCTTTTATTTTGGCTTTAAACATTGTATTTTATACAATAATTACACAATAAATAATGAATGTTAGTTTCTACAAAATAATGATATTTACATGCATTTAGTTGGGGTTTAAAGGTCAACATAGAAGAAGAAATGTGATGAAATGGGGATTCATCACGTAACGATAAAAACCGATACATACTAAATTGATCTTTCTAATAAATTAAATTGGTATAAAAATAGAAGTAAATGAATTAATTTGCGAAAAATAGTACTAAATAGAGAGGAAAAGGAAAGGTACTCGTAAGCAGACACTCACTACAAGAAAATTAACTCAAGACAACGAATAATTTGAACATTCAGTGTTATATCGTCCAATGTTAATTACATAACGATGAATATTCATTGTAAAATTAACTTTTGTTCTTGAAATTAGTAACGAATGTCATAATCATTGCTAAAGGTTCATATAGTAACGATTTGTTAGTTGACTTACTCGTTAAAATTTATATTAATCATTACGAAATTTAACACTGATTAGAAGAAAAAATCAACGGATATCTATTGTTATGTGATTCATTGCTAGGAATATAGCAGCGAATAGAATATTCTTTGGAAATTTAGAAAATAAAGTAACAGATGATATTCATTGTTATATATATAACTACAGATAATATGATAAGAAATAAAAATGATTCATTATTAAGGTCAAATATGTTGTTTGACTCAAATGCAAAAGAGAAAGTAGAGATGCAAACCTCAAAGTACTACTTAACGATGATTCATCATATCAACTATTTTTTAAGAAGAAAATAAATTACACGTAAATATGTAAATATTTATGTTGCTGACTTCTCTCTTATCACCTGACTTTTACATAAAAAAATTAGTGTTCGAATCTCGCAAATTGTTATAGGAGACTGTTAGCATGAGTGCTTTATTAGTATTCCTCTAAGTTCACCAGAAGTGTTCTGGCTTATTAAAAAAATATCTCCTAATCAGTTCTAAAGAGTTGTAAATCACATATCTATGTTAATGAAATAAGTATAAGGAGCCCTTCTCTCGCTCGTGGCTTATATCACTTGGAAATAAAACTCTATTTGGGGTCCACATCTATAATCTTAACAAGAAAGATGCATGGCTATATTTAGATTTGAGGTTTGCTCACCGTTTTTATTGAATAGAAAGAGTCTATTTTTACTTTAGGGAGCATGTTTATTCACAAAATGGGGATTTATACGAATTATGAAATTCTCAAGGGAGTGAAATTCTAGGGGATTGGGAAAGCTCGAACTTGGCTCATTATTCCATTCATGATGAGGTGGCTCGACAAGCAAGCAAGCCAAGTTGGAGCTTAATAATCATGTCGAGTCGATCCTGAACCAATACAAGTTCATCTTGTGAACTCGACTCGATAACTTGATAAGAAAACATGTAACAGAACTATTTAATTGGCGTCCAAGCCCATAACAATATCCGTATTGTAATCTATGGGCATCCACGAGAAAAGAACTTTCTTTTTATCATCATCATAATAATCCATAAGTATGAGTTCCATTATTTCAACTCTGATAAGGGAAAACTGAAAATAGATAAAACAATAATAACATGCCCTTTATTTCTGTGGGTATAATGATATCTTTTTGGGACACTGCACATTAATTAATATAAATTTGAAAGTTGAGTTGGGTCTACAGCACAATCCTATGCATACAATCAGTCCTATTATGTACCTGAAAGTAAGAAATATATTTTTTCACTAATTTCATGTGCACTATAAGCCGAAGTCATGCATGGTGATTCTAATAGTCTTTTAATCTCATTTATTACATGTAATTAATATTATGGTAATTATCCTCATGTTCCCATTACAACAAAATTATCATAAAGCAATAAATATTATCTGTTGAGAAGTTGCTAGATACTTTAACTTTGTAGCAAATATCATATTTATTTATTGCTATGTTGCAACGAATCATATATCAATAATATGAGTTGCTTTTTTCTTATAATTGTTGTTAAGTTAGTGATTATTAGTAGGGGTGTACATGGAGCGGATTGAATCAAAATGAGTCGGATCTTACCTTAACCCATTTCCAATCAACCTCAACGGAGTATAACTTTTCTCAATCTAATCCAATCCAATAAATATTCAATATCCAAATCAACCTGATCCATCATATTATGGATTGAATCAGATTGAATAGGGTTTTTATACTCATATATCCCCCCCCTCATTATCATGTTAGTAGTGCTAAATATTTGGATTATGTTTTTGATATTGAATCAATGTAGAAAAATTGTTTATCCCAATAGATTTATCTCATTAATAATTCAACTACAATAATTATAAATACTTTATAAAATTGTAGAAAATTATCATATTATTGATTTCGCTCGAAAAGAATATAACTTGAAGGTAGCACACACCTTGAGAAGAACTTGACATAGAAGGCAATAATATCAACATATATGGTATGCTTTGTGTTTTGTGGCTAGAAACTGAGATGGGAAAAAGGGTTGTATCCCGCATCTCTGAACAACAAGTGAACGGTGAAGGTGGCCCTATGAAGTTGGGATTGGAGCATAGGTAATTGATCTAAGATGAAATAAGCTCCACTTAAGAAGGAGCTAGCGAAGTTGTATTATAAGATGTAGAATAAGAAAGTTGGGTTTTTATAATCTTAAAGTTACCTTTCTTTTTATTCGTGGCATGATGCTACATGTTACATTAAAATTAGAGCACCACTTGACTAAGAAGAATGCGTGTGGAATTAACAAAGCATAATAAAAAAGAATATTGTAAATGCTAGTAATTATCACATATATTTTAACAAACTAACAAATTGGATCGGATCTGATTTTGGTAGTGTGATCTAATACAATCCCTAATTTAACATATTTCAAAATCTCAATCTAATCCAATCTATTAGAATGATAAAATCAATCCAACCTATTAACATCAATCTAGATCAGATTATAGATTTTAACCAATCCATGTATACCTCTAATTATTAGTATACACTTAAAGGGAAAAGTCGATGAGTAATCGTCAATTTATAAGACCTTGTCGTACAAAAGATAATCTTACAACAAATCATATTCATTATTATATATTTAACAACAGAGATATAATGATGAATTTTCAAACTATTTATTGTCAAAACCCAATTCTCTTTTAGTCTTCCCATGCATGTGAATGCTATGGGAAAATCCTTAAGCGCATCACGGAGGCGAAATGATTGCATCCAATGTGATCGGAAGTGACTACTCATACTAGTTGCTCGGGGAAATGGAATTTAAAAGATTTAAAGAGATGAAATCACATGATTCGGGAACACTTCTCAAATCGTTTCATCAAACCACAAACAAGATATAGGAATACCTCTTGAATCGTGGTTGCGATCGAATTCTATAAAGGAAGAGACTAGTTGTCTCAAGTTAGACCGGACAAAGGAGACACTTGCGAGCGCGTTGATGAGACACGAGCTTCTCGCAATCCAAGATGAAGATCCAAGCAAAGGATCTCCTGATTTCGTCACATGAAATCCAATGTCTTCTTTATGAGCAAGGAGCACTGAAGAAGATGAAGATCTATGAGTGATCGAAGCGGCCACACGATGGTGTAACGAGAATGGCTGCTCTCTCTAGTACAAGTGATGGATGACCATACTTGAGAGAGAGAGAGAGAGATGGTGCGTGAGAATGAGAGAGAGAAAGAGAGAGATAGTCTTGTAAAGTGTTATTTAAAGAAGAGCTAAGGGTGGCTCTTCTTTATAGCATTTTAGGAGTCCATGGATCACAAATCATGTGCAACACAAAATCAACGGTTTAGATTTATTTGTGTTTTTATTCATTGGCAATGATATTATTGTAAAAATGCAACAACAATTAAACTAAATTAAATTAAATACATATTGAAATTATCATCAATATAATTTAATTCAATTAAATCAATATACACAAGAGAATTGAGAATGAGTCTCCTTTCTAAAAATAGGGAGACGACCATGCTTGATTAAGTCAAGGGTGGCCGTCTAGCTTCCATTTATGGAAGGCGACTCATTCTCTTATTATGTGGGATTTTTGATATCTCACATAATCCTCTAATTATTTGCAACAACTTTTATTGCAAATATATTCACAAATTTAATTCCAAATTAATTTGTGAATATTTCAATTACGCCACTGAAATAATGTGAATCATATTCATACATCCAAAATAAAATGTAATTTGTATTTTCAGTTAATTGTTCAATGTGAATCCAATTCACATCAACATTTTATTTGTAAATACCAATTACAATTAACTCTATGCAATATATTATAAAGCATATTTATAATATATATGAATAACATGGATAGTGCTATCCACATTATTCATGTCCTTGATAATTAAATCATATTTAATTATCTTGGATCTCCACTCTCATGAGTTTAAATAATATGAATCACATTCATATTATTTCTGACTATGAAATCTTATTAATTATCAATTTTCTAGTACTCAAATACACAATTCATAGAAGGAATTATTCTTGAACTCTTTCAAGAATAATGCACTTTCTACGCGGATTGTTGGAGATAAGGACATGACGATTGTATGTTCCACGTATCGCGACTTGGATATTGAGATCATATCTCAAATCCAAATCTTGGGGACCTCTCATAGATGTTTGATTAAATCAAAACCGTAAATCCAATCTTTTTATTGCATCTATATCGTAATCATATCAATGTCCAACCTTTGAACTAAGATTAGATTACTTCTCTATTGAGAGGAGTCTCTAAAATCCAAACATGTTTCATTACTCCCTCGGAATGGAAGCGTCATCGTTGTTTATGATCACATCACTCTCGAGTATTCCTTGTACACAAACAACCTGCATACTGGAAGACCTAGAATAAACCCAAAATTTTATATCTCTTTTAGAATGTCTTCTTCAGGGTTTTATCATTAAGTTTCTCATTCAGACCTTAGGTATCGATCATATGCTTTCCAAAAGCATATATCATATCTACAAATTCTTGTCATGCTTCCAAAGCAAGATGGCAATGCATGGAATTTGATCGGTCCTAATACTTCATGAGTGAGATCATGTCTTCCAGTCCAATAGTGGGCATGTATGATCCCTTTGAGAGATCGTATTACTCATATGCGCTTATATACACACCCACTCATTGGTGTATAGATCTTGAATAGGTCATCAACCTATCGGTCTGTCAAAAGTACATACTCAGATATATAGTGACCCACATGTCTTCGGTCAACGGATGCGTGCCTATATCATGATAGTATACAATATAGGTCTTAATTATCTCGATCTCGTTAAGTCAACTCTTTGACCTACCTTATCTGATACCTCCGAATATCTATTCCTATGCAGAGGATCTGCATCAAGAGGCCGGTCAGATATCAGCCTTTAGAGAAGAATTATCATCTCCTTCTCAGGCTAGAGATCATCTCTTAAAAATCATTTTGATAGTGCTTAATGAGTCCTTAATCTAAATCTTTTAGATATCATCCAAGCACATGTTGGACATGCGAGCCCACGACGAGCCATCATGCAGTAAATGTCATTGCAAATCATTCCCTGATCTGAAATGAAGAATAACTAATTTGCATTATAGGTGCCTTTGTACAATTAGGGTTATGTACCATGGCCATCTTAATGATCATACAACTGCTGATTCAATGGTTCAATCATAGAGGCTGGTGCTTGGATGATATCTAAAAAGTTAGATTAAGGTCTCATCAAGTACCGTCAAATGATTGTTAAGAGATGATCTCCAGCCTAAGAAGGAGATGACAATCCTTCTCTAAAAGCTGATATCTGACCGACCTCTTGATGTAGGTCCTCGAATAGGAATAGAGATTTTGAGGTGTCAGATAAGTTAGGTTAACGAGTTAACTTAACGAGACCGAGAGAACCAAGACTTATGTTGTATGATATCACGATATAGGCATGCATCCTTTGACCGGGGACAGATGTATCGTTATATGTTTAAATACGTATATTTTACAGACCAATAGGTTGATGATCTAATCAAGGTCTATATACTGGTGAGCCTCTATCACTCCATGCTTCCATCACGCCATGTGTCTAGAATTCTCATACAATCGTCAGCTCTATCAGAATCTCATGATCATATGACCCTCCTTGTTCCATTATAAATTAGCATCCCCAGCTTCTAATTCATTTTTAATTGCTCTTTGATCCAATAACCCCTGGAAATGGTAGCTGGAAGGTGTTCCCTCATGACAGGAGGAGGAATTCCTCGATCCAAGGCATGGAGAAGCGGATATAGGCTGATTCAACCCCTCACAGGATCTCATTCTAACGACCTCTACATCCAGGCCCTTCCGGTCAGGTGAGCATTGAAACGCATCCCACTACCCTTGTTAATTCGATCAAATTAATGGTCAAATTAATTAATTATCGTTCGTTGCAATCGAATAATAAGAGCAGATCAAAAACTGCTTTTAATTAAAGCAAGTTAATCTCGAGCGGCAATGTTTTTTTACTTGGGCAAGCCCAAGGTCAAACTCAGGGAGGCAGCTCATTTTGAAACGCGTCCCACTACCCTTGTTAATTCGATCAAATTAATGGTCAAATTAATTAATTGTCGTCCGTTGCAGTCAGATAATAAGCGCATATCAAAAACCACTTTTAATTAAAGCAAGTTAATCTCGAGCGGCATTTTTTTTTACTTGGGCAAGCCCAAGGTCGAACTCAGGCAGACAGTTGTCTCCTAAGGTAGATTTTTAGCAAAGTCCAAGGTTTGATTTTCATGGAATAATTTTTTTGGTCTTTTTGGTTTTTTTATGCAAGACACATGCACAATCCAACCAGTTTACAAGTTAATTCAAGTAAGTGACCAAATCAAGTCCAAAAATTATGAAACTTGGCCAGATGATGAAATGCAATGAAATTAATGTCCTCTAATGTTTTTAGAATTTTCTGACACTAAATGAATTTATTGTAAATTAAAAATAAATGCAAGGTGATTTTGACTAAATTAATTTTAATAAATATCAAATCACAACTATTTTAGAAATAAAAATTATCCTAGATAGATATGAAGGTGAGGAATCCAGGAAAATTATTAAACCTAAATTTCTATGTGAAATGATCCTATTAAAAATTAAGTAAGGAAATTACTAAAAGATTTATCCAGGCCTCAAGGAGTGTGCAAATGAGATGAAATTTTTATGCAATGTGAACCTAATTATCTTTGATCTAATTTGATTTTTTGGGATTTTTGGAGTCAAAGAGAAAGTACTATCAATTAAGAGGCATAAATGGGAAAAATATAGCGAAATTCAACCAATTAGTTAATATAAAAATCCACTGATGTTACAAAAATGTGCCAAGTGTCAAATATGGAAGAGGGCAATGTAAGCTACACAATGCAATTTTCCAAATTGAAAAATGAATAAAAATGAGTGCCTAAATATGTGTGCAAAGACAGGGGTGTAAATGCAATTATAGGAATTAAAATTGATAAAAATAAAATGTGCTGACAGGGACCAATATGCAATTACCTATAATGCTGAGGGGGTGGATGCAATTTTTCCACAGAACACGTGCTCCTCACATGGGGTCTCCTGGCAGGGACTGAAATGCAATTCTGGAAAACTCCAGGGGCCTCGTTACAATTTACCCAGGATGCACTACGGATCACGTAGGGGTCCCAGGCTCGGTGGTCTTCGAGGCTCGGAGCGAGGCTCGGTAGGCTCTGGAGGTTCGGATCTAGCTCGGAGTAGCTTCGGGTGATCCGAGCCTAGTGGTCAGGGAGGAGGCTCGGATCGGGCGATGTGGCTCGACATGGACCGTGGGATCAAGGAGGATCCAAAGGCAGCTGGTTGCAGGCACGTGGCGTGTCCGGATCCATTAGATCAAGGTCGATCCAACGGTGATGGGTCGCTCCTGAGACGAAGACATGGTTGGTCAATGACTGTTGGATCTAGATTGATCCAACGACACCTGGAGCGTGAAGAGGCGATGACGTGGCACTTTCTGGAAGTGTAGGATCCGCCTGATCCTACGGCTGCGGGACGTGCGTGATGTGGATGTCTCCTGACTGTTCGATCAAGGGGATCGAACGACTGCTAGCGTTCATCCCCAACAGTCCTCCGCCTCCTACGGCGGAAAGGACTGGGCTCCGGCAAAACTGACCTAGTTCCGCCTCGTCCTCCCGTTGTCGGTGAAGGGTGCTGGAGTGTCTGGCGTAGCTCAGAAGGTTCGTGGAGTGGCGACGGAACATCTGGTGGTCTCAGGAGTGGCGGAGAAGCTCTGGGGCGCGGTGGCGGAGGAGCTCGAAAGCAGCTCCGATGAGTCTCCGACCAATCAAAATGGAAGTACCTGCAGGGGGTTAGAAGATAGTCGAAGAGTGCGATGTGTCCGTGGGGTGATGTGGAGTGAAGTGCGAGGCATGTGAAGAAATAAGGTGGTCCGGTGATAGAGCTCCGCCAAGGTGGCGGAGTTGACGTCGGTGAGATGTAAAGTACGTCGTCAGAGGAAACGAAGGGGCTCGCGAAGATCAGAGCTCCCTTGCGGAGCTCGGAGGATGATTGGCGGAGCGGGATGAGGCTCGTGGACGGCGAATAAAATGGGAGAAGGAGAAGGAAAAATAAGAAGAAGATCGGGGAAGAGATGGAGACGTGTAACTGGGATCAGAAGCTCGGAGGGAGCTTCCAGGTCATCGCTCGAAGGCCGGTAGGGGACCTGAGCTCGTGCAGCGCCTTGGAGGAGCTGCGACACGGCGGAGTTGGGCCATGGATCTCGCTGGAGGTGGTTCTCCATCTTCGTTCGACCTCAGGTCAAATTGTCGTCACCAATTTTAAGGTGGGAGCTCGGAGATACTCTCCGTGGTGGCGGATTAAGGGTGTACGTGGAGATCCTCTGGATGTTGGATCAAGAAGGGATCCAATGGCTGGAGGTGAGGGCGGATGACACAAGGGCGCCGGGACTGGTGGCTCAACCAGAAAGGGCCACGTGGCCCAATCAGATTATTAGGATTTAGAAATTACAATGTGAAGAGTCAAACAGCCGAATTTGAGAAAACTCAAAACATGAAAGTTGTAGATCTCGATGAGATCTACAAGTTTCATGTTGACTAAAAACGGAGACGAGGTCAACTGATGACACAAAATATTTTTAGGGGTATTTTTAAGGCTAAAAACACCATGGCTTTTAATTTTGATATTTTTTTTGTGATTTTTAATTTATTCAAGGCTCTGATAATTACATGACTTTAGCTGGTTTTTATTGACACAAATTTAAGCAAGGGGTTAAAAATGAAGAATTAAGATGATGAAATTGAGTTTCATCACCCCTTGTACTTAAACTATGCTCGTCCCCGAGCATCAAAGACAATGAATAAACTGGATTAACTCTCTGTGCATGTGAGTACAGGATCCAATCTGTTCAAGTCCACTCAACTTTAGAGGTTCAAAATTTTAGAGCTCAACCCAGCCTTAATCAAGAGGCACCCAATTCCTCTAATTATCCAGACTCTCTCTGATGTACATATAATTTAAGGGTATGATAATTAGTGTTGACTGCGTTCACGAGAGTAGATTCAAGTCTTCACCCAAGGTCTTGGTCTGAAAAACTCTCCTAAGGACCTAATCCTCAACACTAGGGAATGCACCGTCTCTTTAGTTGCCAGACTTAAAAATGTAGATGGAAGGCCAGTAATGGAGGGCATGGGATTGTGTCATTTCTTCTCTCCCTCTCATAGGAACAAGGATCCTCTCTTAGTGCCTTATTACGCAACACATTTTTTTGATGTTGATCAGTGCATCTGTCAAGAGAAGTTGGAGTCGTCTGCACTTATTTTCCTGGGAATACACCGGGGTGTGTCTTTTTTGAGTACCTATCGTACCTTGTACACCCAGACTTGTAGCATTTACGATGTAGAGCCCTTTTTTGGTGCAAGCCCGACTCCTGGTCCTAATAGCGGTGGTCCAAGTGGACACTTTGAAAAGTTTGGGAGCGCTCACCTTTGGTGGAAGCTCTTTGATATGTAACTTTATGGAGTGAGAGCTTTTCTTTGACATTTCATTTATTTGTAGTATTTTGGCTAGCTACACTACTTTTACCAAGAGTTGGCGCACAGTGATCAACATTTTTATTTATTTCACACCCTGGTACTTAGCTCAATGTCAAGAGATTAGTATAAGAACCAAGTTCTCATACTGGATAAAATTGCTGACACTCAGGTTTCATGAAACCTTCAAAGATTTTATCCCATCCTCGAGCATCCTTAGATCAAGTCCAGACTCGAATCCCTCATCCCACTCCCTCAAGTGAAGAGTCAACTCATCTCATCAAAACTGCAATCGTGCATGTGATGTGCTGATCATATTCTTATGGTCTGAGACTAAGCATGAAATATAGCATGCAAATCTAGAAATCTTGGGGAATGTGGATGATCAAGTCTAAGACCCTGATGGCTAAGACTGGTTAACCTAAAATCTCAAGTCCTCACAAACTGAGTTTCCTTGAACATTTCAGATCCTGGGTAAAAGTGGGATTGTAGAGGATTAATCCAACTCCTTCATTCAAAAACAAAACACACACATTTTTTTAAGCTTCAAGAGATATTAGTACTGCCTAAACTCAATTAAGTAGATGCATCTGCATTCAGCCAGTATGGATGTAAGTATAGGCCGGAGCCCGTTACTTGAGGACGAGGCCTTACGAGATGTCCTCTAAACCATCCACTCTGTTAAGGGCGAACCCTCACTGAACGTGGCTACTTAATTGGGCTTAGTAGTCACTAATGACTCCTAAAGGGATTTTTGGATTTTTCTCATTTTTATGGATTTTTAGTTAAAGGTTAGAACACATGTTAGACTCAATTTTCTCAACTTTCCTTGAAAAGAGAAAGAAAATTTTCAAAACCATGTCACACAAAAAAAAAATTCAAAACATTTTCAAAGAATTTTTTCAAAACAAGGAAAACTCATTTTTCAAATCATTTTCGAAAATAGTTTTATAAAAATAGTGTAACATAATATAGAAAAAGCTGTGAAAACATTTGAGTCCACTTAGTTCAAAGATTTTTACTTTAGCCAAAAAGTTTTAAATTTTTCAATTTTTTCAGATTATAGCTAAAGTAAGTATACTGTATATATGGTATACCCCCCTATACTTAAACTTTGCTATGTACTCATAGCACTAGATGATACAAGTCCATAGGTCCATTTAAATATAGAGAAATATACGGGAACTAAAAGGGGCTCCCCCTATACTTAGGTTAGAAATAACCTAAGTATAAAGGCAAGGAAAGATGAGTGGAGAAAATCACAGGGACTCGGGTCCCCCCTATACTTAGGCTGAGATTAGCCTAAGTATAAAGATGGAGATTTGATGTTGGGAGAGACCCAAGGTGAACGAAGAAGAAGGATGGATGTACAAATGAGTGGATGAATCTGCGGAGATAAATGGAGTATCTAAGGCTCAAGGGAGGGTGTCGGAGCAAACATGGCTCAATCAAGCATGCAAAACCCTTTAATTTCACCAACTCACATATGAAACCAACCGAGGTTGGTTTATTATCTTGTCAGTTTTATTGGTGATTAAAACATTCTATTTATACGCGGTAACAAAAATGTTAAGTGAAATCGACTGCGCACGAGGGTGTTGCTCTCCCAAGACAAATTTTTTTACTCCATTTTAGGTTGACTTGCAATTTTAATCCATTTTTTACTCCATTTTGAAACGCGTCCCACTACCCTTGCTAATTCGATCAAATTAATAGTCAAATTAATTAATTGTCGTTCGTTGCAGTCGGATAATAAGAGCAGATCAAAAACCACTTTTAATGAAAGCAAGTTAATCTCGAGCGGCAAATTTTTTTACTTGGGCAAGCCCAAGGTCGAACTCAGGGAGGCAGCTGTCTACTTAGGTAGATTTTTATCAAAGTCCAAGGTTTGATTTTCAGGGAATAATTTTTTTGGTCATTTTTGGTTTTTTTATGCAAGACACATGCATAATCCAGCCAGTTTACAAGTTAATTCAAGTAAGTGATCAAATCAAGTCCAAAAATTATGAAACTTCGTAGATGATGAAATGCAATGAAATTAGGGTCCTCTATTTTTTTTGAATTTTCTGACACTAAATGAATTTAATGTAAATTAAAAATAAATAAAAGGTGATTTTGACTAAATTAATTTTATTAAATATCAAATCACAGCATTTTTAGAAATAAAAATTATCCTAGATAGATCTGAAGGTGAGGAATCCAGGAAAATTATTAAACCTAAATTTCTATGTGAAATAATCCTATTAAAAATTAATTAAGGAAATCACTAAAAGATTTTTTTCAGGCCTCAGGATGCGTGCAAATGAGATGAAATTTTTACGCAATATGAACCTAATTATCCTAGATCTAATGTGATTTTTTGGAGATTTTTGGAGTCACAGAGAAAGTACTGTCAATTAAGAGGCATAAATGGGCAAAATATAGCAAAATTCAACCAATTAATTAATAGAAAAATCCACTTATATTACAAAAATGTGCCAAGTGTCACATATGGAAGAGGACAATGTAAGCTACATAATGCAATTTTCTAAATTAAAAAATGAATAAAAATGAGTGCATAAATATGCGTGCAAAGACAGAGATGTAAATGCAATTACAGGAATTAAAATTGATAAAAATAAAATATGCTGACAAGGACCAATATGCAATTACCTATAATGCTGAGGGGGTGGATGAAATTTTTCCACAGAACATGTGCTCCTCACGTGGGGTCTCCTGGCAGGGACTGAAATACAATTCTGGAAACCTCCAGGAGCCTCGTTGCGATTTACCCAGGACGCACGTGCAGATCACGTGGGGGTCCCAGGCTCGGTGGTCTTCGAAGGCTCGGAGCGAGGCTCGGTAGGCTTTGGAGGTTCGGATCTGGCTCGGAGTAGCTTCAGGTGATCCGAGCCTAGTGGTCGAGAAGGAGGCTCGGATCGAGCGACGTGGCTCGATGTGGACAGTGGGATCAAGGAGGATCCAATGGCAGCTGGATGCGGGCGCATGGCATGTCTGGATCCGTTAGATCAAGGTCGATCCAACGGTGTTGGGTCACTCCTGAGACGAAGACATGGTTGATCACTGATTGTTGGATCTAGATTGATCCAACGGCACCTGGAGCGCGGAGAGGCGATGACGTGGTGTGGTCTGGAAGCGTAGGATCCGCCTGATCCTACGGTTGCGGGGCGTGCACAACGTGGATGTCTCCTGACCGTTCGATCAAGGGGATCGAACGGCTGCTGGCGTTCTTCCCCAACAGTCCTCCGCCTCCTGCGGTGGAGAGGACTGGGCTCCAGCGAAGCTGACCTAGCTCTGCCTCGTCCTCCCGTTGTCGGTGAAGGGCGCAGGAGTATCTGGCGTAGCTCAGAAGGTTCGTGGAGGGGTGGCGGAACGTCCGGTAGTCTCAGGAGTGGCGGAGAAGCTTTGGGGCGCGGTGCCGGAGGAGCTCAGAAGCAGCTCCGGTGAGTCTTCAACCAATCAAAATGGAAGTACCTACAGGGGGGTTAGAAGATAGCCGAAGCGTGCGATGTGTCCACGAGGTGATGTGGAGTGAAGTGCGAGGCCTGTGAAGAAAGAAGGTGGTCCGGTGATAGAGCTCCGCCAAGGTGGCGGAGCTGGCGTCGATGAGATGTGAAGTACGTCATCAGAGGAAACGAAGGGGCTTACGAAGATCAGAGCTCCCATGCAGAGCTCGGAGGATGATTGGCGGAGCGGGATGAGGCTTGTGGACTGCGAATAAAATGGGAGAAGGAGAAGGAAAAATAAGAATAAGATCGAGGAAGAGATGGAGATGTCTACTTGGATCTGAAGCTCAGAGGGAGCTTCCAGGTCGTCGCTCGAAGGCCGGTAGGGGACCTGAGCTCGTGCATCGCCTTGAAGGAGCTGCGACACGGTAGAGTTGGGCCGTGGATCTCGCGCGGAGGTGGTTCTCGGTCTTTGCTCGACCTCAGGTCAAATTGTTGTCACCAATTTGAAGGTGGGAGCTCGGAGATACTCTCCGTGGTGGCGGATTAAGTGTGTACGTAGAGATCCTCTGGCCGTTGGATCAAGAAGGGATCCAACGGCTGGAGGTGAGGGCGGATGACGCAAGGGCACCGGGCCACGTGGCTCAACCAGAAAGGGCCACGTGGCCCAATCAGATTATTAGGATTTTGAAATTGCAATATGAAGAGCCAAACGGCCGAATTTGAGAAAACTCAAAACATAAAAGTTGTAGATCTCGATGAGATCTACAAGTTTCATGTTGACCAAAAACGGAGACGAGGTCAACTGGCGACACCAAATATTTTTAGGAGTATTTTTAAGGCTAAAAACACCATGGCTTTTAATTTTGATATTTTTTTTGTGATTTTTAATTTATTCAAGACTCTGATAATTACAGGACTTTATCTGGTTTTTATTGACACAAATTTAAGCAAGGGGGTTAAAAATGAAGAATTAAGATGATGAAAACGAGTTTCATCAAGCATCTCTTTTATATTGTCTTAAATTTCTTTTAGATCCTTAGCGTAGCTACACCTTTAATTCCTTTTGATTCCATCGCAATAATAAAAAAATCCCAAAAATCGTAGTTCTCCAGAGCACTAGGCTCCGGCCATCATTTCGCCGTGCCACACCCTATTTCTGACCCTCTGTAATTCAATATCTCTCCTTGTCGCTTCTTCGTCATTTGCCCTCATTCTGATTAACTAGATTCTCTTTAAATCGGCGAATTGAGACTCACTCAACTACCATCGACGGAAACCCCTCTATTCCCCTGTGCTTGGAAGCTTTAAAATAGGTTGAGAGAATACCTTTCGAGCCTATCTATCTTTTTGTGCATGAATTGGGACCTAAAGGAGCACTTGCACGTCAAATCGACCTGGGAAGTTTATTCCCAGGTCGTCAGAAAAGAAACCCTTTCCAAGCCTCCTCCGACGAGGCCAAGAGCTTCTGGAGCACCTCTATAGGTAAGGACATGGAAGGAAAATATCACGATATATCGGCGATATATCGCCGATATATCAATATCGGCGATATATCGCCGATATATCAATATCGGCATGGGACTTGTATGGGTACCGATATGGCAATATATCTCGATTTCCAGACATTTTCTTCATCGATATAGGAGGCTGGAGGATGTCAGAGTAGGGATAAATCTAGGATCAAAGCTTATCGGGGAAGAAGTCCTTCCTCGTTCTTCCACGCCGCTTAGATAATGTCTAATCAAGCTTCAAACTTGATCTAATCCTGGTCATTGAATTCAAGCAAAGCAGTACTCAATCTTAAATGCTTGGGTTTAAGTGACAACGCGTGGCACTCCTGCAACTGTTCATCTCCGCCCGCATGCCTCCCACAAGCATCTAAAGGGGTAATTGCAAAAATACACTGTGCATTTCTTTATTTTGTTTAGTATTGTAAATATAATATGTAGTGTTAATTTTTAGTGGATGTTGAAATTTGACCCTTAAGCTTCTATCTTTTTACAATTACGTTTGCATGCCTCACGTGTTGTGACATGTGAGGCTATGTAAAATTTACATTTGTACCCTTAAGTTTTTGGGATAATTTATTAAACTGATTTAAGGTTTTTTTTAAATTGCAATTAGGTCTCTACTCTTGTGACATTTTGTTTCTCATATTTTGTGCATATTATATATTTTTTTCTCAAAAACTTATAGCAAAATTACCATAGATGCCTTACACCATGTTTAAGCTTGCATAATTCTACTTGGCATTTTAGTTAATTTTCCTATTTATTAAAAATCCAAAAAAATACATTTTCTTCTTGACTAATTACAAAAACCCATAAAAACTAGAAAACATTTTTCAAAAAAAATCCCCCAAAAATATATTACCTATATTATTATATATTCTGCTACATATTGATGAATCCACATTTCATCATCTTTATTCTATCATTTTGGCCTCAAAAACCTAGCAAATGCCTGTAAAAGCATTAAATAGAGCATATTAGCATTCATGCATGTGCATGTAATTAGTGTATAAAATACTGTAATTAAAGCCAAAATTATAGAATAAATAAAAGAAAAGAAAAAGAATAAAATATTGTAAATATTTTATGACCTGAAACCCTGAGACCTAGGCAGCTTGATGAATAGGTCGAACAGAAATAAAGTAGGGGAGATAAGGGCTAAAAATACCTATTCATTTCCTTCATTCTTTATTAATTTTGGGACATATTTTTGGTTTCACTTTTTATACATCAAATAAAGAAACTTTGTATATGAAAGTTGTAGATAATTTAATAAAGAAAAATACAAAATTGATTTCACTGAAAAATCATGTACAGATAAATTGTTATGGTCTGAATAAAAATCCAGAATCCCAACTTCCCAGACCCGTATCTCACAAATGAAAACTCCAAATGCAGCAAACTCCACCTTTAATTGTATATAGAATAAAATAAGCTATTTAATGGCAGTGGTTTCGCATTTGGCAGAGCTACGGTTTGAAAGTTGAGTTTTGGACCCTCATTGTATACTTGTACAGATTAAAATATTCAATTTATTATTTATTCATTATTTTTGTATTTTTATATTTTTTTGTAATTTTTTAAATATTACTTATAATAATTATGTATATTAAAAATCAGACTAAAAACCTAAAAAAACATAAAATAAAATATGTATGTATAAAATACATAGGTATTATACCTATATATATACCTATATATAACAAAATTATATTTTATTAAATATACAAAATAATTCAGAAAATAAAATAAAAATATAATTAAGTGTATAAAAGTATTTAATAATTTTATAAAATACTAAATAAAAATAAATTAATTAAAATCACAAAATAAAAATAAAAGAATAAAATATATAGATATTATACCTATAAGGGCTATAAAAAGTAAGTTGTAAAAATTATACATCGTAAAAATAATTAAAAATCAGAATCAAATATTACGTTAAATAACAAACATTTTTTGTTTTATACCCAAAATTTAATTCGTTTATCTTCTATTTTTAATTGAATTACTAATTCTTTTTCCAGGGATTTTTCCTGATTGGTCCACGTGGACCAATCGGGGGACAGTCAAAGTTGACCTTGGTCAACTAGCTGTCCTAGCCCTGTGACCTTCTTAGAGGCATCGTTTTTTTTCACCTTTGACGATATTTCGAGGCTTGACCTTTCACCCATTCACGATAGTCTCTTCTTGACTTTTGCTCGCACATGATCGAGGATTCACGGCCAGGTGAAACCTCGGGGTATGGAGCATCGATTAACCTGATGATCCTTGGTCTTTGGACCACCCCAGTCATCAAGTCAAAGCTCTTAAAACTAAACCTCCGACTTCCATTCAAAAATTGAACCGCAAATCATCCAGATTTTCCCCCCTTGGACCCGCTCGAGCTTCCTGGAGGTGACAGCTCCACGTTCTCTTCTTCAAGGCGGCGGATCGACACGATCTGGGCGTGTTCCACCCCTACCTCCGGTGACCTTCCCGTCGAGGTACTTCAACCTCTGGTACCCCCCTTGAGGTGTTTATTCACTCCATTTTTGTTCTCGTTTCATTCCTTGTAGTCTTAGGATCATTTAGGTCCCCGTTTCGTTTCCCATCCTCCATCGATTCGCTCAATCGAGTTCCCTCACCGGAGCAAGCTCCGGCGAGCATCGAAATCGTTGTTCACCCCTTGTGAGAACCCCTTGGAGGTCGAGGCATTTTGCCCTCGCCTACATTGACCATTTTGGCAGTTGCAGGAGCTCAAAAGACCACCGCGAAGGGTCGATTTTGGAAAGCCAAAGGTACCTGGGCCGCCATTCTTCCTGGGCTTCGCCGTGGAGCGTCAGTGCCTCTCGAGCCATTTTGGCTCCGCTGGTGGACTCAGGACTCTTCCAGGCTGCGTTTGGGACCTTCTGCGACGAAGACGAAGGCTGGAGCAACCCCCCAGCATCGATTGAAGTTCGTCGGAGGATGGGTTCTTCCTTGTTCTTGCAGGAAGGTCCCCAGCCGTCCGATCGAGCTCCATCCCCAGGAGCTACAGCCATCGTCGGATCTTCTGCGCCCCGGCAGTTCGATCACCCGACCATCTTCTAATCTTGGCCGTTGGAACGCGAAGTGTCATCGGAGGCCCTCGAGCGGACACGTGTCAAGTTGATGCATCTGAGCCATCCGCCAGCGCCTTAGCGTGGGAATTTTGCAAGTATACCCGCGCTTCTTTTTGTAATTTCGTTTTAGTCCAGAAACTTTCATTGGTAGTTTAAAATATTTTGTAACATTAATAATTAGGCCCTTGAACTTTCAATATTTGCGTTTAGGTCCTCGGCCACGTCACCTCACGTGACCAGTTCACGTGAGGTGCTGGGCTTTTTGCAGTGAGACCCTTGGCCATTTTAGCATTTCGATTTAGTCTAGTAACTTTTATATCACGTGTAATTATTTCTGGGATATTTGCATTCAGACCCCCAAGGTTTAAGAAATTACAGTTGGGTCCTTCCCAGGCGCGTGCAAGTCACACGCCCTGGTGGACATTTTGCACCTGTACCCGTGCGAGTTTGGTTATTTGTGATTGGTCCTTTAAATTAATTATTCAGTGTAATATTTTGTTGGAAAATTGCATGTTTGCCCCTGGATGTTCTGATATTTGCACTTATACCCCTGTCAAGCACATATTTTTGCTTGTTTAATCCATTTATTTAAGGCATCATTTTAATTCGAAAAATTCCCAAAAATTTAACTTAAGCTCCTGCTAACTTGCACTTCCACGTTATACTTTTGCGTTTTGTTTTTGTTGCATTTTATTATTTATTAAAAATCAAAAACATGCATTTTATCTACTGTCTAGCCTAGAAAATACCAAAAAATTATTAAAATACCAAGAAAAATTCCAAAAAAAATTACCTACTGTCTAATTTAGTCTATTTTAGTATCAGTCCAAAAATCACTAAAAATTTCAAAAGAAAAACCTTAAAAATTCGAAAATACCTAAAAACTTCAAAAAATTCTAAATAAATCTAGAAAAATTAAAAAAATAAAATCCCAGGTCCTATAGGTTCTTTTTTTTATTTTCTTTATTTTAAAATTAGTTTGGAAAAATTTTGTAGTTGTTTGATATTTTTCATTCTTATTTTACCTTCCACCAGTGATTTATTCCCTGATTTCCTTTATTTTGCCTTTTAAAAATTTCAAAAATATTCTGAAAATCACCCAAAAATCACAAAAATAGTAAAAATTTCTAAAAAGACTAAAAAGATTTTATCCCCTAATTTTTGACTATTTTCCCCCATTTTTATAAATATTTTATCACCTCTTTTATTATATAGTTTATATATTCCAATATTGAAAAAGAAAATAAAAAATATAAAATATAAAAAGAAAATAAAAAATTAGAAAATTGAAAATCAAAATACAAAATTAAAAATAAAAAAATTAAAAAATTAAAAATTAAAAACCCACAAAAACAGTTACCTTTGCATAATGTAGACAATCACATCACATTTACGCACACACACACACACTTGTGGATCTACCCTACTTGCTCCATGTGTTCGAACTCTCTACGTACTTGCTTCTATACATCATTTATGTAGAGTTAAAAATAAATTTTAACTTCACATCTGCTTGTCATTTCTTGATATCTTTAGTGTGGGTTAATTGTTGATTAAATACGAGGATCACTGAGGGTCGCCGCAGCGACACGATTATCTCCGCCTTGTGAGAGATAATTAGACCCCTTGATTTTTGTGTTAATCAAATGGCGCCGTTGCCGGGGAGCAACAGCGAGTAGATCACATTTTTCTTTGATTGTGTTTGTTTGTCTACCATTGCTTCATTTTATCTCTCTTCTATTTTTGATATATATTGTTTAGCTTTCTGACCACTCTTTTTCTTGTCTTCTTGCGAGGGACCGTGAAGCGAGGTGGATCGCCTAGGGGATCCGGAGCAACCTTGGGAAGCGGAGCCGGCTTTTCTTAAGCCAAGCCGGCAGGAGAGAGCGGGAGACTTGAGAGAGAGTGCTAGAATATTTTGCATTTTATTTCTGTGAGAGAGAGATTTATAAATTTGTAATAATACAGGACTTGGATACTCAGACACTCCGGGCCTAACTTCCAGGTGTTTGTTCACCTGGGGGCCCACCGCAGTTTTCTCCGTGTTTCTCGACTGTCATTTGCCGGTTTTGTTTTCATTTTTCATTTCTTTTGTGGATTGAGCCCTTAGTTCTAGGCTTTTGCTTGATCAATTAGATTAGGTCCAAACACACTAATAACCTTTGCATGCACCTATAGATCGTATTTGGACTTAGTTTAATTAAACAGTTAATCATTAGTCTTCGATCCGCGATGCCGCGAGCTCATCCCGCCAAGCGCTTCTCCTGAACTTGATGTGTCGAGAGGAGGAGGGGTGAGCCTAGACCGGACCTTAGGATTGGAGATTGGTGGTTGACTTGTGGTTCTTCACGTAGCAATTGCCTGCTTAGGACGATTTCCGCTTGCATATCGGCATATAGACTAGGTTTATAAATTTCTGCTTTGCATCCCGCATGGAGAGAGCTGGAGGCGCTGTAAGTCTTCTTACTTAGCATTCATTATTTAGGCACAAAGGTGAGATTTCCATCTTGGTGCTGACTTGCACGGCTTTTCCGACTCTTTTCTCCCTCTATTTTTGGATAAAGTAGGAATCAAGAAAATACAAAAATCGTTAGGCGCTTGTTTGAATCTACTCAAAAGAAGCGATAACACCAAAAAAATTAAATAAGGGACTGCTAAGAAAACCTTGACCCAAAATAAAATTGGTAATTGGATTCATTGATTGGGGAGAGCAACACCCTCACTTGTTTTCAGGTTGCATGGGAAGGTCTCCTTCCAAGTGAGTTGAGTGCTTCATAAGGATTAGAGCCAAAACCCAGCTTGTGGCTGCCTTGTGTATCGCCTGGATTTCCGAAGTATTGGCGCTACTATCGTACATAGGCGAGTAGGTCTTGGTCATCAGTGGTGACTCACTATTGTGTGTGCATCGACCTTGTCTGAAGTACCGAGCATAGGCCACGCCTTCACGGGTGTGTCTGTCTCACCGTCTGCGTCCGAGTAGGATCTTGCACGCTCACGGGTGATTCCGTTGCGAGCGAGGTCTGAAGTATCGGTTTCGCCTATCGGCTTCCTCCCTCTTCTTCTTTGGCTAAGTAGGGATCCAGGAAGGTTTACAAGGACCTTAAAAAGCGGAAGCTACATGTTACACAGGAGGAGGACAAGTACGGGAATACTTTTCCGGCAGTACTCTCTCTCCTTTAGGCATAGCGCTCTAAGGACTCGTTATAAGATAAATTCCTGAATCAAGCTAAAATTGACAAGATAAAAGCCAAACCTTCACGGCTTCATGTGTTGAGTTGGTGAATCCCTTTGATTTGTGTTTGATTGCTAGTTATATTTAGGTCAAGATAAAAAAACACAGCACAATTGTGCGCAATTTTGCTTCTCCCTTCTTTCTTCTACATTCACCTTGCTCTACCCAATAATCAAGATGATGGGACGGAGGTCTCTTAGGCCGACTCTGTCGGCACCACTATCCAACACTCCTCCTCATTCATCTAGGACGACCTCGGAGAGTCCACTCTCCGAGCCTAAGTTTATTTCCACCATGTTCCCCCTCGACCACCCTTCTCATTCCCCTTCCATCAGTCCAAGAGTCTCAGAATTTAATGCATCGCAAAGCTCAGATCATTTGACGGCACCTGAGATGGGTTCTTTTGCTTTTTCAGAGAACCCAGACATGGCTTATAGAGGAGAGCATCCAGATGACCATGATCACCCGCCATTCTTCCTTGATCAAGCCACCATCAACAATTCCTTGCTAGCATCCCTGGAGACAATGTAGAGACAGATCCGTGACCAGGGAATCTTTATGGGTGACCTCATGCGAGAGATCGCGCAAATGCGCGAGAACAGACCTGGGGGCGGTGGCGGTGGTGGTGGAGGAGATATTCCAGTTGTAGAAAATCAGGGAGGAGAACCAAACCAAGAGAGGTCGCTGCAGACTATCATGAGGGAATTACATAATCCAGCAGCATCCCTCACTCATCGGTGGATCTGACTCCCTGCCATCCTTGGAGACTTCGAGCTTCGGCCCCACACTATTCAGCTTCTGCCCAAATTCCAAGGGATGCCGACCGAAGAGCCACACCTCCACCTCCAAGAATTCAAAATGATTTACAGCACAATCCATGATAGGTTGGTGACCGAGGACACGATCAAGATGATCGCCTTCCCTTTCTCCTTGGTTGACAGAGCCGCATACTGGCTCAAACACTTGGGGCAATTCGTCGATACTTGGGCAGATCTCCAGACTGCATATTTGAACAAATATTACCCTCTCGGCCAAACGAATGCATCTAGAACCATGATCAGCAACTTCGTCATGATCCCAAATGAACAATTCCATGAAGCCTGGGATCGATTCAGAGAGCTCATCGACCAGTGTCCACCCCATGACATATCAAAGCCCAATCTAGTGCAGAGTTTCTTTTGTGGGCTAACACCGGAGCTGCAGGGGCTTGTTAATGCCTCTTGCGGTGGGTCCTACTTTTCCAAGGGTGAGGATGATGTTTGGGTCATCTATGAAGGCATGGCAGAGAATTCAACCGTCATGGCCCAAGCCTGCGTCTACACACAACAAAAGCCCCCACAAGGAGCGGGATCATTTCATAGGATCGCCCTCATCGATGCCGGTCCTCACACTTCGTCGGCAACCGCAGCCCAAGCCGAATCAGCCGCAGCCGACATGGGCATAATCAGTGAGAAACTGGACCATCTCGAGATACTCGAGAAGAAGTAAATGCAAGGCATGGCCCAGATAGACCAAATTACCAAGACCATGAGTGACATGAAGACGCAGATCCTTTGCGTCCAGGAGGCACAGACTTCTTCCCAGCAGCCTCCCAGGTCACGTGCTGATCCGAGCAGTAGCAACTCATCCCAACCATGTGCCTCGTACCGCCAGGTTAACCACATCCAGGCAGAGCCGGTCCCGTTGCTACAGTATTACCCAGCGCAGCCGCCATCTCAGGACACTCAGATGGTGGTCTACCAGCCGGAGCAGCCACTAGCAGTTCTACCCCCACCTTCCTTCGAGCAGGAACCGTTGATGGAAATCAATGGGATTTGGTACGACAGGTACCCTCAACCCGGGATTCGTCGCGATCACCCCGGATTCCGTTGGGGCAACGGTGGCTCCTCATCTCAGCAGCATCCTCCTGCCCAAGGACAGCAAAACTGCCAGCCACAGCAGCAGCAGCAGCCCCAGTACGCAAAATAGCAATACCAGCAGGGTCCTCGTCCCGCCTATCAGGGACAGCAGTGGAGGCTGTGTCAGCAGCCTTATCAGTCTTACCCCCATCCTCCCCAGTACCAACAGCAGCAACAACAACAACCTCATTTCCAGCCGAGAAACCCATCCGGTTCTCAGGCCCCCGCTTTTGAGAACCCAGCTCTCGATGACCTTGCCCGCTTGCTCTCCGAACAGCGAGCATCCTTCCGGCAAGAAATGGATGAGTTCCGGCAGGAGATGAGGGAGATCATCAAAGGCAAGGCCGCCATACCAGCTCAGATTGAACCGAATCCGAACAATCTGAAAAGAAAGTATGAGCAGGTAGAGTTTACAGAGGATACCTCTCCTAGTGATTATTTGAGTGACATATCTTCTTCTTTATATGATGCTGATTTTGTGACAACTAGGAGCGGTAAGATGCCAGCCGACGGCGCCTCATCTGAGCGACAGCAACAAGCAGCATCAGGAGCGCCAGATGAGCAGAGTAGCGGTGCTGATGCCGCTGATGATGTTGAAGACGATGGTGCTGATGCCACTAATGATGGAGTTCCAGACGACGGTACTGAGGCCGTCGAGATACCAGATGCAGACGGTGGTGCTGATGCCACCATTTTAGATGCAGAGTTAGAGTGCGGTGCTGATGCTGCGAAGACAGGTGTCGGTGGTGGTACTGAGGCCACCACATCTACTTTTGTTGAGCTTCCTTCTGTGGTGTTACCACCTTTTGTATCTATGGACTGTGGTAACAACAAAAAGCACAAAAATATGAATAAAGGAAAGGTTTCTGTTCAAATTGCGGATCCATATGTGTTGAATGATGATGATTGTATGGATTCTATTCCTTCACAGACACAGGGACCTATTCCTAGTCCTCCATCTGAGGAGGCCCCTACCATCCCCTTCCCTGAAGCACTCCGCCGGGGGAAGGGGAATAAAAAAGAAAATCAAAAAAAGAACCAGCAGGTAGAGTTCGGCAACCAAATGATTGACAGATTCCACATTCAGCTGACTCTACGGGAAGCATTTGAGCATATCCCCTTCTTCAAAAAGAACTTGAAAGAGACTACTACTGTCCGCAGGAAGAAGAGGTACAGAGATCAAATCCATATGCTCACTCATGACACTTGCTGCACCATACAGAACACATTGCCAGCCAAGAGACCTGATACAGGAGCTTCCTATGTCAGATGTGAGATTCAGGAGCAGCGGTTCGATCGTACTCTATTAGACAACGGCTCTTCTATCAACCTCCTTCCGACAGCCTTACTCAGCCGATTCGAGTTTGGTCCTCTTCTTCGGAGTAGGACGGTCCTTCAGTTTGTTGATAGGTCGATTAAGAGGCCGAAGGGGTTGTTGAAGGATGTGGTCGTTACCATTCAGGGCCTGAAATTCCCCGTGGACTTTGTTGTATTGGACATGGAGATCCCTGAATCGGTAACCGATGCCCCCATCATACTTGGACGCCCATTTATGGCCACTGCCAAGGCGGTATCCGACATGACAGTGGGACGATGTGTTTCCGCGTAGAGGGCGAGAGCATACAAATAGAAACGATCGACAAGACCAGAGCGAGAGAATTAGAATTCTCAGAGCAGTCCAGTGATATTGAGCAGACGACAGAGGAAGAGCTAGACATCCACCAGGAGGGCGACTTCGTGATGACCGATGATGAATCCATTTGGACTAATCCTGTAGCACAGAATCTCGCCATGCCTACTGATTCACTATATTTAAAGCTTATGGCAGTCGAGAGCCTGGAAAGCACACCCCTGGATGAGGATATCATTGAGGCTGACAGTGTTGGGACAAGTGGTGCTGATGATTTTCAATCTTGTTCATCTTCTTCTTATCCCTCAGATTCAGACATTGATTGGGATGATTTTGATGACTATTTGCCTTATCTGATTCCTTCTGAGCCAACAACCATGACAGAGTGCGAGCCAGTGCAGTTTATTGACGATTCAGCAGGCCGCCCTTCGTCAGAGATTTATGCAGAGCGAGAGTTCTCACATGCAGACCTGGTCGCCGTTACACAGACATATCAGAAGCCAGATCTGCCACCTCCCAGTTGTCCAGAACTGAAGCCTCTGCCGCCGTCGCTGAAGTATAGATTCCTTGCGAGTGAGCCAGATATGCACCCAGTCATTATCTCAGCAGGTTTGACTGGAGAGCAAGAATCTCGTCTGATGGAGGTTCTTGAGAGAAACCGCAAGGCGATAGGATGGAGTATAGCTGATCTCCAGGGGATTAGTCCGGCACTGTGCTCCCACCACATCTATCTTGAGGATGACGCTAGGCCGTCGCGTGAGTTCCAACGACGGTTGAACCCGAATCTTCGAGATGTAGTCATGAAAGAAATATCGAGGTGGTGGAGCATCAATTTTATCTACCCCATCTCCGACTCCAAATGGGTTAGTCCGCTACATGTGGTGCCTAAGAAGACGGGTATCACTACAGTTGTGAATGAGTCTGGAGAGGAGATCGCTACCCGAGTACCCACTTCTTGGAGGGTCTGTGTGGACTATAGACGATTGAATGAGGTCACCAAGAAGGATCACTTCCCGCTGCCATTCATTGATCAGATTATCGAGCGGCTAGCTGGGAAGAGTCATTATTGTTTCCTTGATGGGTACTCCAGCTATAATCAAGTGGCCATTGCGCCCGAAGACCAGGAGAAAACGACATTCACCTGTCCGTTTGGGACGTATGCTTTCAGACGGATGCCCTTTGGTCTATGTAACGCTCCGGCGACATTCCAAAGGTACATGTTGTCCATTTTCTCGGACATGGTGGGTGACTGTTTGGAGGTCTTCATGGATGACTTCTCGGTCTATGGCCACGGGTTCGATGCTTGTCTTGACTGACTAGACCGTGTGCTTCAGCACTGTATTGAGGTCAATCTTGTCTTGTTCTGGGAGAAGAGTCACTTCATGGTGACTCAAGGGACGGTCCTTGGTTATATCATCTCCAACAGGGGCATGGAGGTCGCTCTGGCCAAGGTGGATATCATTAGAAAACTCAATCCACTATCAAATTTGCGTCAATTGCGGTCTTTTCTGGGGCATGTTGGTTTCTACCGACGGTTCATTCAGGACTTCAGTCGGATTGCTCGACCGCTTACTGACCTGTTGATGAAAGACACCGAGTTCATTGTAGATGATAAGTGTCTTGTGTCCTTTGAGACTCTCAAAGGTATGGTTGTTTCGGCTCCTGTCCTTCAGCCACCCGATTGGTCTCTCCCATTCGAGATCATGACGGATGCTTCAGATTTTGCCGTTGGGGCTGTGCTTGGACAGAGGAGGGATGGATTGTCGTTTGCCATTCACTACGCCAGCCGGACTTTGGATGCCGCTCAGCGAAATTACACTGTGACTGAGAAAGAGATGCTGGCCGTAGTCTTTGCTTTGGATAAGTATCGATCTTATATTCTCGGATCTAGAGTGACAATTTACACCGATCACACCGCCATCCGGTACTTAATGGCCAAGAAGGATGCCAAAGCACGCCTTACCAGATGGATCCTTCTACTCCAGGAATTTGATATTGAGATTAAGGATAAGACTGGAGTCAAGAATGTGGTGGCGGATCATCTCTCCCGTTTGGAGAACCTTCAGGAATCTAAGCCCAGCGCACCTATCACCGAGACGTTTCCAGATGAGGTGATCTTGGCTATCACCTCGCTCCCGTGGTATGCTGACATTGTGAACTATCTTGTTGCCAAGACGGTCCCACAAGGTTGGCCCAGGTAGAAGCTCGAGACCTTCCTGGCGAAGGCCAAGCTTTACTATTGGGAGGATCCCGTCCTTTATCATGAAGGAGGGGATAGTATCTGGAGGAGGTGCATTCCTCAAGAAGAGCATCATAGCGTCCTCACATACTGCCACAAGCTTGAGGCAGGAGGACATCATTCTAGAAAAAGGACAACACAAAAGGTGCTTCAATCCGGCCTATGGTGGCCTACTCTCTTCAAGGATTCTGATGAGTTCGTGAAAAGATGTACTGACTGTCAGAAAATGGGAACCTGCGGACAGAGAGACATGATGCCCATGCAACCCATTCACTTTGTGAGGTTTTTGATGCATGGGGGATTGATTTCATGGGCCCATTTCCTAAGAGTCAGGGGTTTGAGCACATTTTGCTCGCTGTAGATTATGTCAGCCGATGGGTTGAGGTCATCCCCGCCTGAGCCGCAAATGCTAAAACCGTGTGCAAATTTTTGAGGAAAAATATCATTTCACGGTTCGGGGTACCTAGAGTCTTGATTTCAAACGGGGGGTCTCATTTCATCAATGACAAGGTTAGGGCCCTCGCAGACGAGTTCAGCATTGACCATCGGGTTACCATGCCATATCACCCTCAGACGAATGGTCTTGCTGAAGTATCGAACCGGAAGATAAAGACTATCCTGCAGAAGGTTGTCCGCCCAGACCGAAAGGATCGGTCACAGCTTTTGGATTCGGTCTTGTGGGCCTACCGGACTTCTTTCAAGAATCCATTGGGGACATCTCCCTTTCGTCTCGTCTATGGCAAGACGTGCCATCTTCCTGTGGAAATCAAGCACAAGTCACTATGGGCAGTAACTGAGTTATTATTGGCTCCCGAGAGTATAGGAGATCAGCGGAGAGCAGAGTTGGCAGCCCTGGAGGAACTGAGAGATACAACCTTTTCTAGCAGCCTACAATACAAGGAGAAAGTGAAGACATGGCACGATTCTCACATCAGCCATAAACAGTTTGAGCTAGATCAGAGAGTATGGTTGTTTGATTCCAGGCTGAAATTATTCCCAGGAAATTATAGAGCAAGTGGAAAGTTCCATATATGGTCAGGAAGGTACATGACAATGGCAGTATTGACATATCTGAACCGTCATCTTCCTCTACCTTCCGTGTCAATGGTCAGCGCCTGAAATTATATCTAGATCATGACCCGCCGACCATTGACGTTGCCCCCATTCTTCTGGTATGAGATGTGTTCTTTGACTCATATCATCTGCATCTCGTACATGGTGATCACTTCCATCTTCCGTTGTATAGATCCATCTGTCTATATCACTCTTTCATCTGTTGATTTCTTTTCTTCTTTTCTTCTTTTCCTTTTCTATCTTCTTTATCTATCAAAAAGGTATCGCCCCTTGTTGTCAGTTTTCTGTACTTAGGACGTACATTGTCCTAAGTATAGGGGGGTGTGCACCCCGAGTTCTTTCATCCTCTCCATTGTCTCCTCTTCTTGTCTATACTTAGGGATATTTTACCCTAAGTATAGGGGGAAACAATATGAGTACGATCTGTTCATTCCCACCCTTGACCCCCCTGCATTGTGTACAGTCTACTATACTTACGATTATTTGATCCTAAGTACAGGGGGGACGGTCAACTTCTCATTCATTTGTTCGTCCATTAAGTTCTTTATTCTTTCGACTTTCCTATACTTAGTACGAGTTATGTCTTCTCTTTTCTCTCTGATCTATGAGGACATAGCTCAAGCTAAGTATAGGGGGTCGTATAGACTACGTATATACTTTAGCCATAACTCGTACTTTCGTATTTTTCTAATAATATGGCTAAAAATTCTTTAAAATTCATTAAAAATCTTTAATAAAAAGGTGTTCTATTCCTCAAATTCTTTTTATATCTTACTGATTAATAAATCAGGTGAAAATGTTTTTTTGCAAAATGTTTGAAAAATAGTTTGAAAATTTTTGTGAACATTTATTGAAAACTATTTTGAAAATATTTTGTTACACGTTTTCAACCTTTGTAAAAATTTGTGGTTTGTAAAAATTTATTTTCTTTGTGTAAAATAAAATGTTTGAAAAATGAATTGCAAATGGTTTGAAAAATGGTTGCAAAAAATGTTTTGAAAAACCTATATATACTGTTTTAAAAACCTTTGCAAAAATGATTTTCAAATGTGTGTACATGTTTGTAAAAATGTTTGTAAAAAATATTTTGGACTATAGTTTTCAAAAATTGTGTGAAAAGCTTGTGTCAAATAAGTTTGAGGAATATATGCATCACACCTAAAATCTACTATATATATACATATAAAATTGAGCACCTACCCTGTAAATTCTTAAAATCCACTTCTTATATATATAAGAAGCATTTCTGTGTATATATTTTTACCTAGCTTTTAGCCAAAATCTTTTTCTTTTCAAAAAAATCCCAAAAACATTTGCAAAAAAAAACATTTGAAAAACCTTTTTGAAAAAGACAAAAAAAATGCATCTGCATATGCACCATCATCATCTTTTTAAAAATCCATAAAAAGTTCAAAATCTTTGAAAAAAAATTGCATCACAAAAATATTTTCTGCATAGCATTGCATAGCTTGAGCATTTTTCGGATTGAGTTTGATAGTTGAACAAGTCTGAATAAAATCCGGAGATTGGAGCTTGATTGGACCTTAAAATCTACCTAATAACAGGAACCTTATAGGAACTGAGTTTGAGGTACTTCAGGTCTAGTTGACTTAATTCTTTGAGGATCACGGGACTTGGTTCAATGGATTCTTGACTGCCTAAGTAGAGTATTTCGGATCACACACACGACTCTTGTTTATAATGACCTAACTTGGACACCTGCACCTTTCACATGGCTCAACTCAGTTGGAGTGGTGAGGGGATTGGATTTGCCGGTATGAGACGCACACAAGTGGAAACATTTGTCCTCCTCTAGGGAGGGAAGTGCACCCCAACCCGTCCAGTAATAAGGAAGTCTAAAGACAGGAAGCTGTGGGTTGCAATAAAGCTTCAAAAGAGGGATAGTCTACTGGCTCAAGAGGAAAAACTCCTTATGTAAATGCTGCTGTGAATAGTATTCAAAAAAAATGTTTAGGCATGTACAAAAATAAAAAGCCTGCAAAGTATGTACAAATGTTGTAAAGCCAATAAGCAAGCTTGAGTTCCAAAGTCAAATATGTGAGCCTGCAGCTGGATGACTTGACTACACCGGTCTTGCATCCCAGGATAGGTAGCTACACTGGCTACCGTCCATTCTTCTCTTCACCCCCTCCTCTTGAGCTAGTTGCCACTTGAACTTAGAAGGGAATACCCCGCTCCTCGAGGATGGAGTTGTTGGATTGGGGAATCATTGGGTTGTCGTACTGGAGAAGTCAGTCTCTTTGTCATTCTAGTTGGGGAGAGTCACCATCACTTACACTGTACGAGTCAGATTCATAGTCATAAGAGTTTGCGTATGAGTTGAGATATTTCTGACCTGGCTATAGAGGAGACTTGAACAGAGTTTTGGCATTCTCAAGGACTGTTGGATTTCAAATTCGGGTCTCATTAAGGTTCCGCCCGCACTAAAATTCCAAAGGTCTGACTTAAGCTCCAAACTTTGATTTTGTGAAGACAAGTTTGATAATTAAACTAAATCCAAGTTCTTCTTTTTCTTTTCTTTCCTTTTCTTTTTGCACTTATTGCATAAGTGTTTGCTAGGGACTAGCAAAGGTAAAGTATAGGGGGATGATGAATCCACATTTCATCATCTCTATTCTATCATTTTGGCCTCAAAAACCCTAGCAAATGCCTGTAAATAGCATTAAATAGAGCATATTAGCATTCATGCATGTGCATGTAATTAGTATATAAAATACTGTAATTAAAGCCAAAATTATAGAATAAATAAAAGAAAAGAAAAAGAATAAAATATTGTAAATATTTTATGACCCGAAACCCCGAGACCTAGGCAGCTTGATGAATAGGTCGAACAGAAATAAAGTAGGGGAGATAAGGGCTAAAATACCTATTCATTTCCTTCATTCTTTATTCATTTTGGGACCTATTTTTGCTTTCACTTTTTATACATCAAATAAAGAAACTTTGTATATGAAAGTTTTAGATAATTCAATAAAGAAAAATACAAAATTGATTTCACTGAAAAATCACGTACAGATAAAAAGTTATGGTCTGAATAAAAATCCAAAATCCCAACTTCCTAGACTCGTATCTCACAAATGAAAACTCCAAATGCAGCAAACTCACTTTAATTGTGTATAGAATAAAATAAGATATTTAATGGCGGTGGTTTCGCATTTAGCGGAGCTACGGTTTGAAAGTTGAGTTTTGGACACTCATTGTATACTTGTACAGATTAAAATATTCAATTTATTATTTACTCATTATTTTTGTATTTTTATATTTTTTGTAATTTTGTAAATATTACTTATAATAATTATGTATATTAAAATCAGACTAAAAACCTAAATAAAATATAAAATAAAATATGTATGTATAAAATACATAGGTATTATACCTATATATATACCTATATATAACAGAATTATATTTTATTAAATATACAAAATAATTCAGAAAAATAAAATAAAAATATTATTAAGTGTATAAAAGTATTTTATAATTTTATAAAATACTAAATAAAAAATAGATAAATTAAAATCACAAAATAAAAATAAAAGAATAAAATATATAGATATTATACCTATAAGGGCTATAAAAGGTAAGTTGTAAAAATATACCTCCTAAAAATAATTAAAAGCAGAATCAAATACTACATTAAATAACAAACATTTTTTATTTTATACTTAAAATTTAATTCGTTTATCTTCTATTTTTAATTGAATTACTAATTCTTTTTCCAGGGATTTTTCCTGATTGGTCCACGTGGACCAATCAGGGGACAGACAAAGTTGAACTTGGTCAACTAGCTGTCCTAGCCCTGTGACCTTGTCAGAGGCATCGTTTTTTGTCACCTTTGACGATTTTTCGAGGCTTGACCTTTCACCCATTCACGATAGTCTCTTCTTGACTTTTGCTCGCACATGATCGAGGATTCACGGCCAGGTGAAACCTCGGGGTATGGAGCGTCGATTAACCCGATGATCCTTGGTCTTTGGACCACCCCAGTCATCGAGTCAAATCCCTTAAAACTAAACCTCCGACTTCCATTCAAAAATTGAACCGCAAATCATCCAGATTTTCCCCCTGGACCCGCTCGAGCTTCCTGGAGGTGACAGCTCCAAGTTCTCTTCTTCAAGGCGGCGGATCGACACGATCTGGGCGTGTTCCACCCCTACCTCTGATGACCTTCCCGTCGAGGTACTTCAACCTCGGGTACCCCCTTGAGGTGTTTATTCACTCCATTTTCGTTCTCAGTTCATTCCTTGTAGTCTTAGGATCATTTAGGTCCCCGTTTCGTTTCCCATCCTCCATCGATTCGCTCAATCGAGTTCCCTCGCAGGAGCAAGCTTCGGCGAGCATCGAAATCGTTGTTCACCCCTTGTGAGAACCCCCTAGAGGTTGAGGCATTTTACCCTCGCCTCCATTGACCATTTTGGCAGTTGCAGGAGCTCAAAAGACCACTGTGAAGGGTTGATTTTGGAAAGCCAAAGGTACCTGGGCCACCATTCTTCCTGGGCTTTGCCGCGGAGCGCCAGTGCCTCTCGAGCCATTTTGGCTCCGTCGGTGGACTCAGGACTCTTCCAGGCTGCATTTGGGACCTTCTGCGACGAAGACGAAGGCCGGAGCAGCCCCCCAGCATCGATTGAAGTTCGTCGGAGGCTGGGTTCTTCCCTGTTCTTACAGGAAGGTCCGCATTCGTCCGATCAAGCTCCATCCCCAGGAGCTACAGCCATCGTCGGATCTTCTGCGCCCTGGCCGTTCGATCACCTGACCATCTTCTAATCTTGGCCGTTGGAATGCGAAGCGTCATCGGAGGCCCTCGAGCGGACACGTGTCAAGTGGATGCATCTGAGCCATCCGCCAGCGCCTTAGCGTGGGAATTTTGCAAGTATACCCGCGCTTCTTTTTGTAATTTTATTTTAGTCCAGAAACTTTCATTGGTAGTTTAAAATATTTTGTAATATCTATAATTAGGCCCTTGAACTTTCAATATTTGCGTTTAGTCCTCGGCCACGTCACCTCACGTGACCAGTTCACGTGAGGTGCTGGGCTTTTTGCAGCGAGGCCCTTGGCCATTTTAGCATTTCGATTTAGTCCAGTAACTTTTATATCACGTGTAATTATTTCTGGGATATTTGCATTCAGACCCCTGAGGTTTTTGAAATTACATTTGGGTCCTTCCCAAGCGCGTGCAAGTCATGCGCCTTGGTGGACATTTTGCACCTGTACCCGTGCGGGTTTGGTTATTTGTGATTGGTCCTTTAAATTAATTATTCAGTGTAATATTTTGTTGGAAAATTGCATATTTTCCCCTGGATGTTCTGATATTTGCACTTATACCCCTGCTAGGCCACATATTTTTGCTGGATTGATCCATTTATTTAAGGCATCATTTTAATTCGAAAAATTCCCAAAAATTTAACTTAAGCTCCTATTAACTTGCACTTCCACGTCATACTTTTGCATTTTGTTTTTGTTGCATTTTATTATTTATTAAAAATCAAAAACATGCCTTTTAGTTGTTGTCTAGCCTAGAAAATACCAAAAAATATTAAAATACCTAGAAAAATTCCAAAAAAATTACCTACTGTCTATTTTAGTCTATTTTAGTGTCAGTCTAAAAGTCACTAATACTTTCAAAAGAAAAACCTTTAAAATTTGAAAATACCGAAAAACTTCAAAAAAATTCTAAAAAATTCTAGAAAAATCAAAAAAATAAAATCTCTGGTCATATAGGTTCTTTATTTTATTCTCTTTATTTTAAAATTAGTTTGGAAAAATTTTGTGGCTGTTTGATATTTTTCATTCTTATTTTACCTTCCGCCAGTGATTTATTCCCTGTTTTCCTTTATTTTGCCTTTTAAAAATTTCAAACATATTCTGAAAATCACCCAAAAATGACAAAAATAGTAAAAATTTCTAAAAAGACCAAAAATATTTTATCCCCCAATTTTTGACTATTTTCCCCATTTTTATAAATATTTTATCACCTCTTTTATTATATAGTTTATATATTCCAATATTGAAAAAGAAAATAAAAAATTAAAAATATAAAAAGAAAATAAAAAATCAGAAAATTGAAAATCAAAATCCAAAATAAAAATAAAAAAATAAAAAAATTAAAAAATAAAAACCCACAAAAACATTTACCTTTGCATAGTGTAAATAATCACATCACATTCACGGACACACACTTGTGGATCTACCCTGCCTTGCTCCCTGTGTTCGAACTCTCTACGTACTTGCTTCTATGCATCATTTATGTAGAGTTAAAAATAAATTTTAACTTCACATCTGCTTGTCATTTCTTGATATCTTTAGCGTGGGTTAATTTTTGATTAAATACGAGGATCACTGAGGGTCGCCGCAGTGACACGATTATCTCCGCCTTGTGAGAGATAATTAGACCCCTTGATTTTCGTGTTAATCACATATCCAAAAATTCCTAAAAGCTACAAAATATAAAATCAAAAAATTAGAAAACCTTAAAAACCTTATAAAAATTTGTAAAAATTATCTAAAAATCCAAAGTTCTTCCTATTTGTGAAATTTCATATATTATATATACTATATATTTAACATAGTTTTGAGTAGATTCTGGACATATTAATATTTATTAAACTCAAAACGAACCCATATATTTAGTCTGTTTACTATTTTTTATTTTTTGTACCTTAAAAATCCCATAAAATTATTAAAATTTCTATAAAAATTTCCAAAAATAGAGTAAAATATAGAAATCATAAAAATATTTTATTTCTTATATTTTGAGTATATTTGAATATAAATATAAATATAAATATATTACTTATATAACATATAATATCATTATTATTATATATAATCTCATATTTTATTTTAAAAAATTAAAAAGAAACTAAAAATTGTAAAATTAAAAAGAAAAATAAAAAAATAAAATTTTGTAGAGAATATATAAAATGATTAAAAATCTATAAAAAAATAAATATAATTAAGAACCAGCAAACTCAAAACAAAAAGCATAAAAAGAGAAAATAACAACAAATTGGTCTTAACTAGCAATAATTAATATTAATTTCTCAATCTATTTGTTAGCTCCCTGAGTTTGACACTGCACGCATACTTGCACCTATAAACATATTATATAGAGTTATAATATTTTTTAACTCATATTTCACATTGACTGCTTTATCTATATCCGTGGGTTTATTGATGATTGACTTGCATTTGTGATTGGTCGACACAACGATTACTAATTAAGCTTGGTTTGGATTACTGAGATCATTTCAAAAGCTTAGTTATCAGATGTTTGATCAAATATTTATATTATTATTAAATGTCAATTTTATCATAGAAAATTCATAATTGTCTTGATTTACATTGAAATAACACATTAAGAAAGTAATCTTGATGATCCACTCATCATCCGACCCATCTCCACTAAATATGGAATACCTAGGGCAAACAGAGTCAGAATCGCGTGAAATAAATTCGAGCAGTTTGCTCATTTAATTCTCTACTTAATTAAATTGTTTATTTCATGTTTCATTATGGGAAAAAAGTAACCAAAAATATTTTTTTACAAATCCGTAAATACATGCAAAAATAATATCACTACGGGAATTTTTTGATTTTTAGTTTATGCATCTTGGTGTCAACTATTGGCTGCTTATTTGGGGACATACTTATACTTTATAAATAAATTTTATTATCTAAAAAACTCATCCAAAGAGTGCGTAAATAGTAGCTTTTCATTTTAGCGAAAAATACTTTGAAAAATGCATCTTATGCATAAACTAGGAGTCCTCGTACATATGATATACAAAATCTTGTTCTTAAGGTTTGGATCAGATTCAAGATCTTCGACCGAGGCTCTAATACCACTTGAATGCTAGGATTTAGGTATTAGAACATCACTGAAGCATGTAGATTGTATCAAATATGATTTAGGGCAATTAGGCATACTAATTGCAACGGGCAGTAGAATTTAAAAATTTTAATTATAAGAGACCACATGATATGAATACACTTCTCAAATTATTCCATCAGTATCACAAAGAGTCAAAGGATTATCTGTTGAAGAGTGATTGCGATCTCATGTTTGTAAACGAAGAGACCTCATGTCTCAAGTCTGATCTGACGAAAAATGCACTTGCGGGTGCGCGAATGAGATGTGTGCTTCCCACGATTCGAGTTGAAGATCCGAGCATGGAACCTCCTGATTTCATCTCACAAAATGTGTGGCCTTCCTCACGAGCAAGAATCACCAAAGAAAGTGGAAATCAACGAGTAGTTGATCTGGCAACACAATGGCGATGTGACAATGTGAGACTCTCTAGGTCAATATAGTAAACGGTCACAATATTGAGAGAGAGAGAGAGATTGGGCATGTATGAGAGTAGAGAGATACATATTTATTTCTACTTCTTATTGTAAGAGAAAGAGCTAGGTCTAGCCTTTCTTTTATAACAAATTGGATATCCATGGATCTCAATCCATGTGCACACATAATTAATGATGTAGATTAATTTGTGCTTCAAATCAATGGCCATGATTTTATTGCATAAATTTGCAATAACAAATAATTAATTTAAAATAAATTAAATATATTAAATATTCATCAATATATGTTAAGTTGAATTAAATAAATTAATGTAAAAATAATTAGAAGGAGGACAAGCCTCCTTCCTAACATAGAGTGGACGACCACATTCAATAGGGATTCAATGGTGGTCATCCACCCTATATAATAGGATGGTGACTTCCTTTTTCCAATTTTGTCAAATCTCATATCTCATCAAATATTACACATGTGTAATACCTTTTATTGCATAATTATTCACCAAAAAAATATCAAATTGTTTTGTAATAATTTTAATTATGTCATTGACAATTATGAATCAAGTACAACCATCCAAAATAAAATGTAAGCATTTACAATTTATTGTTCAATGTGAATCCAATTCACATCAATATTTAATTTGTAAATATTATTTACGATTAATCTCTCTAAAATATTATAAACAATAGTTATAATATTTATGATTATAATAGATAATGATATCCACATTAATAATTAGATCATATTTAGTTGTCTTAGATGACTATTCTCACGTGTCCAAACAATATGAATCATATTCATATTTTTCATGATAATTAAAACACAAATAATCATCAATTTCTCAATTCTCAGATACATTATTAACAATAGAATTATTCTTTAACTCTTTCAAGAATATTGTGCTTTCTCTGTGGATACTTTGAGATAAGGACATGATGATTGTACATTTCATGTATAGTGACTTGGATACTGACATCGTATCTCAAATCCAGATCAAGGCAACCTCTCAAAGATATTTCATTAAATCAAACTATAAATCTAATATTCTCATTGCATCTGAATCACATTCAGATCAATGTCCAACATTTGGACTAAGATTAGATTACTAATCTACTGAGAGGAGTCACTAAAATCCAATCATGTTTCATTACTTTCTCAAAATGGAAGTGTCAGGTTATATAATCAATTACGATTGCATCACCCTCGAATATTCCTAATACATGTAATTCCTGCAACTGGAAGACCTAGAATAAACTGGAAGTTTGAGATCATATCTAGATTGTCTTCTTCAAGGTTGTATCATTAAGTTTCTCATTAGGTCAATGGGAGTCCGTATCGATCATGTACTTTCCAAAAGCATATATCATGCCTACAAATTCTTATCGTGCTTCCAAAGCAAGATGATCATGCATGGAATCGATCGATCCTGATAGTTCATGAGTGATCTTATGTCTTTCGGTTCAGTAGTGAACCTATATGATCCCTTTGAGAGACCGTATTACTCATATGCCCTTTGTATGCACACAAGATCATCGGTGTACAGAAGTTGATTAGTCATTGAAAAACAAAAATGTGAGAGCCGCTAAATAGTGGTCTGACAAATCAGACTCATTGTCGCTGAGGCGACTACTCAAGCCTTCTCGTTTATCAACAATTAACCCACGCAATTAATCAAGCAATCAACAACAAGGATTAAAATTTATTATACCCTACTAAAAATGTACAATGGCAAGTAAGTAGGGGTCGAACACAGGAAACAAAGGTGTAAAGTGTAGACAAAAAGTCGAAGTCTAGGTCTAATGAACTACTTAGCCAATCTGGATTTTTTTGTGGTTTTTTAATTTTATATTTTTTTATTTTATTATATGTTTTTTTTTTAATTTTGTATTTTGATTTTTAATTTTCTGATTATTTATTTTTTTATATTATATATATTTTTTATTTTCTTTTTCAATATTGGAATATATTATCTATATAAGAGAGGAGGTGCTAGGGTATTTGTAAAAATAAGGGAAAATAGTAAAAAATTATGAAATAAAATCTTTTTGGTCTTTTTATAATTTTTTATTGTTTTTGTGATTTTTGGGTATTTTTCAGAATCTTTTTGGTATTTTTAAAAGTGAAAATATAGGAAAACAGTGACTTAGCTACTGGCTGAAGGTAAAATGGGAATTAAAAATATCAAACAGCAACAAAATTTCCTCAAACTAATTTCAAAATAAAGGTAATAGAACAGAGAAGATACAGAGCTTGAGTTTATACTTTTACAAATTTCCTACTATTTATAGATTTTTTTTGAAGTTTTTAAGTATTTTCTAATTTTTAAGGTTTTTGTTTTTAGATTTTTAGTGACTTTTGGACTGACACTAAAATAGGTTAAAATAGACACTAGGTGGTTTTTTTTTGGAATTTTTCTAGGGGATTTAATATTTTTTTTGGTATTTTCTAAGATAGACAGTGGGTGAAATGCATATTTTTGATTTTTAATAATTGCTAAAATGCAATAAAAATAAAAAGCAAAATTATGGCGCGGAAGTGCAAGTTAACAGGAGCCTATGTGATTTTTTGGTAATTTTTAGAGTTAATATGATGCATGAAATAAATAGAGCAAGCAAGCAAAAATAACCAGCCTAGCAGGGGTATATCTGTAAATAGGCAAAGTATCCAGGGCACGCATGCAATTTTCCAATAGAATATTACATAATTTTGCGAATTAATGGACTAAATACCAATCACAAAACCTGTAGGGGTATGCCTGCAAAGTGTCCAAGGTCGCGCGCGAAGCACGTGAACCTGGGAGGGGTATAACTGCAATATTGAAAACCCTGGGGGCTTACATGCAAAAAGGCCAATACTTTTATACAACAGCTGAAAGATTAGGTACTAAAGGTGAACACACAAAAACTCCTGGGTTCCCTCGCAAAAAGCCCAGACGCACGTGACGGGCGCGTGCGCCAGGCGGGGGACCTAGACGTAATATCCAAAAGGCCAGGGGGATGCGTGTAAATATTACAAAAACAATTAAACATCCCATGAAAGTTTAGTTACTAATAAACTATTATAAAAACTAGCGGGGGAGGAATGCAAAATTACCCACACCGGGGGCGCATCCAACGGCTGATAGGTCTCACTTAACACCACGTGGAGCGTCCTCCTTGCGCGATGCCCCTTCGGCTGGACGACCCTGATTAGATGACTGAAGTTGATAGAACGGTAGGGGTTGGATCTGATCCTACAGTGGCTGCTATCCTGGGTGATCGGCCTTTGATCAGACGGCGTGGAGAGTCCACCAAGAACACCCGAAGAACAGACCCCGTCGAGTTTGAATCGACAAAGGGCGGCTCCTCCGTGCACCTGGGCGGTCCCCGATCATCTCCGTGTACTCCTGCAGGGTTCCTCTGACGTCTGGCAGCTTCAAAATGCCCAGGCGAAGGCCAGGGCCCTCCCGCTGCGTAGGCGGAGCTTGGTGGTTCCAAGCTTCCTCCGGCGAGGCAAAAAATCCTCGAGATGCGTGGTTGAGTTTCAGACCTGCAAGGAAAATGGTAAAGAAGTCGGGGACAAAATGCCCCGACCTCGTGGAGAGTTTCACAGGGGTGTACAACGACGTGGGAAAGTGACGTCGGCCGGCGAGACTCGATGCCGACCGAGACGAAATCGAAATGGCCCGATGATTGATTGACGATGGATCATAACGAAGCGAACGCAAGGAAGAGTTTTAACGACTTGGACACTAGTTAACAGTAGAGAAGAAAGGGGGAAAAGGCCTCACCAAGGTGTGCACGAAGGGGTCTCCGGCGAGAACTCCGGCGAGGGGATCAGACTCGATTCAACGCTGCCTTGCTCCCACGAGAAGCCCGACGAGCTCCTGCTGTCACCAGGAGTAACTTCAAGGGCTTAGGTTAGGGTTTTGGTGGTGGAAGAGTGATCAAAAGAGAGAGGAAAGTCGGGGGCGTATTTGAAGGTTTGGCTGCCTGCCCGACCAGCTCCAAAGAACGAGGCGCGCTGCTCGCATCGATGCTCCACAGCCCGAGGAAAGATATGGGTGAGCATCATCGACCAACGGCAAACAAAAGCCAAGAAGACTTTGACATAAAACGAGGAGCGGGCAGCCCTTGAAAAAATCAAGAAACAGACCCAAAACCATTCTGACATGGCTACAGGGGGGAGGTCAGACAGTTGACCGGAGGTCAACTGTCAGACCAACCTGGTTGGTCCACGTGGACCAACCAGGAAAAAACCCTTGTAAAATCAATTAAAAATATTAAATGAATTATTTAGCTTTAGGTTATTAAATAAAAATTGTTTATTATTTTATATATTATTTTATGGTAATTTTTAATTATTTTTATGAGGTGTATTTTTACAACTTACCTTTTATAGCCCTTATAGGTATATTACCTATGTATTTTATTCTTTTATTTTTATTTTGTATATTTTAATTTATTTATTTTAGTTTATTTTTTATAAAATTAAATAATACTTTTATATACTTAAAAAATATTTTTATTTTATTTTCCTGAAATGTTTTGTATATTAAATAAAATAAAAGTCTTGAATATATAGGTATTTGTATAGTTCTTATACCTATGTATTATATATAAATATTTTTATTTTATGTTTTATTTAGGTTTCTATTCTGATTTTAATGTACATAATTATTATAAGTAATATTTACAAAATTAAAAAATATAAAATACAAAAATAATGAATAAATAATAAATTGAATATTTTAATCTGTGCAATTGTACAATGTGGGTCCAAAACTCAACTTTCAACCTGCAGCTCCACCAAATGCGAAACCATCACCATTAAATAGCTTATTTTATACTATATACAATTAAGGTGAGTTTGCTGCATTTGGAGTTTTTATTTGTGAGATACGGGTCTGGGAAGTTGGGATTCTGGATTTTTATTCAGACCATAACTTTTTATCTATACATTATTTTTGAGTGAAATCAATTTTATATTTTTATTTATTTAATTATCTACAACTTTCATGTACAAAGTTTCTTTATTTGAAGTATAAAAAGTGGAACCAAAAATAGGTTCCAAAATGAATAAAGAATGGATAAAATAAAAAGGATTTTTATTGTATTCTAGCCATTATCTCCCCCTACTTTATTCCTTGTCGACCTAGTCATCGAGATGCCTAGGTCTCGGGGTTTCGGGTCATAAAATATTTACAATATTTTATTCTTTTTTCTTTTCTTTTCTTTATTTGATAATTTTGGCTTTAAAAATCACATTTTATATAGTATTTACCCCATGATGCATGAATGCTAAAATACCTATATTAAGCCTATTTACACGCATTTACTAGGGTTTTTAAGGCCAAAATGATAGAATAAAGATGATGAAACGTAGATTCATCTTCCCCCTATACTTGCCTTTGCTAGTCCCTAGCAAACACTTATGCAATAAGTGCAGAAAAGAAAAACGAAGAAAAGAAAAAGAAGAAAAATGGATTAATTTTGATTATCAAACTTGTCTTCACAAAATCAAAGTTTGGAGCTCAAGTCGGACACTTGGAATTTTAGTGCAGGCGGAACCTTAATGAGAACCGAATTTGAAATCCAACAGTCCTTGAGAATCCCAAAACTCTGCCCAAGTCTCCTCAATAGCCAGGTCAGAAATATCTCAATTCATACGCAAACCCTTACGATTATGAATCTGACTCGTACAGTGTAAGTGATAGTGGCTCTCCCCAACTAGAATGACCAAGAGACTGACTTCTCCAGAATGACAACCCAATGATTCCCCAATCCAACAACTCCATCCTCGAGGAGCGGGGTATTCCCTTCTAAGTTCAAGTGGCAACCAACTCAAGAGGAGGGGGTGAAGAGAAGAATGGACGGTAGCCAGTGTAGCTACCTATCCTAGGATGCAAGACCAGTGTAGTCAAGTCATCCAGCTGCAGGCTTACATATTTGACTTTGGAACTCAAGTTTGCTTATTGGCTTTACAATATTTGTACATACTTTGCAGGCATTTTATTTTTGTACAGGCCTGACCATTTTTTTTTGAAATACTATTCACAACAGCATTTACATATGGAGTTTTTCATCTTGAGCCAGTAGACTATCCCTCTTTTGAAGCTTTATTGCAACCCACAGTCTCCTGTCTTTAGACTTCCTCATCACTGGACGGGTTGAGGTGCACTTCCCTCCCTAGAGGAGGACAAATGTTTCCACTTGTGTGCGTCTCATACCGGCAAATCCAATCCCCTCACCACTCCAACTGGGTTGAGCCATGTGAAAGGTGCAGGTGTCCAAGTTAGGTCATTATCAACAAGGGTCATGCGTGTGCTCCGAAATACTCTACTTAGGCAGTCAAGAATCCATTGAACCAAGTCTCGTGATCCTCAAAGAATTAAGTCAACTTAGACCTGAAGTACCTCAAACCCAGTTCCTATAAGGTTCCTGTTATTAGGTATATTTTAAGGTCCAATCGAGCTCCAATCTTCGGATTCTACTTAGACTCGTTCAACTATCAAACTCAATCCGAAAAATGCTCATGCTATGCAAATGCAATGCAGAATGTAGAAAATATTTTTGTAATGCAATTTTTCAAGATTTTGAACTTTTTATGATTTTTTTGAAAAGATGATGCTGATGCATATGCATTTTTTTGTATTTTTCAAAGAGATTTTTCAAATGTGTTTTTTATTTTTAATTTTGCAAATGCTTTTGGGAATTTTGAAAACAAAAAGATTTTGGCTAAAAACTAGGGTAAAAATATTTACACGGGAGTGCTTCTTATATATACAAGAAGTGGATTTTAAGAATTTACTAGGGTAAGTGATCAATTTTATAAATATATATAGTGGATTTTTGTTGTGATGTATATACTCCTCAAACTTATTTGACACAGGTTTTTCAAACAATTTTGAAAACTATAGTCCCAAATATTTTTTACAAACATTTACAAACATGTACACACATTTTAAAATCATTTTGCAAAGGTTTTCAAAACAGTATATATAGATTTTTCAAATATTTTTGCAACCATTTTTCAAACCATTTGCAAATCATTTTTCAAACCTTTTTATTTCACACAAAGAAAATAAATTTTACAAACCACACATTTTTACAAAGGTTGAAAACATGTAACAAAATATTTTCAAAATAGTTTTCAATAAATGTTCACAAAGATCTTCAAACTATTTTTCAAACATGTAACAAAATATTTGCACGAGACTAGTCTTTGGAATTTCATGGTGGGGGCACTTCTCCTGGAGGTCCTTGAATCTCTCCCACGCTTCATGGATAGTCTCGTGGGGATGCTGGAAGAAACTGGATATACAGGCACGCATCTGATTTAATCGCCCGAGAGGACAGAATTTATGGAGAAATGCAGACTTCAGCTCCTCCCACGTCGTGACAACCTTCCCAAGATGGTAGACCCAATATAGGGCCTTGTCTTGAAGGCTGAAGGGAAAGGCGGTCATCTTGACTACCCCTAGAGGAATACCAGGGTAGTGAGCAGTGGCACAAATGCGGCCGAACTTCTTGAGAAAGATATATGGTTCCTCAGTGGTATTCCCGTGGAATGTAGGAAGTAGGGACAGGAATTGTGGCTTCAGCTCGAAGTGGGCATGCATACGTGGAACCTGAATCCACTCAGTGATGCGACCTGCCCCTAGGTTGTATGTTTCCTTTAGTGCATCAAATTCAGGTCCTCCCACTGAGAACTCATCTCTGACTTCTTGAAAATTAGGATCTTGGTTTGGATCATCCTCCCTGCGGTCATCTCTTGCATCGGCCCTCCTCCTCAGATCGTTCAACATATCTTGGAAGGCGGTCTGGGCCAAGGATTGATTAGTCAACTGTTGCTGGACGGCTTGAATGGAAGCCAGCAGCTGACTGTTAACCTCGTTCTGCGTGTTGTACTGCCCTTCTCCCGGATTGACTTCATGTTCATGTTGGGGTTGTGGTCCCTTTCCTCTTCCACCTGCCATCTCAGACTGAACTTGAATTGCTGGCTCGTGATCGGGTGGAAAATATGCATGACGGAGTAAACCCTGATCAGTATCTTCTTGAGCACCCGCTGTTGAGATGAATATGGGATTAAGGTCAATCCTAGAATGTCGTGAACGGAGCATAGGATATTGACTGAAATCGATCTCCATCCACAAGGGGTTATTTCGGGGACAAGAGTAATCTCGGTTTAGTTGAAGGGGAAGATCTAATTCGGGTTGCGAGTCCATCCCGAACAGCGGATTTATTGGAGAAAGGCAAGTGTTGAAAGAAGCGAGAATAGGGGAGTCCAAGGAGACATTCGCAAGGTCCGAACTGACTTCTTGGAGATCACCCCTCTTTATGGAAGACGTTGCCGACACAGAATCGATGTGGGCGTCGGCGAGGTCCCGACTAAACCATCCATGTGACGACATCTTGAGAAGGTCAAGAGGAAAAGATGATGGATGAAGAGCACGAGGGTAAACAAGAAATAAAAGGATTGTAAAACAGTAGAAGGCTCACAATGAGCAAGGGTCAACTGGTAGGGAGAACAAAATTTGAGCAAAGGCGCGATGTTTTTGATCTTGACCAAAATGCTACTAGCAATCAACACAAAACAAGGGGATTCACCAACTCAACATGTGAAGCCGTGAAGGTTCGGCTTTTATCTTTGTAATTTTTAACTTGAATTCATGAAGTTATCTTTTAACGAGTCCTTAGAGCGCTACGCCTATAGGAGCGAGAGTACTGCCGGAAAAGTATTCCCGTACTTGTCCTCCTCCTGTGTAACCTGTAGCCTGCACTTTTTAAGGTCCTTGTAACCCTTCTTGGATCCCTACTCAGCCAAAGAAGAAGAGGGAGGAAGCCAATAGGCGAAACCGATACTTCGGATCTCGCTCGCAACGGAATCACCCGTGAGTGTGCAAGATCCTACTCGGACGCAGACGGTGAGACAAACACACCCGTGAAGGCATGGCCTATGCTCGGTACTTCGGACAGGGTCGATGCTCACACAATAGTGAGTCACTAATGATGACCAAGTCCTACTCGCCTACGTACGATAGTAGCGCCAATACTTCGGAAATCCAGGCGATACACAAGGCAGCCACAAGCTGGGTTTTTGGCTCTAATCCTTACGAAGCACTCTGCTCACTTGGAAGGAAACCTTCCCATGCAACCTGAAAACAAGTGAGGGTGTTGCTCTCCCCAATCAATGAATCCAATTACCAATTTTATTTAGGTCAAAGTTTTCTTAGCAGTCCCTTTTTAAATTTTTTTGGTGTTATCGCTTCTTTTGAGTAGATTCAAACAATCGCCTAACGATTTTGTGTTTTCTTTGATTCCTACTTTGTCCAAAAACAGTGGGAGAATAGAGTCGGAAAAGCCGTGCAAGTCGACACCAAGATGGAAATCTCACCTTTGTGCCTAAATGATGAATGCTAAGTAAGAAGACTTACAGCGCCTCCAGCTCTCTCCATGCGGGATGCAAGGTAGAAATTTTTAAACCTAAACTATATGACGATATGCAAGCGGAAATCGTCCTAAGCAGGCAATTGCTAGCGTTAAGAACCACAAGTCAACCACCAATCTCCAATCCTAAGGTCTGGTCTAGGCTCACCCCTCCTCCTCTCGACACATCGAGTTCAGGAGAAGCGCTTGGCGGGATGAGCTCGCGGCACGGTGGATCGAAGACTAATGATTAACTGTTTAATTAGACTAAGTCCAAAAATGATATATAGGTACATGCAATGATTATTAGGGTGTTTGGACCTAATCTAATCAATCAAGCGAAAGCCTATAACTAAGGGCTCAATCCACAAAAGAAATGAAAAATGAAAATAAAATCGGAAAATGACTGCGGCAAAACACGAAGAAAATTGCGATGGGCCCCCAAGGTGAACAAACACCTGGAAATTAGGCCCAAAGTGTCTGAGTGTCCAAGTCCTGTATTATTACAATTCAAATTACTCTCTCTCACAAAAATAAAAAATCTAACTATCTCTCTCTCTCTCAAGCTCTCCTGCTCTCTCCTACCGGCTAGGGTAGAATAGCCGGCTCCTCCTCCCCAGGATACGCAGGATCCCCTAGGCGATCCTCCTCGGTCAGCCGTCCCTCGCAAGAAAACCAGAGAGGTGTCAGATAATTCAAAACAAATTATGCACGAAAAACAAATCATCAAAAATGTCTAAGCAGATAAAAGACACATATGTACTCTACAAGCCGATGCTCCTCGGCAATGGCGCCATTTGAAAAACGAAAATACGAGAGTCGCTAAATAGTGGTCTGACAAATCAGACTCACTGTCGCTGAGGCGACTACTCAAGCCTTCCCGTTTATCAACATTTAACCCACACAATTAATCAAGCAATCAACATCAAGGATTAAAAGTTATTATACCCTACTAAAAATGTACAATGGCAAGTAAGTAGGGGTCGAACACAGGAAACAAAGGTGTAGAGCGTAGACAAAAAGTCGAAGTCTAGGTCTAATGAACTACTTAGCCAATCGGGATTTTTTTGTGGGTTTTTAATTTTATATTTTTTATTTTATTTTATTATATGTTTTTTTTAATTTTGTATTTTGATTTTTAATTCTCTGATTTTTTATTTTCTTTTTCAATATTGGAATATATAAACTATATAAGAGAGGAGGTGCTAGGGTATTTGTAAAAATAAGGGAAAATAGTCAAAAATTATGAAATAAAATCTTTTTTGTCTTTTTATAATTTTTTACTGTTTTGTGATTTTTAGGTATTTTTCAGAATCTTTTTGGTATTTTTAAAAGTGAAAATAAAGGAAAACAGTGACTTAGCTACTGGATGAAGGTAAACTGGAAATTAAAAATATCAAACAGCAACAAAATTTCCTCAAACTAATTTCAAAATAATGGTAATAGAACAGAGAATCTACAGAGCTTGAGTTTATACTTTTACAATTTTTCTACTATTTTATAGATTTTTTGAAGTTTTTAAGAATTTTCTAATTTTTAAGGTTTTTGTTTTTAGATTTTTAGTGATTTTTGGACTGACACTAAAATAGGTTAAAATAGACAGTAGGTGATTTTTTTTTGGAATTTTTCTAGGGGCTTTGATATTTTTTTGGTATTTTCTAAGCTAGACAATGGCTAAAATGCATATTTTTTATTTTTAATAATTGCTAAAATGCAACAAAAATAAAAAGCAAAACTATGGCGTGGAAGTGCAAGTTAACAGGAGCCTATGTGATTTTTTTGGTAATTTTTGGAGTTAATATGATGCATAAATAAATAGAGCAAGCAAGCAAAAATAACCAGCCTAGCAGGGGTATATCTGTAAATAGGCAAAGTATCCAGGGCACGCATGCAATTTTCCAACAGAATATTACACTAATTTTGCGAATTAATGGACTAAATACCAATCACAAAACCCGCAGGGTATGCCTGCAAAGTGTCCAAGGTCACGCGCGCGAAGCACGTGAACCTAGGAGGGGTATAACTATAATATTGAAAACCCTGGGGGCTTACATGCAAAAAGGCCAATACTTTTATACAACAGCTGAAAGTTTAGATACTAAAGGTGAACACACAAAAACTCCTGGGCTCCCTCGCAAAAAGCCCAAACGCACGTGACGGGCACGTGCGCTCGGCGGGGGACCTAGACGCAATATCCAAAAGGCCAGGGGGGCTGCATGTAAATATTACAAAAACAATTAAACAACCCACGAAAGTTTAGTTACTAACAAACTATTACAAAAACTGGCGGGGGAGGAATGCAAAATTGCCCACACCGGGGGCACATCCAACGGCTGATAGGTCTCACTTAACGCCACGTGGAGCGTCCTCCTTACGCGATGCCCCTTCGGCTGGACGGCCCTGATTAGATGACTGAAGTTGATCGAACGGTAAGGGCTGGATCTGATCCTACGGTGGCTGCTATCCTTGGCGATTGGCCTTTGATCAGACGGCGTGGAGAGGTCCACCAAGAACACCCGAAGAACAGGCCCCCGTCGAGTTTGAATCGACAAAGGGAGGCTCCTCCGTGCACCTGGGCGGTCCCCGATCGTCTCCGTGTGATCCTGCAGGGTTCCTCTGACGTCTGGCGGCTTCAAAATTCCCAGGCGAAGGCCAGGGCCCTCCCGCTGCGTAGGCGGAGCTTGGTGGTTCCAAGCTTCCTTCGGCGAGGCACAAAATCCCCCCAGATGCGTGGTTGAGTTTCAGACCTGCAAGTAAAATGGTAAAGAAGTCGGGGGAAAAATGCCCCGACCTCGTGGAGAGTTTCACAGGGGTGTACAACGACGTGGGAAAGTGACGTCGGCCGGCGAGACTCGATGTCGGCCGAGACGAAATCGAAATGGTCCGATGATGGATTGATGATGGATCATAACGAAGCGAACACAAGGAAGAGTTTTAACGACTTGGACACTAGTTAACAGTAGAGAAGAAAGGGGAAAAGGCCTCACCAAGGTGTGAACGAAGGGGTCTCCGGCGAGAACTCCGGCGAGGGGATCGGACTCGATTCAACGCCGCCTTGCTCCCACGAGAAGCCCGATGAGCTCCTGCTGTCACCAGGAGTAACTTCAAGGGCTTAGGTTAGGGTTTTGGTGGTGGAAGAGTGATCAAAAGAGAGAGGAAAGTCGGGGGGCATATTTGAAGGTTTGACTGCCCGCCCGACCAGCTCCAAAGAACGAGGCGCGCTGCTCGCATCGATGCTCCACAGCCCGAGGAAAGATATGGGCGAGCATCATCGACAAACGACGAACAAAAGTCAAGAAGACTTTGACATGAAACGAGGAGCGGACAACCCTTGAAAAAATCGAGAAACAGACCCAAAAACCATTCTGACATGGCTACAGGGGGGGAGGTCAGATAGTTGACCGGAGGTCAACTGTCAGACCAACCTGGTTGGTCCACGTGGACCAACCAGGAAAAACCCCTTGTAAAATCAATTAAAAATATTAAATGAATTATTTAGCTTTAGGTTATCAAATTAAAACTGTTTATTATTTTATATAGTAGTTTATGGTAATTTTTAATTATTTTTATGAGGTGTATTTTTACAACTTACCTTTTATAGCCCTTATAGGTATATTACCTATATATTTTATTCTTTTGTTGTTTTTTGTATATTTTAATTTATTTATTTTTGTTTATTATTTTATAAAATTAAATAATACTTTTGTATACTTAAAAAATATTTTATTTTATTTTTCTGAAATGTTTTGTATATTAAATAAAATAAAAGTCTTGAATATATAGGTATGTGTATAGTTCTTATACCTATGTATTATATATAAATATTTTTATTTTATGTTTTATTTAGGTTTTTATTCTGATTTTAATGTACATAATTATTATAAATAATATTTACAAAATAAAAAAAATTATAAAAATACAAAAACAGTGAATAAATAATAAATTGAATATTTTAATCTGTACAATTGTACAATGTGGGTCCAAAACTCAACTTTCAAAATGTAGCTCCACCAAATGTGAAACCACCGCCATTAAATAGCTTATTTTATACTATATACAATTAAAGGTGAGTTTGCTGCATTTGGATTTTTTATTTGTGAGATACGGGTCTGGGAAGTTGGGATTTTGGATTTTTATTCAGACCATAACTTTTTATCTATACATTATTTTTGAGTGAAATCAATTTTATATTTTTATTTATTTAATTATCTACAACTTTCATGTACAAAGTTTCTTTATTTGAAGTATAAAATGTGGAACCAAAATAGGTCCCAAAATAAATAAAGAATGGATAAAATAAAAGGGATTTTTATTGTATTCTAGCCCTTATCTCCCCCTACTTTATTCCTTGTCGACCTAATCATCGAGATGCCTAGGTCTCGGGGTTTCGGGTCATAAAATATTTACAATATTTTATTCTTTTTCTTTTCTTTTCTTTATTCAATAATTTTGGATTTAAAAACCGCATTTTATATAGTATTTACACCATGATGCATGAATGCTAAAATACCTATATTAAGCCTATTTACACGCATTTACTAGGGTTTTTAAGGCCAAAATGATAGAATAAAGATGATGAAACGTAGATTCATCAGTCATCAACCCAATGATTTGCCTAATGTACATACTTAAATATATAGTAATACATTTGTCTTCGTTCAGAGGATGTGTGCTTATATGATTATAGCATACGACATAGGTCTTGGTTATCTCGATCTTGTTAAATTAACTCTTTGACCTAACTTATCTTACACATCCGAATCTCTATTCCTATGCAGAGGACCTACATCAAGAGGTTGGTCAGATGTCAACTTTTAGAGAGGGATTACCATCTCTTTCTCAGGCTGTAGATCCTTTTTTAACAATCATTTGGTAGTGCTTGATGAGTCCTCAATCTAACTCTCTAGATGTCATCCAAGCACCAACCTCTATGACTCAACCATTGAATCAACAACTGTATGATTATTAAGATAGCCATGGTACATGACCCTAATTATATTAAGGGGGCTTATAAATTCATCCATTTAATCTCAGACAAGGAGTGAAATAAATCAATAACCATTATTGATATATCAAATATTACAATAATATTTATTGTAGAAATGGTTCACCTCAGGCTCACATGGCTAACACTTCTTTACTTGTATGTTATCAACAATGATAAAACACTTATCTTTTATTTCTGTAGACATGAAATAGAGTGTCAGGTGAATCAATGGTATTGTCTCCGTCCCTATTCTTGTACTCCCCATGTCCCTTACCTCTCCTCCATCCCATTGCCATGAAACTGAGGTTTTGGTTCCTTAGTTCATCTCCCATCTTCCCTTCTTGACGACACCATCAATATGTTCTGTTGTGGCTTGGAGCCCTAGCCCCTCCATGATCGCCACCAATCACCAAGTTGTTTCTTGGAGATAATTACTCCTCTTCCTAGTTGACAACAAGTCTACGAGTTAAAGCTTGTGTTAAAGCTAATTCGGCTTGGAGGCATGATGTTTGCACCTCTTGTGTTCCCTATGACTAAGACATGGTATGATTCCACCATCACTCATGCTTGACTTGTGTTCTTCCTACAACATCTTTTTTCCATTCCTCTACGCTGACCGACCATTGATGGAGGATGACACCTTTTGCAGGGATTCCTCTCATCAACCCCACTATATAAGGAGTCCCTCATCGGGCCCCACTATTGCTCGATCCAATTTTGGCTTGTTTCGTGTAGAGTCTTATTTATGTATTAGTTTTCATATCTCTCAATCTGTAATACAACTACGTTTTATTTTTATTATCAATAGATATGTAATAAATCCCTGATATTGATATACATGATCTTGATGCACTGTGATTTCGCTTGATATGCCAACTGATAAAATCTTTCTTTATTTAAAATTTTTGTATATATGTTAGAATGGGTTTTTAGGTTTGTGTGTTGTTCTTGTTGAATGCTTTTTGTTCTAGAATGATTTTTTATTCACGGTAAATATGTTTCTATTATACATGGTATAACATAACTGATACATAAATATCATAAGCTGCTAACAAGAAAAATCTTACGACTATGGCAATACAAAAAACAATCATTTCTACTGCACACTTTCTTTATGTTCTTATTGAATACATAAGCGGTCTTGATATCACTAAGATTTAACTTTATATTCCTAATCAGATCTATTTTTTAATAGTATTGTATATGAATTATAGATATGGAATGATTAGGCATTATGCTCAGATCTTGTTAAGTATGTTAGTATTTAATGGATATGCTATGTTGGATTAGCATTAGAGGTGTTGTATATGGTTCATATAATGTAAAAGTATAATCTTACATCAAATTTCCAACCATCATTGTTAGATATATTATATGGTTTGTCGGACAGATACAACAATTCATTTTGATACCTCCGTGAATTCTAATACATTTACTGTTTCTACTTTCTATAAATGGATTATGGTGAATGTTGGATTTTTGTTGGACTCTACTACATCCATGCATTCTAATGCATCTATTCATTTAAATATATGATGGATTCTTTTTGCTAAATGATGTACGTTGATTTCTCTTTTCGTGTTAAGTGATGTTTGAACTAAAACTTAACATATGACAATATAGTCTTCAATTTCTGAATCTAATTTTTTGGCATTTAAAATTAGACCTGGCCAATGGGTCGGGCACTACAAAAAAATTGACATATAGTGACGATTTTTTCAAATTCCGTCACTAAATTAGCCGTTGTTAAACATATAATGACTATATTATTCGTTGCAAAATGAGCTTTCGTACTCAAAATTAACGACGAATATCATATTTGTCGTTATATCATTAGCAACGGTACGCATAGCGACGCTTATTCATTGCTATTTTTCAAACATTTAATTAATCGTCGCTAAATTTTGAACTAAAAAAATAGCGACGATTAGTTGATATTTTGAAAAATGGCAACGGATAAGCGTCGCTATGCGGACCGTTGCTAATGATATAACGGCAAATATTATATTCGATGCTAATTTTGAGTACAAAAGCTCATTTTGCAACGAATAATATCGTCGTTATATATTTAACAACGGCTAATTTAGTGACGGATTTAAAAAAAACGTCACTATAGTTCAATTTTGTTGTAGTGGGGGGCCCGCCCGCCCAGCCCGCTCATGGGTCGGACTTGAGTCAAGAGATTTCAGAAATGGGTCGGCCCGGCCCAGTCTGCTCTTTGGCCTCCCCCGTCAACTGGGTGGGCCGTATACATGTGCCATAAAGCCCGGCTCGACCTGTTCATATAAAATTATAGGTTTAAAAAATATATTTTAGATACATTTAGTATAATATACTTCAAGTTTTTGTTTTACATTATCAATATTACATCTTATTTTATAGCTTACAAGCAAAGTAACACATATTATGGTTACTTGAATTTAGAAAGATTAGATGATGGTAAAAAAACTTAATTATCTCCATAAATTTGATTAAAAAACTAATAGAAAATACTTTACATTCGGCCCATGGGCCGGCCTGGCCCAGACCCGGGCCTGACTTGGGCCTTGAAGTATGGCCCATGGATCGGGCCAGGCCGTGCCTTGGACAAAGGGTTTTAAAATGTTAGTCCGTTCAGCCCAGCCCATGGTCCGGTCCGCACTTTGGCCAGGTCTACTTAAAATAAAGCTTTAACTAGATATGAACCTTAGGCATCCATTTATTATAGAGCATCCATTTATTGTAATGCATCCATTACTACTACTACTATTTATATGTGTTATATGCTTTGTCGAATGCATCCCATTCATTGTAATTTCTATAGAGTTGCTATATGGAGTTACTATAATCTTCTTTACAAGTTTTTAACTTACATTGGAGTTGTTGTATATGTTTTGTTTGTTGTATGTTGCTAAATTATCTCCTTTTGATTTCTCTTTTGAGTCGAGTAGTATTTGGATCCAAAAGTTAATATCTAATAATATAATCTTTAGTTTTTGTAGATGATTTTTTTGCCATATAACATATCAAATTTTTATTTTGGATATGAACCTTATGCACCCATTCTTTCTAATGCATTCATTAATTCTTTTTTTTTGTAGATGTTATATGGTTTGTCTAAGATGTATCTATTCATTCTGATTTCTATAAAATTGATGTTTAGGTTTTTATATACTTTTCTATCTTACATTTTAAACCTTATGTCGGATTTGTGTTGTTGGATGATATCTTTTTTTATTTCTCTTTTGTGTCAAATGGTGTTTTCTCGATATGATAATGTAAGCTTCATGCACTTATTTTAAAACATAAATCTTAAAGCTTATTCTGGATATGAACCTTAAAATCCTTTCATTTGAATGCATCCATTCATTTCATGAATTCATTGATTGTACTTGTTGTATATGTTATATGGCTTGATGCATCTACTTATTTTGCTTTATGTAGAGTTGCTAAAAGATTTGAACTCATTAGTTTTTTTTAAATTATATTTGTGTTAGATCATGAAGAAAGCATGGATTCCACGCCTATCTTTTATTTCTATCTTTGGTTTTCATGTTATAATGGTAGTAGGCATGTCCGAGCGGTTACTAATTCATGCATGATAATCAATAACCATATCTACAAGACCATAACAACCATTCAATCTAAGAGTTCCATTGTAACAACTTTAACAGGGATATAATTGCAAAAAGAACCAAAGTAATAAGATAACATGTACTTGGTTCTAGTGGGTATATAGATATCCTAAAAAATCATGCAATGATTCATACCATGATGTATTGTTCAATAAATGCGCAACCTAATCTTGAATGTTCAATCAACCATGATCTTCACTTGAAATATACATCATAATTTTTGCATGAGCCTAATGCCCATTATACATCGGGATCATGTATGGAAGTTCTAACAGTCTTTTGATTAGTAACATTGCATGAACTTGAGTATTCATGGAAAATATATTACGTTCCTAGATGTCCCATGCATGTCTATGTCATTTCCTAACATGTTGTACATTAGCTTTTTCATAATATATATACATGTACAAAATACAAAAAATACATAAACTATCAATAATCAACATGTGGGGGCATATTTCATGAAAATCATGGCATGTACATGTATCTTTTATCAATTATTTGCATGTTAACTCCTTAGTCCTTAGATACCTTTGCATGCCTTGTGATGGTTTATTTTTCTCAAGCCATCTCTTTCATAACTAATAGTTTATCTTTAGTTTTATCATTTTCTTGCATATATCATAATGTTTTATCTTTAATTAAATTATTTTCTTGCATATTGCGGTCCATGCCATGTAGCTACAATTATAGAAGACTTAGCTTTGACTTCTATGTTCCATCAAAACTATATGCCCGTGGGTGGCATTGCCCCCTTTGAGCCCATGAGACTCGTTCGAGTTGAAACATGCGACTCGTGACGAATTTGTGCTTTAAATCATTGTTAGATTATTGAACTTTATTTGTTTATCAAGATCATGCTTCATGTATCAAAACTTTACATCAATAGTAGTAACATTAACTTATATTAGTGTTGATGTTAAATAATGTTGATATAAATTTCTAACATAACACATGCTCTCGTTAAATATTTAGTTGATTTGATCGACAATTTTATTTCCGTTCTTTCTAGGATTGGTGGGGCACAATAGTTTGTAATTAAACACTATATCGTATGCAATAAAATAAGTATAATAGATTCATTCGGGTGTCATGAAATTAGTTATACTATTTCCACATAATATTTACATCCCATATATAGTAACATGTTGGTTAACAAACTATGTATTCAACAAATCATAGACTATATATTTATAGGCATATCTTGATTTCATTTCAATACCTAATCCCACCAGCTATATATTACGAGTAAATTGAATATTAAGCATGCATATTTTTTCATGGAAGGTGATTAATAAATACATGCATGATACTAATAATGGTACATGAACCAATTATTATTTACTACCATTAAGTTGATATACACGAGTGATTCGTATCTTATGTGACTATAATGGGAAAATCTGGTTCTTTTCCAAACACGTGATAATCAATGTAGGTCATCTAAAAGCACATACTTTATTCTGTCAATTTCTTAGTTGATTTCACCAACACTATGGTCAGCATAAAAAACTAGGGTATACAATTTATATTCAGGCAGTTAGATCCTAATCAAGCTTAGTTTATATGCAATAAAAGAATAAAATAGAATTTGTAGGAAGATGTAATATGACGCTATTAAATTTCTTATTCAAAGAACATGGGGCATGGAGTTGTATCCTTGTTTAAGGGTAACATGTATTTACCTAACAAAGCTTAAAAGTAACAATGAAAAATTATTATTTAATCTCAAGAGTGACTGAATTTTATATACGTGCATCATCAAAAGGATTTGAGATATACATACTAATGTCTTATTTTTAATAAAAACGCTATTCATATCCATTATATTACGAACCCCACACATGCATTCGGATGTCTGGTTCAAACTCAAGTCATTACATGTATGCATTATCTTATGATCCGATACATATACTTAGAGATCAGATATGATTTTTGTTGATATGTAAAATCCTAAGCTAATCATATATTAGATCTAGTATGTATCCCCTCGAAAATCATGGTCGCTCGTCCGCGACTCTTTCAACATAGCAAGTCCCTACACTCCTTTGATGCATCATCGTAGTCTCCTACAGAGAAGAAGGGTTCACCTGGCAAGGCCTTTCTCTCTCTTTAACTCTCTCTCTCTCTCTCTTTCACACACAAAAGGAAAAAAATGGGGAAAAGTGGCGTAGGGTAAATAGAGAGTGAATAATTTTATGGTTTTCAATGAGGAGAGATTAATGGGATAATAAAATCATTTAATTGATTACAATCTATATAATATCCTTTCCAGTGGTAAATTATTTGCATTAACATCAATACCAAAGTTCTTTGTAAAAAAGAGTAATAAAAAGGGATTTCTACTCAGCAGACCCTATAATCGTTTTAAAATGCCTCTACGACCTTTTGCACAACGTAATTATCCCATTGACCCTGTAAATTACCCCAAGAATCCGCACAGGCTTAAACATATAATCCGGATGGTTCATGGAGTAAGAGTTGGTAAGTTTACGAGATCATGAGAGGAATTATGTTATTTCAAAGATCATGAAGGTGATTGGCAAAGTTTATAGGGTGTGCCGAGTAAAATCCTTAATAAAAAAGACACCTCTCAGGAAAAAAGAGAGTCCCTGAAGTGGTAGTCCTCTTCGAGGAGTGGAAAAAGGACATCGTTGCGGTTTTGCAGACAGAACCCATCAAATTTAGAAGGAACCCATCATGAGCGACAGCATCTAGGCTTCAACGAACTCCATCTCATCAAGGATCAAAGATGGGGGAGAATGACTCCCATGTTTGCAGGTTCTTCAAGGTCTTCTTCCCGGACCTCCACTCACAACGCCTGGTATCACCTTCCTCCCACACTGGGTCCCTCTTGTTATTCTTGCTTTTTCCCATGATCTGCGGCTGAAACCCACATTGTGGGTACGCAGGAAATCTCCCCAGGATTCCGGAAATACGCGAAAGATTTGATCTTGGGGGCCGTCTCTCTCATCGGTCCGAGCGGGAACCAGTGGGAGGTTGAGCTTGCAGAGGTGGGTGGTAAGCTTTTCTTCCAGAGGGCGTGGGCGGACTTTGCGAGGGACCACGAGCTGCAGGCAGGCGAGTTCTTGGTGTTCGAGTACGAAGGCGGCTGTCGCTTTGACGTGCTAGTGCTCGATCACAGTGGCTGCGAGAAGGAATATGCGTTCCTTGTGCGGCCAGAAACACGCGAGAAGGGATTTGGCGTCTCCCGTGTGCCGGTGGATGGATTATCCCCAATGGGGTTGGCACAGAGATGCAATGAGGTGGTGACCAAGGCTGCAGGGGTTGGAGAGAGTGGGATGAAGAAGAGGGGGAGGAAGCCTTTGAGGGATACTCTTAATAATTCGGAGGGGATCAAGCCAAAAGGAGGTGGTTAATTATTTAATTGAATTGGTTGCTGCCTTTTGTAATGTGTAAGGATCTTATTTTTTGATTGTTTTCGGTCAGGAAAGAGAATACTTCTCTCACAAAGGCGGCCGGTGCAGAGAGAGGAGGTGGAGAGGGTGGAGGAGGCGGTGCTCGCACTCGAGACAAGTTATCCATGTTTCAAGATTGTGATGAGAAAATCTTTTGTCTACACTGGGTATATGCTGGTGAATGCCATCTCTATTTTTGAAGAATGATGTTCTCTTTTTATCTTACTATGTTAGTGCTTTTTATTATCTTAATATGCTGAACTGATTGCATTCCCCCTATGAGAACAGAATGTGGCATTGTTATTGTTGCGATATTTGTATTATTTATTTCCTCTATTCTGTTTATGTTATTTACTCATAGAGCTTTTCTCCTATATAAGAGAGCTTTAGGGCTGAGAATAAATCATCTTTTCATTCTCTAATTCCACATGGTATCAGAGCGACGGTCCTAGACCGGAGCCTGTGCCCTAAATCCGTAACCCTCACCAAAAGTCCCGCCGTCGCCGACGGTCCTGAGCCTTAGCGCCGCCGCCGTTGTGCTTCTTCCCCCTTGCGCTCCCTCCGCGCTCGCCTGCTCTCCCTCGCCTGCTCTCCCTCGCCTGCGCTCCCTCGCCTGTATTCCCGTGCGCGGCTGTGCCCTAGCGCGCATTCCCGCGCGTGGTTGTGCCCTATCGTGCGCATCTCGTGCATGCGTGGTTGTGCCCTATCGCGCACACCATGTGCTCGTGGCTGTGATCCTGCCCTCTCCTGTCCGTACGTGAACGTGTGGGCATCTCTGAGAACTTGTGTCCCACGTGCCCTCTCGAGGAAGGTTACAGCCTAGTTCTTGAGAGACACTTTCGATATATGGAAGGGATTGTGGTATGAGTCTATGCCTACAATCGCCTTCGCATATGTCCTCGTAGACATTCTTGTCAACAACGTGTAACCCCAGCCTATAGAAAGTTCGTGTTGTCATGTCGGACAACAAGACAGATGTTCCATCCCTAGATGCCTTCAAAGGTCCATCACCCATTGTGAAGATGGATGGAACAGACTATGAACTGTGGGCCATGCAGTTCATGAGTTTGATGCAGTGCAATGGCAAGAAGCATATCCTCACACAAGAGGAACCTGTTGATAAGATTGGGGTTAATGCCTCATGGGAGGCAGACGATGCCTATGCATGTGTGTGGTTATCTGGCATGGTACCCGTGGAGATAGCCAATGACATCTTGAGTCAGCCCATGGCAAAGGATATGTGGGATATACTTGCTGCTGCATATTCCCCTGCAAAGAACGAGTCGAGGATTCTGCAGCTTCAGCACGGCATTACTTCGAAGTAAAATGGTCGTCCTCTTCATACCCTATATACCTCTTTAAGGGGTATGTTTGAGAAGTTACATGGTTATATCCCATTGCCAGCTACACCAGAACAACTCAAAGCATATAGGGACTCAGTGATGACAGGAGTATTTCTAGCAGCACTTGATCATGAGTATGATGCGGCCAGAGCACAGATTCTTACAGAGGCCACCATGCTTCCTATGGAGGAGGCATATCGTAGGTTGAGCAGACTATCCATATCTCCTGGTGGATCCCAGACATCCTCAGCCATGGCAGTATCCCGTGGTAGGGGAGGATCTTCACAGTTTCGAGGCCGAGGTGGCCGTGGCAGGAGAGGGGGTAGTCGACCCCCTAGGCAACCATGTACTTACTGTCGCAGAACATGTCATACTGAGGAAACATGCCAAGCATGGGTTTCCTACTACTACAGCTCGTGCTGCCGAACAGACTCAGCAGGAAGGGAGTTCTTCTCATGGATCTGATCAGAGGTTCGATGATCTGGTGGCACGACTCAGAGAGATTATGCCGAGTCATGAATCAGCGGGTCCTTCAGGATCTTCAGAGGTAGCTGCATTAGCCTCAGCACCCGCTTCAGGTATAGCATATGCTTTTACTTGCTGCTACAGGGCAGATTTATCAGAGTGGATCATGGATTCAGGAGCCTCTCACCATCTATGTGGTGACATAAGTCAGTTGAAGTTTTTTCGTTCGTCTCAGACAGGACGATCAATGGTGATAGCTGATGGGACACAATCTCCCATTACTGGTCAGGGGGAGGTGCATTTGACCCCTGCATTACGGCTTCAGAATGTCCTTTATGCTCCTGAATTTTCAATGAATTTACTTTCAATTAGTCAAATCACTAAAGATCTACATTGTCGTGCCATATTTGATCCATCTGCTCTTGTGTTTCAGGACATTCTCACGGACAGGGTGATTGGAACTGGCCGTGAGCAAGGGGGTCTCTACAGACTGGTTCATTCTCCTTAATTCAGTGTTCATGAAATCGGCCGCACGGGCCGCGTATGCGGCCGCATATGCCCATGCGGCATGCAGAACGTACCGATTACATGAATCAGTGCATTATGCGCCCTTCCCGCATATGTGGCCCGCATATGCCCCGCATATGCCCCGCATATCCCGCATATGCCCCGCATACTGCTCCAGCAGCTCCAACTTTTCAATCTTCTCATTCAGGTCCTTAATTTCGTAACTCTGCCTCTTCCTTCATTCTATTGTAAGAATATGACATGCATTTTGTATACAATTGCAATGCATTATACCATTATGTATATGCAATGTTTTATGTTTTTCTCATTTATTATTTTCACAAGTATATATAATATATCGTCGAATATTTTTATAAATGCGGATTGAGGTTTTACTCATGTAGTGCATGTATGTGTATTGAATTTTTGTTACCACGAATCATCTAATATGTGAAGTTTTTATGGTAAATGTTTTTTGTGATTAAACATGAGGTAATTAAAAGCATATAAACACCCATCTATATGAATTGTTTTTCTTAATTCTTCTTTAACTCCACTTAGATAAATAAATTCAATGGTAATGTTATTCATAGATATTTATTTATTTTTCAATTAAAAATTAGAAAAACGTGTAGAACCGCATATACCCCGCATATGCCCCCTCATACCGCTTATTCAGTATTCGGTGACCTGTCCGAACGCATACACATACCGCTTTCCTGAACCTTGCTCCTTATGCTGGTGCTGCTTCTCTTCATGCTGGATCCGTTTCTCTTTACACATGGCATCTCCGGTTTGGTCATCTTCCTCTGCAGAAGATGGTTCATGTTCTTCCTCAGATTTCTCCTCATTCCACCTTTCAATGCGAGGCCTGCTAGCTTGGGAAACATCACCGATCTTCTTTCCAGAGTCGTCAAAGTCCGAGAGTCATGGTCTGTTTGAGTTGCTTCATTTTGATATTTGGGGTCCGAGTCGTGTCCTAGATCTTCAGGGACACATATTTTATCTAGTTGCAGTAGATAAGTTTTCCAGATTGTCTTGGATTTTTCTCCTTAAAAATAAGTCTGATGCTGGTCCTGTCATTTAGTCCTTTATTAATGAAATAAAGAATATTTTCTCTGCTAGAGTTAAGTACATTCGGTCTGATAATGCTCTAGAATTTTGTTGTACTCATTCTCAATTCCTTAAGTCTCATGGGATTGTTCATCAGACGTCATGTGCATATACCTCCCAACAGAATGGAGTGGTTGAAAGTAAGCATCGCCACCTTTTGGATGTGACTAGAACTCTCTTGATTCAGAGCCGTGCTCCTCATTCCTATTGGGGAGATGCGGTTCTAACTGCATGTTATCTAATCAATCGTATGCCTTCATCAGTGTTAGGGAAAAAGATCCCATTCTTGATTGCGTTTCCCGAGACGGATCTTTTCTCCCTTACACCACGAGTCTTCGGGTCGGTCGCATTTGTCCATCAGTTTTCTCCTGGTCTTGACAAGCTCTCCCCCAGAGCTGTTAAATGTGTGTTTGTAGGGTATTCCAAAACCCAAAAGGGATATTGTTGTTTTGATCCGGTTCGGAGACGGTACTATGTCAGTGCTGATGTCACCTTCTTTGAGTCCATTATGTATTTTTTCCCACAGGTGACAAACTTACTCCTTCAGAGAATGGAGAAGAGATCTACATGCCTCCTCCTCCGTCATTACCGTACTCTCCTCCATTACCACCACCTTCTCCAGCGTCACCTACATCAGTACCACCACTACCACCACCACCACCACCGTCACCTACGTTCTCCTCAGGTCTACCAGAGACGACCCCCTACTCCTGCGCCTCTTCCATCATCCGATACGCCTGAGGTATGTACAGAGCATTTGAGTTCTTCTAATGTCATGGGTGATTTGCATGTTCAGAATGAGGCACAGGGCTGCGATGATATCACTACTCCTCATGTTGATGATTTAGATGTCCCTATTGCTCTTCGGTGACAGAAACGTGCCAGGACAATGAATCCTAAATATGGGATGGACTTTGGTTCTCATGTTTCCTTGGAACGTCTGTCCAAGGATTTTCAGCACTTTGTAGTCGGCCTGTCAGCTATAGAGATACCACGCTCTTATCAGGAGGCACTACAGAGCAGTCAGTGGCGCTTAGCGTTGGAGGAGGAAATGGCAGCGTTACGGTCGCGTGGTACGTGGAGTGTAGTCCATCCTCTACCATGTGCGTCTGTGGTTGGCAGCAAGTGGGTCTTTACTGTGAAGTATCGGGCTAATGGTACAGTTGACAGATATAAGGCAAGGTTGGTTGCTCGTGGATTCACTCAGACATATGGGGTGGACTACCAGGATACGTTTTCCCCAGTGGCACATCACTCTACCCTACGGATTCTTGTTACTATTGCCGTGGTACGAGATTGGTCTCTTTTTCAGTTGGATGTCAAGAATGCTTTCTTGTATGGTGATTTGCAGGAGGAGGTATACATGCAGCAGCCACCTGGGTTTGCTGCTGAGGGGGAGTCTAATACGGTATGCCGTCTTCATAAGGCTATATATGGTCTTAAGCAGAGTCCGAGGGCTTGGTTTCAGAAGCTCTCAGATTTGATTGAACAGAAGGGATTTGTTAGATCTACTGCAGATCATACTCTCTTTATAAAGAGAAGCCACCAAGGTTGTGTGGTCATCTTAGTGTATGTTGATGACATTGTTATCATTGGCAGTGATGAACTTGGCATTCAAGCACCGAAGGATTTCCTTGGACAGCAGTTTGTCACCAAGGACCTGGGGACGCTCTGTTACTTCCTTGGATTGGAATTTGCATGAAATCGGCAAGGTCTGGTTATGACACAAAGAAAGTATGTTACTGATCTGTTATCTGAGATAGGTATGACAGGATGTAGACCAGCTACTACTCCTATGGATCCCAATGTGAAGCTTTATGACGATGGGTCTGATGAGGTGGACAAGAGACGATACAGAGAACTAGTGGGGAAGCTACTATATGTTACTACTACCAGGCCTGATATATCATTTGCTATGAGTAGGGTTAGTCAGTTCATGGAGCAACCCAGGCAGGCTTACATGGATGCAGTTTTTATGATCCTGAGATATCTGAAGTCATCTCCAGGCGCAGGTCTTCTGTTTAGAAGAGATACTTCTCTCTCAGTTACAGGATGTGCGGATGCAGATTATGCTGGGTGTCCTAGTGATGAAAGTCAACTTCAGGCTTTATTGTGTTCATTGGCAGTTCACCAGTATCATGGAAGAGTAAGAAACAAACGGTGGTTGCTCGATCTAGTGCGGAATTAGAATATAGGGCAATGGCCCAAGGCAGTACTGAGATGATGTGGGTTAAATCAATCCTGACTGATTTAACTATTGATGTACCTCTACCTATGCATCTTAAATGTGATAATCAGGCAGCTTTGTTTATAGCTAATAATCCAGCCTTTCATGAAAGAACAAAGAAAATTGAAGTGGATTGTCACTATACTCGAGATCTGATCCAGAAGGGGCTCATTTCAACGTCACACGTATCATCAGGAGACCAAGTCGCGGATATGTTTACAAAGGCTCTTGCTAGAGGCCCTTTTCACAATTGTTGTTCCAAGCTGAGCATGATAGATATATAGGCTCCAGCTTGAGGGGGAGTGTTGCGATATTTGTATTATTTATTTCCTCTGTCCTGTTTATGTTATTTACCCATAGAGCTTTTCTCCTATATAAGAGGGCTCTAAGGCTGAGAATAAATAATCTTTTCATTCTCTAATTCCACAGTTATTAATTGTGAAATGCTGATAGTTTGCTTTTAAGGTTCACGTTATGATCTGAAAAGCTCATTTCATCATTCCCATCACTGAGTAGGAATTGACTTTGTTATTCTTAGAAAATTGCTTTCTAAACAAGGTTCATACTTTTATCTTGAATCACTTAAAGACCATCTTTACAATGTTTGAATGTGAAATAGATACACATTCTTGCTGTTCTTTTTTTTTGAGTCTTGACTTCTACATTTTGTTACCAAGGAAATAGCTTCATCAAGTTTTTGACATAATTTCTTTTGAATGAACACTGCTGCAATTTAGTAGAAATGTAAATTTTGTTTTCATTACAATATTTGGTTTCCTCCACGATGCTCCATTTGTGAGTGCCATGTCTAAGATATGAGCTTGAAAATGCATTTAGGAAAGTCCGTTTGAGTTCTTTGTTCTATTTGTCATTTTTGAAATTATGCCAACAACCTTCGGAGCAACATTTTATACCAGTGACTATAGCATGGTTGTAAAACTTGTACCATGTTTCTTTTCCTGTGAATCTTTTCTTGTGTTCATTCATTCTCTGTTAGTACTTGTATCCAAAAACATATTTTATAAAGTTACATTAGTTGTGATTTATCTGAAGACCATGGCTACGTCTTACAAGATTCTTGTGATATCTCTGTCCGTTGAGCAACCCAACTTAAAGACCAAAGTGATGCATACTGTCGAAATTATATATACATACTTCGACTTAAATAATTCTTTTACATGGTTGTGTATGCAAATTGGTTTGCTTTTTCTTTTTGATGTTCCACAGTCCCATTGCCCTCCTTCGAATTGGAACCAGAGTTTGACAGGAAGAAATAGACCTGTTTCTTTTCTTTGTTGCATATTTTACTTTGTAAGACAACAATATTTCAGTATATGAGATATGATGCGGTAAATGTTAAATTTCCTAATTGTACCTCATTTAGCAAATAAATGCGTATTTCTACCATATTTATTGATTGGAGAACATTGGAAACCTCATTTTTTTTAGAGAAATGGGTTTTTGAAGCCACTTGACAATTTCCGGAGATATAAATGAAAATCCCCCGAAGTTCTCTTTCTGGGTTTTGGTCAAACAACATAAAAATCCACGTTTGAGGTCATGCTTATATGGCATTATTTGATAATTTATGGCCGAATCTTGGTTATCTGATAATAACATAATGCACTATTATGCTGAGTTTTGTCGTACTGAAGCACATGAGTGCTTGCTCGAAATTCCAACAAGTTCTTGTAATCAATTCAATCATTAAGTCCTATTCGGTCACAAGTGTTTGTCTGTGATCATGCAGAACATCCCACACATGTTCGCAAGGGTTCATTTACCAAGGGATGGGGGGAGAATGATACTTCTTGACCCGCAGGGACGGTCATGGCCTATCACCTTTGTTTGCAAAAATGGATATTTCTTCAGTGCTGGTTGGCGTAAGTTCAGTATAGGGAATCACCTAGAGGAGCTTGATGCCTGTGCCTTTGAGCTCATCGAGCCCACGACCATGCGTGTGCATATCTTTCGGGTGGTGGAAGAGCTCACTCCGATGATTATAAAATCGTTGAAGTATGTTGACACCAAGGAGATAATCTGCGAGCATCATGACAATGTTTTGGCAAGGTTGCTCCCTTAAAAGATCACACCAACGAATTTCATAGCTTCCATGCTACCTGACAACAATGTAGGTGTTATCATGTGTTTTTTTAATGATCAATGCTGTCTTATTTTATACATGCTTCTATGCCTACTTTTTCCCCTCATATTATGGAAGTTTCAACTAAGTGTAGTATCTCCATTTTTTCAGACATGAATCTGAAGGCTCTAATTGAAGGCTCATATTTATGGTATTTTATTTATTTCCAACCGTAATTCACAAAACTTTGCAAGTTTGATGATGTGTAAGCTTTTCTTTCATTAACAGAAGCAATTTGAAGTATACTCATTTTTCTATCCTGTGAGCTGATCTGGTATATTTTCCTGGTTGTGATGCAGGTCATGGAGGACATATATTATGTTGACACCAAACCTGCCATATAGATTGAGCTACAGAATCAGCCATCCCTTGGTTTGAGAAATGCTCCTATTGTCTTTATCTTAGGTGATTATAATAGCTATGGACAAGTATTCATCTTGAGAACTTAACTTCTCCGTTATCTTTTTTCTCATTCAGATATGCAAAAGTTGAAGCTTCACTCTCAGATTTTTGCATAACATTAATAGAGTTCTCCTCTCCTATTTAGAAACTTCAGAAAATTCAAACATTGGATGGCCATGTACTATCTCTCACAACCATAATGGTCGGTGTATGTTAACATGAAAATGCCCCAAATCCTACCATACACTTCAGATAAGAAGCTTCTTTTCCGCCTCTGCTACCTCTATTTGCTGCATCTTCCTTTTTAGACATGTGGGCGAAACCACACTCAAAATCAGATCTTCTGCACATTTTTGGAATACATTTTAGAATCCAGGGGAATGTCTAGCATGTGCACAACTGGTTTCTATTATAGCTATTTTTAGGGATTCCGAATTTGTGTTGCTCTCTTTTCTATTTTTCATTTCATGTACTTCCTCCTTAAATAAACCTATTTCTTGAAGATTTTTTTTAATAATTATGGTGCGGAGGGGTTGAACCCTGGTGATTGGAGTGGGAGCCCACTACTTCTACCTCCAGACTATCAAGTGGGTTCTATTTCTATAATAGTTTACCTTTTCTTGTTTTCTCTATGTTATTAGAGTGTTGACTTTAGATTGAAGCTCTATTCTGAAACCATAGCATCCCATCAACAATTCGTTAGGGCCATGCACCAGCTCATCTAATGTTGGGTATTGCCTCCTATCCTGGAACTGCCACCCCTTTGTATGTCATGCAATGTCTAAATGTATTGGCACGACACTTCCCTCGCATATAATCCAGCTTGCATGTCACACACAGTCAACTAAAGTTATGTATCATACTCACTGTGGTAACCTTCTGCATGCTGCACCTCCAGCATGTTTAGGTGCTTCCTCTAGGTTTTGCTCAGTCTAATCATGCACAAGGTTTTTGCAGCAGATGTTCATTCCTGGTTGAATTCCTTGTTATTCCTTTTTTGACAGCATATAATCATCCTTGGTTGATTCCTTTGCGGCTCCACCTTTGAGATAGCATGTGTATGGCTAGACTAACGCTGTTGATTCCATGAGCAATAGTATGGTAGTCGAGGGGAAGTTCAAGAATCTTTTTTGGAGGGATCATAATAATCATTTAGGGCATCAAGGACGTGTATAGAGAGGAGGCCGAAGATACGGGGAGCTGGCTGGTTGATTTCTCTTTGGTATTCTTCCAGGAAACATGATTTTCCAGTAGGGAAAAGTCCTGCCTTTTGACGTTCTTTGCCCTTTTTGGAAAATAATATGTAGATAGAACTTCCCAATCCCTCATGTCTGGCTGGTTCTTAGGCATGGAAAGGGGGAGGGCCGGACCGGGAGAAAGCAAAGAAGTGGTCTTTTAATCAACTAAGCAAAGCAACTAAATTCCATTCCGAGTCTAGGATCTTTCCGAAGATCGATGCATCAGAGCTATATCTAGTAGTATAATATGTGGGGATCGTTCTTCCCCCATATATATTATAGTTGGGGGTCAGGGGGAGAAAGGGTCTAAATTAAAATAAATAAAGAAATTTCTATTAATATATTATAGATCAATTACTGTATAATATGCTAAAGCCAGATAATTGGAGTATCAACTAATATATAACTTTCAATGGCACAAAGTATGTATTATGATCTAATCAGTTTATGAATTTCATGGAGGGACGAGACATATATCGCATCTTAAAAGAGCCAGAGGCCATGCATAATGGGAAAATAATTGCCCATTGAAAGGACAATGCATGGTCAAGGAATGGATCCGGGTATCCTAATTTAGAAGTTTACTGAAATCATGCACAAGTCTATGGTAAACGCTTTGTGAGGATTTTATAAGGTTACCTACTAACAAGAGAAAAAGACAACTATAATTCTTCGGCTTCTTATGGAATCACACATAAGATGCAAGGTGGCTGATCTCGCTGAATTTCTCCCTACATTAAAACTATTTTTATTACTCCATAGTTCTTCCCATGTACGTGCTTGCTCAGATCATAATATGGTAGAATATTCGTCATTACTCTTAGTTCTGTGTCGGTAAAGGATCAATTCTTGTCACTACCAATCCTACCATTAATAAGGCATAGTTGCAGCCACTTTTTTGCTATGGTTCATGGTTGTCTCTTATTGAGGGTGTGATCATGGTGGGAGTTGTTAGGATTAGAGTCATTAGGACTATGGGGATGTAATTGGGCTATATAAAGAGGTGGTGGAGGCATTGCCTCATCACCACCACCATCGACTAGAACAATGTAACCTCAAGAGAGAAAGGGGGGGAGGGGGGGGGGAAGAGAGGAAGAGAGCGAGGGAACAAAGAGAGTTGTACTCATTTTTCTTTTAGTGATCTTTCTTCTCTGGTGGTTGCGAGAAGTGACCGACCATAGTTCTTCTTTTCTTCATGTGCTTCTATGATGGCGATCAATTGCGCATACGCATCCGTATCTGTATCCGCTTCCGTATCCAGGAGTTCGGTATCCGAGAGGAGACGATATCGACGGACCGTGTTCCCATCAACTGATATCAGAGTAAAGAGTTGGTGCCTCTTCCGTGCCCAACAAGTGGTATCAGAGCCAGGTTCGACGATAACGAAGGATACGACGTAGCGTATCAGAGCCAGGTTCGACGATAGCGAAGGATACGACGTGGCGTATCAGAGCTTGGTTCGACGACAGCGAAGGATATGACGTAGCGTATCAGAGCCGGGTTTGGTGTTGTTGAAGGGACACGATGCGACGGATCATATTTGAGGTCGACGTCGACGAGACGACGTGACGCGACAGATGCGCAATCCACAGAAGTTGTGATATGGTGGTCTCTTGGAATCGACCAGAGGCGTCGAAGAATTCTGCTAGCGGCAGTTGGCAGGAGATTGTGCAAGGTGACACGTTGAGGGCACCCAGTGACGGGTGCGTCACCTCGAGGTGGTGAGTTCCCGCTGACGAGACTTGCAGATGATGAGGATGCCGAACAAGGTGTATAAGCTCGACGGGATGATCATGACGGGTGATGGAGCTCCAGTTATTCCTAAGAAGAGCAATACGATGAGAGAGCGGTAGGTTTTCGGCATCTCTGCTGCAGAAGCGCGGAAAAGGGAGAAGCGAACACGATTCGCTTTACCAGAGGATGTCGGCACAATCTCCAGTCACAAGAGATTTGTAGTGCCGCATCATGAGGCACAATACTGAGTTGTACGAGTGCCCGAGAGGAGGCACGTCGAGGGCGTCCAGTGACAGATGCATCACCCAGAGTCGGTGAGTCACTGTTAATGAGACTTGCAGATGACGAGGATGACCCAATGCAGGCCCAAGACGATAAAGAGATCGTGATGAAATTCAACTCAAGGGGGAGATTGTTAGGATTAGAGTCATTAGGATTGAGAATCCTAATAGGATTGGACTTCTAAACCTAATAATAGTTGAGTTGTATTCTATTTATAATCCTATAGGGATTAGGACTATGGGGATGTAATTGGGCTATATAAAGAGGGGGGTGGAGGCATTGCCTCACCACCACCACCACACCGACTAGAACAATGTAACCCCTAGAGAGAAGGGGGGGGGGGAGGGGGAGAGAAGAGAGGAAGAGAGCGAGGGAACGAAGAGTTGTACTCGTTCTTCTTTTAGTGATCTTTCTTCTCCGGTGGTCGCGAGAGGTGACCGACCACCGTTATACCCAGTTGTTCTTTTCTCCATGTGCTTCTGTGATGGTGATCGATTGCGCATCCGCATTCGTATCTGTATCCGCTTCCGTATCCAGGGGTCCGGTATCCGAGAGGAGACGATTTCGACGGACCGTGTTCCCATCAACAGGTATCCGAGTAAAGAGTTGGTGCCGCTTCCGTGCCCAACAGGAGTATGCAACACTATTAATGGGTCAGGCGAGTGAGTGTAGAGGTGGATGTATTAGTAGTGCTTCATGACTACAATGCAACGATTGTGGTTATATGGGCCATGATGAGGAGGCATGTTGGATAAGCATAACAGATCTTCTAGTTATTGCACAAACTCTACTATTGAGGCTCGACATGATACTGGTCATAAACATCTGGTTTATTTTAAATGGCCTTGGTATTTCTCTAACCAAGACTGGTTTAGAGATTGCAGACATTGCCAGTCCATGATGAACTTTTTTTGCTTGTGCTAAATGTACTAATGACACTGTAGCAGGTGTAATGGTTGTCTTCAGAGCATCATATCTCCTATGTAAAGATGATCTATAATCTAGAGAGTTCAAGCTTGTCTTTCCTGAGTGGATAGAGTTCTGGCAGATGGTATATGATCACTAGTCATTTAACTGGAGTATATGCAAATCACTTTAATTTCAAGTTTGGACATGGCGCCACATGCAATCGATTTTTTTGTCTTTGTCTATTAATTACATTAACAAAGAATTTAACGTCTATATGGAGAATGTAATTGAGCATATGAAAGCCATTTTTAAGGCATCGATTACGTAATTTTTGTATGCTATTTGTAATATATGAATTTATGAGTTAGGGTGCGCACCTTTGCAGTGATCACCCAATGTTTTCTTAAAAAAGGAACTCAATTGTTGAACCAGTTTTGAGTTCTTTATATTTTGTTTTAAGATATACTGATGGTTAGGTGATTGATTTGGTCACGGGAAATGAGGTCTATACAGGCTGGTGCAGTCTTACTACACAGGACGTACTTTTAGCTCTTTGGGGACTACATCCATACATACTTAGCATTTCTATGGACACCTTTCTTTTCAGAAGATTCAATGGTTCTCTAGATGTCTTTGGAGTCATTTCCATTGACTCCTGTTCAGTGGGGAAGCATCCTCTTTATTGCTTAGGAAGTTTGGCCTTAGCTTATATCTTCTTAAGATGTTATAGCTTGATGCTTAGAAGTTGATATTACTCAGATATAAGGCCATATTTATACACTTGTCAACTGTACGGAACATTGGGATGCATCTATAATGATATTAGGTTCCTGAAGACTTCTCTCGGGTACCTGAATACTTCTCTCGGGTATGGCATATTTGCTAACTAGAGGATAACCATTACAGTTGGTAGTTGCTTTTACGAATATGAGCTATGCTGAGTTCTTTGCATATAGGAACTCTACTGTAGGATTCTACAAATTTATTGAGGGTAATATTACTACTTTGAAGAATCAGAAGCAGGCTACAACAAGATCTAGTGCAAATCTTGATTATATGCCCATAGCATAGACTTTATGAAGATTATGTGGGTCAAGTTTGTCTTTCATGATCTACGTGTTGCCATACACAGGATTATGCAGCTGAGATGTGATATCTAGACTGCCATGTTCTTTCTAAGCAATCAACCTTCCCTGAGAGCTCAAAACATGTAGAGATGGAATACCATTATACTAGATATATAGTCTAGAAGGGTTTTAATTTTACCACTTACGTTAGACACAATAACAAGTTGCAGATATGTTCATATGTTTGGGTTAAGAGCTGTCGGTGAGGATCCTCTTAACCTTAGATATGCAACTAATCCTCCATTTATCTTACTTTACGAAGAAAAGCATCTTTAAAGATCTACGGATTTGTATGGTCCCATGGCTTTCTCCTCTACATTAGAGGGTGTCCTTGGTAAGTCCTCACATGCTATTTCGTCGTCTGATAGTCTACATGATATACTCTTCATGGAGGCTTTTCATGTATGCAATGTTGACAGTATAAACACACCACTGTGTGGCCAATGACTTCTACGGATGCGTTGAGGTCACTCGTGCACTCCTTCGATCGTTTATTCGATGATGTGGGTGTTACTTACGGATCATATGGCTATAATTAATTATCACATTTGATTTCAACAACATTAATGATCGCCACCTTTGATCGGTCAGTCACCAATGATTGATCGTGTGACTGATAATTCATTTTTTCCCTGGATGGCGATCTACTTTGTGACTCGTTGTGCTGATAGATTAGTCCGTCTTGACTGATGAATGAGTATAACTAATGGCAGACCAACCGTGTTTATGATTGATTGTCCAAGGTGATGTGATCAGTAACCCCTTCTTAGATTCATTAGAATGGTCGTTAATTGAGAATTGGTAGGTCTCTTGTGTGACTAATCACTCATCTTTAATCATGTGTTGTGATCAATCACCCTACCTGTAGTAATCAACCTTTTATTCACTAAAAATTCTTGAAACTAATGATGACATTTATTTTGAATCGACCAACTTTGGCTTTAGGTTGTGGTAATATACATGAACAAGGAACTATAATTTTGTTCTAAAAACACATGGAAAATGTACGAATGTAAGTTATTTCTTCTGATTTGTGCATGAATCATTAACATATTTGTGGTTTCCTAAAATAGAGCCCCGCTTTGATTGAAATAATCCAAAGAAAGCTAAAGCTAAAAAGGAAAGAATTTTTTTCATAATCAAGTTCTTGAAGAAACTATAAATCTTAACGAGCCACTTGTGTTCTCGTACCTCAAGTAAAAAACCACGGTAGGGGATGCTCAGGCTCACACAAATGGCTAGAGTTTTTTTTTGTTTTCACTTAATAATGAATGATGAGATGTGAGACCTCCATCTTCATACACTTTGACACAAACACGTATGACACCCATCTCCGTAGAAACTTGGTCGAGTACTTCATCAGATATCTCCCACTATCAAGATTGTTAGAATCAAACGTACAAAATACACAAAGATGGAGATGAGGATTTACGTAGAAAATCCTACATAGAGGGAAAAACCATGGGGGTGCACAATCCCTAATCTCCCTCACTAGAGATTAGGGCTCTCTCCACTAAGTTAGAAAAACAATGATGGATGAGTATAATATATAAAAGGATGGGTAAACAGACCCTCATCCCAAAACCGTTTATCCATATAAGTATGATAATTTAACACCACCCCTCAAGTTGAGCATGCATGTCCACCATGCCCAACTTGCCTACATTCAACTCAAATTGTACCGTAGGCATCCCACTTTGTGAAGTGATCGGCAACCTGATCGGTAGATTTCAAGTAAGGAAGACACAATAGTCCATCATTAATCTTCTCACAAATGAAATGTCTATCAATATCCAAATGCTTCGTTATGTCATGCATTACAGGATTGTTGGTCAAATTTATTGCAGCCTTATTGTCACGAAACATCTTTATTGGCATACTAACATTGATGCCCAAGTCGTGGAGCAAAATTTTTAGCCATAGAATTTCTGTAACACCATTGACAAGTGCTCGGCATTCTGCTTTAACACTTGATCTTGAAACCACATTCTGCTTCTTACTTCTCCAAATAACCGAGTTTCCACATAGATATATCACCACTGTTGTAAAAGTCGGTCGACTAGGCGAGTCGGAGTGGTACTCGATTAGACCAGGCCAAATCGGCCAATAGTCGCTCTAACTAGATTAATCGGGCGATTAGTCGGCTGACTTTTGCATAGGGATTTCGGATATAGGATTAGGCGCAAACCGTAAACCCGAATACCTGGTTAGAATTAGATGAGATTCAGGGATTGTTGTTAGACATTAAGATACGATACTTAAGGTTACATGCTAATAAGTATAATTCATAAATAAGTAAAAAAATATAAAAACAAAAACACTAATAATGTTAAATAAAAATTATAAGAAAATTATGTATACTTCTGTACTTTAAATTATAGTTTTTCATCTAGTATAAAATATCAACTAATTAATATACTATCCTCGATATTTTACTTAAAACCATGTGATTTAATTTCATAAAAATATTCAAATAAAAAATGAAATAAAATTTAAGAAATATATATGCATATACGAAATGTTCTTAAATACCATTCTAAATATATACTGATATAGCTTAGAGTGTGCACGCACGTACGCGTGCATACATCCACGCACTCCCACACCCACACCCACATATTCATGCCGATTTGCATATTGGTTAACTTATATAAGGTTATAATTGTGTTTATTATGCCCTAAATATTCGTTAACTTAGATACTTCTTGTTGATTTGCATGATGGTTAGGTAGCATAAGTCATTTACCTATTGTGGTTGTTAATTAGCTTTGTGTTAATTTATTTGTAACTTCAACTTGTGATACGTACGAAACATTTTGTTCTTAACATTTTGCTCGTGCTATGTACCAAATATTTTGTTTTTAACTTGCTTCATTTTTTCTTCTCTTGATATAATTTTTTAAGCTCTTAAAAATATTAAAACGGCTAATATATGAATATAAATGAGAGTATACGTTATAAAAATTAATTTATATATTTAAAATAATTAAAAAATTCAAAACCGACTAATGCCTGACAAAATCCGATTACTCTCCTGACTGCCGATTAATTCTTAGTTAGTGACCCTGCCGACCTAATACCGACTGCCGACTTCTGCAACCTTGTATATCACATAACCTGAGGTGGATCTTCTGTCATCAATAGAGCCAACCTAGTCAGCATCAGTGTATCCTTCAATAGTGACCTCGTGATTTTTCTTGAACATGAGACCTTTTCCTTGCGATCCTTTTATGTAGCATAGAATTCTATTTACCGCATTAGCATGAGCGGTGGTAGGAGCATGCATGAATTGACTTATCACATTTACAGCGTATGTTATATCTGATCTAGTAAAGGTAAGATAGATCAATTTTCCCATCAATCTTTGATACCTACCTTTCATGCATCGTCAAGAAGGTCACTGATAAGGCGATCCGAACGACTAAGGTAAAGGTACAAAGATGGTCGTTGCGACCTCGGTCGCTCAGATGCGCTAAATCAAGAAAAATGAACCACTCGAAATAGATAAATCGATCAAAATACGAAAAGCGGTCCTGCTATGTGATTAACCTGGTATAGCACCCAGGGTCGAACTCAAGGAGCACGGGTTGGCCGAGAGGCCTACGAAGTAGTAAAAATAAAGAAAATAAAAGAACAAAATATTTTTAGTGGTTTTTAATTATTTTTATATTTTTTTTGGATTTTTAATATATAAAGAAAATAAGAAAACAAAGGAGAAGCACACTTCAACAAATTATTCCAAGCATCAAAAATCAACCAAAAATTAAAACAAAAATGTTTTTGTGTATTTTATATCTTTTAGTGTTTTTGGTGAATTTTTGATAATTTTCTGATGTTTATTTTATTTTCTAAAAATCAAACAGTAGCTGAAAACAGTGGTACTGTCCAGCCAAGCCAAAAGTCCCTAGATAAAATATCTAAGGGCCTCAAAATGGCCTGGAGGTAATTTTCCTATAAAGTAGATAAAACAAGGAAAATTCAGATACCAATTTTATTATTTTTGGATTTTTAATTTATTTACTAGAATTTTTATGGGTTTTTTAGTGTTTTTAAGTTTTTAGTGTTTTTAAGCAATGAAAAATAGCCAAACTTGGCTAGAAAATCAAGCTAAGCTAAACAAACAGTAACTAATTTTTATAGAATTTTTAAGTGGGTTTTTATATTTTTTTGTGAATTTTCAAATTAGACAGTAACAAAAATGACTGTTTTCGAATTTTTAAAAATAGCAAACAAAAAAAAATGTCCTAAAAAATCTACAAAAATTCTACACCATGGCAGGAGCCATGTGGCAAATTTTCGTTGGATTTGGAGGTGGTTTGATATTTTATTCAAAAATAAAGATAGGGCACTGTGCACAGGGACTGAAATGCAAATACCCAAAGTTCTGGGGGTCCAGGTGCAATTAACCCAGCAAAACACGCGCCACGCGCGTGCCTGGGGCACTCAGGGACCTAAATGTAAGAAAAATAAGTTCCAAGGACTTATTGGTAACAGGTACCAAAAGTCAAGGGGCCTTATATGCAATTTACCCTAAATATCACACACATGCGGAAATAAAACACGCACAGGGGTATAAATGCAAATATTCAAAAACTTTCATTCATTTAAGAACATCCCGAACTACAGGGGCTTTAATTGCAAATACACCAAAATAACACGTGACGATGCACGTGGCTCACAATACACAGGGGTATAGATGCAAATAAACTACAGTACGAGGCCCAGTATGCAAATTACCCTAAAACTAAATAACTGATTTAAATATTTACCGGACTAAATTGAAATAAAACAAAAACAGAGGCCTAAGGGTAAATTACCCTTTATTAAGCGGGGGTGCTGGATGCGCTCCACGTGGCGATCTGACGGCTGCGAATGGTGGGCGCTCCGGATCGTCCCTCTTCTAATCGAACGGTGCTGGTGGCTCCAAGAATGGACGGCCCGGATCTGAACTGGAGCGAAGGGGAGGCGATCGACGGCAACTGGAGGTCCTGGATGAACAGGCGGCCGACGAACTTCGCCGGCCTCGTGGAAGCACCTCCGGCCTCCTCTGCTGCGCCTGAGTATCGGAGGAGCTCCGGCGTGAAGGTGCGCAGCTACTGATGCCCTCCGATGCCCCAGCCGAGCTCGGGGGAGCTCCGACGAGGGTGGCGGAGGCGAGCCTCCTGGTCTAAACGGGAAAGGCCTCAGATGGCCATTGCTGGACCTGCAAAACAACTCAGGAGACTCGCGGGTCGAGGGCAAAGTGCCTCGACCCGGTTAGGCGAAGTGGGGGGATGGTTGGTGCGTCGGAACGGCGGGCTCCGGCGAAGGTGGTGGACGGAGGAGCCCGGTTCCCAGCTCCTGTGCGAGCTGGGTTGAGTGAGTGGGTGCAGAAGGTGCGTCGGAGGGAGACGAACGTGGAGGTCGGGTCCGATGATCGAATGGTGGTCGGAACTGGGGTGAATCGGAAAAATACGGCAGCGGCGCAAATTGGGGGAAAACTGAAATCGAAGGAAATGGGTAGCCTAAGGGGTTACCTGGGTGAACGGTGAGACTGTGGCGGAGCTGGGGAAGCTCCCGGTCTTGGCCTCAAGGGACGTCTCGGCCCGAGGCTCGAAGCTCGCTCAGGTGGCGGAGCTACGGCGGCTACGTCGCCGGATCGATGGAAGACTCCTCCTCTCCTCGCTGCAACAGGCTCAGGCGCGAGCTGTCACCTCACACACTATCTGGAGCTCACTGGAGAATGAGGCGAATGGCCAAAGATGGAGAGAGAAGGTGGCGGAGCAGCGGCTTTAATGGCTAGGGGTCCGAGAAGAATGGGTCCGGGCAAGCTCAGGAGCGCGCGGATCCCGAGGGAGCGGCTCCGGCGAGGATGTCGGATGCACGGCGAAGGATTCGGACCCGGGATTCAAGGAGATGGGTGTCGGGTTGAGCGGGTAGAAATAGGAGAAGTCGGGTCTGGAGCTCAGACCCGTGGGAAGTGGTCCTGGGGGGCCAGTTGACCGGGCGGTCAACATCCCCAGGACCCAATGAGGATGGGCCACGTGGCAGGATCTTGAAGCTCAAAATTAAGGTAGCTAGGGCCCGATTTTGCAAAAACTCAAAACACAAACTATTTTTATTTTATTTTTTTTCTATTTTTTGGTGATTTTTAATAATTTTTCTGAAATGAAAATAGGCTATATACATAGTATGTACTATATATAGGTATATACAATATATAGGGTTTTGATTTTTGATTTTTAATTATTATTTTTATACAATTTTATCCTTATTTTATATTTTATTTATTTATATACTAGAATAAGGAATAAAAGGGTGTTTTTATTTTATTTTTATTATTTATGTACATAGGTAAAATAGATACATATATATATCTATATACATGGTATATGTACAATGTCTTTTTTTAATTTTTCTATTTTTATTTTGTTTTGATTTTAATTGTTTTTATTTTATTTATTTACAATATATAACATAGACTATTTACAAAAATTATAAAAATTAATTATATATTTACAAGGCTAAATAAATACATAGGTGTGGTTTATGTACATGGTGAAGGTGATGTTTTTGTTTCCTTTTTAATTTTTATATTTTTATCTTTTGTTTTTATATTCATAAATATATACAAGTATTTACAATCATCTTTTTGGTGAGGAAAATATATTTTTATTTATTTACACAAATATTTACACAAGAGCCCCTATCTCCCTCTACTTTGGCTTTTATGCGGTCAGGCCCATGCTGAGCCCTCCCTTGGGTTAGGTTGCTCAATATTTATTCTAAATATTTCCCTCTTTTTCTTTTTAATCTTTATTCTTTTATTTTTGCACAAAAACATGCTAATTATAGGTTTTTACACAATGCATGCTTTTGGTAATTATTTGTATTTACATATATCTACATGCATTTGCAAAGGTTTTTGTAGCTAAAATATAAGAATAAAGAGTGATGAATGAGTATTCATCACCCCCCTATACTTAACTTTGCTAGTCCCTTAGCAAACACTTATTTGAAAAAGAAGTGCAAAAGAAAGAAAGAAAAAGAAAAAGAGGATGTACATGTGATGAACCTCAGTTTCATCATCTTTATTTCTCATAATTAACCCCCTTGCTTAAGTTTTTGTCAATAAATCCCTGTTAGTGTCTAATAATTAACAGAGTCCTAAATAAATTAAAAACCACAAAAAAATGGCAAAACAAAAATCGTGGTATTTTTAGACTCAAAAATACCCTCAAAAATATTTCGGGCTCTTGTTTGATCTCTTTTCGAGTTCTGGTCAACATGAAACTTGTAGATCTCGTCAAGATCTACAACTTTCATGTTTTGAGTTTTCTCAAATTCGGCCAATAAGGCCCTCAAAAATAAGAAATATCCTCTGAATAACCTGATTGGGCCACGTGGCCCAATCTGGGTGTGCCACGTGGTCCGGCTCCTTGGCAGTATCCGCCCTTGCTTCTGGCCGTTGGATTACCTTCAGATCCAACGGTTTAACTTTCTCCACGTGCGCCTCAACCCTTAGCCATCCGATCGTCCACTCCTCATCTAAGCCGTCCACCAGCGCCGCATCAGGAGCACGCCACGTGGCTCTTGCTGAACCCTTCGATCGCGCCCTGGAGCTCTCATCTACGCCGCTCAACCCACTTATTCCATCAGCCGTTCGATCAGACTCTTGTTGCCATCTGAGCCATCCCTTAGCGCTTCGCCCTTGACACGCCACGTGGCGCTCCATCAACCATCGATCTCACCGCCCCAGATCTCATCTGAGCCTCTCATTCGCGCCCAAACGTAGGCCGTTGGATCTCCAGATCCAACGACTAATCTCCGTCGTCAACCTCCCGTCAGCCCCTCTCTCCCACGATTCATCGCACAAACACCTCGCCCCCTTCCCATTTTTCTCCATCACCTCCGACTACCTCACCCTTCGCCAACCGTCCCACGACCTCCCTCCATCATCCCTCTCCCTCGCGCACACCTCCATTAACCGCCAACATGCTCCCATTCATCCCACGATCACTTCGAAACCCACGTCGTCAACCATCGCCTCCGCCACTTCGCTCCTTAAATACGCCGCCACCTCCACTGTTCACGCCCGTCTACCTTTACGTGGGAGGAGGCCCAGCCCTCCTCCGTCTCCCAGTGACAGGGGGAGGCGGAGGATCGAGCGAAGACGACCTCCCTCCCCGGTGATGACCCTTCGCCGGCCATGGCGATGATGCGGCGCCTCCAGGTGACCGCCCGAGCTGCACGGAGAGGCTGGCCGTGTTCAGCGAAGACCCGGGGACCTTCTCGAGTCCCCAGCCCAAGCCGTCACCTCGCCTCCGACCAGGTAAGCCTCTCTGATCTTCCTCTGTTTTTCTTCTTAGTTTCTTTTAATTTTCTAGGCCTCACCGGCCACTCTCACACTCCGACGACCACCTAGTTAGCTCCGCCAGACTCCCCCCTTCCTCGCGACACGCTCCGATCATGTCCTCCCTTCTTCCAGACCCTAGTCACTCTCCGGCCACCTCCTCCGCCATCCACGGCGGAGGAGCTACGAGCTCCTCCATCTTCTCCGCCCCGATGAGCTCCCACCTTCATCCCACGCTCACGCACGCACTTCTTTCGCTTCGGCTACGATTTACTAACCCTGCAGGTATCCGAAGACTTGAATGGCCGGAGCTTTGCCGGCGTCGTTTTCATCGACCTCGCAGTCGACCTTCTGAGCTCCATCAGACCGAGCCAAGACGCCTCACATCTTCCCCGAGCTCCGGGCTTCCTCGACGATCCTTCTCCGAGCTCGGGGGAGGTCCTCAGTGCCCAGATGAGAGCGGCGGAGTTTGGAGCTTCTCGCCGGAGCTCGAACTCCGCCGCCAACAGTCGAAGAAGGAGACGCTACAGGCTCCGTTGGATGCATCTTTCTCGGCGGTCATCCAACGGCCATAAGGAGACCACGCCATCAACAGCAGCAGCGGTTGGATCCTTTCGATCCGACGATCTTCGTGCAGCCACGTCGTCCACCAACAGTAGCCCTTGGATCTTCATGATCCAATGGCCATCATTCGGCCACGTGGTTGCTTTTGGGCCTGCACCGAGCCTCCCGTCCGGGCCTCCAGGCTTGGATGCACCAGGCCTCTCCCGAACCTCCACCGAGCCTGCAGAGAGCCCGAGCCTACGTCCAAGCCTAGCCGAGGAAGCCGAACCTCCCCCGAGCCTAGGAGCAATCCGAGCCAGGAAGAAGCACGTGCATACCACGTGCCTTCTGGGCAAATTGCAGGGAGCCCCCGCCATCTTCTCCAATTTGCAGATAGGTCCCTGTATCACGTGCAGCAAGCGTGAGCAGAGGGTATTTTGCAGGGAAGCCCAGTACTTTTACTTATTTACATTTTAGTCCCTGCCAGGACCTATTTGTAGTTATCTTTTTTATGTTTTCTTTCAATTATGCCCCTGTCTTCTTTTATGCGTATCTTGAGCTCTGTTTATCCAATCAAGTCGATTTCAGTTTCGTTTCGAAGCTCGTTTCGTTTGAGACTATGAACTGTGATATATTACTTTATTATCTAAGTGTCTTGATCGTTTTATTTATCATGCCCACTTGCTTAATAAGAGTAGAAGGCTTCTTAATGCTGACTCAGTTTGACTTGCAATTTTTTTGCTACGGTTCAAGTGATTTTTATTGGGCATAACATTTGCTTTGCATGTCCATTCATTTGCATTATAAAAAAATGTTTTTAAAAAAATGCATGTTCATTTTAATTTCATTGTCATGTTGTGTCTATGTATAGGTTAAATGGTCACATATTTTGCATATAAAATTTTTCTTTCTTGATCTCTAACCATTGTTTCTGTGGCAGGGCCCTTGATGGATCAAGGAGGCGAGGAGCAGGACGTTCCCCGCTGCAAGGAGCCGCAGGAGCATGCTTGAAGCAAAGGAGGAAGAAAAGAAAAAAAATATATATCTCGCATTTTTGTTGCATTTTTAATAATTCGTCTTTTACAGCGGTCTTCGATCGAAGACTCGCGTATGTAATCGAACGATCGTGGTTGTGTGGGGATCGTCCCCACTTGAGTGTCGACCTAGGACTTAGGCACACGGCTCTCCGAGCTCAATTTTCATATCTTATGTGCTTGATCGTAGGTTAGGACACACTTTAAATGAAGACGCACATAATCTCGTATCAATTAGCTAAAATTCATGAAGATTAATCACCGCTAATAGATGCATGATTAGGTGCGGCTTTTTCGACTTGCATACATGTTTGATTTAGTTTTCAAAACGGCCCCAAATTTCTCGCGGCTTTTATCGTCAAATCACTGCATGATTTCTCGCTTTGCCTCGATCGCGTTTTTCTTCATCGAATACATGATTTCCTCGGCTTTCATTTTTTTAGATTGATCACCTAGGATAAATGGAAAATGGAATGAACGGTAGACGATGATTTTCTGATTGATGTGCTAACCTTAATTCAGTGATAATATTTAAATAAAATTGGGACTGTTAATTGTAAGTCAACCTAAAATGGAGTAAAATACGGTTTTGGGAGAGCAACACCCGCGCTATGCCTTGATTCACATTTTCTTCGCGTAAATATTTAATGTTTTATCACCAATAAAATAGACAAGAAAAATAACCAACCTTGGTTGGTTTCATGTGTGAGTTGGTGAAAATAAGGGTTTGCTTGCTTGATTGAGCCTTTGTTGCAACACACACAACCCTAAATCCGAAGATACTCCATTTCATCTCCGTAGATTCAAAACCACTCACTTGTATATCCATCCCCTTCTTCGTTCACCTTGGGTCCCTCCCGACATCAAATTCCATCTTTATACTTAGGCTAATCTCAGCCTAAGCCCAAGTCCCCGTGATTTTTCTCTACTCATCTTTTCTTGCCTTTATACTTAGGTTATTTTTAACCTAAGTATAGGGGGAGCCCCTCTTAGGCTCGTATATTCTTCTATATTTAAATGGACCTATGTTCTTGTAACATCTAGTGCTATGAGGACATAGCAAAGTTTAAGTATAGGGGGGTATACCGTATATACTGTATATTTACTTTAGCTAAAATCTGAAAATTTTGAAAAATTAAAAACTTTTTGGCTAAGGTAAAATTCATTGGACTAAGAGAACCCAAATGATTTCGCGGTTTTTCGATATTATGTTACACTATTTTTATAGAAATATTTTCGAAAATGATTTTTTTTGAAAATGTTTTGAAAATTTTTTATTTTGTGTGACATGGGTTTTGAAAAAAATCGCCATCTCGTTCAAGAAAAGTTGAGTCTAACTTGTGTTTTAACTTTATTAAAATCCCTAAAAATGAGAAAAACCCTAAAAACCTTTAGGAGCTATTAATGACTAACTAAGCCCAATTAAGTCAGCCGCGTTCAGTGAGGGTTCGCCCTTAGCAGATTGGATGGTTTAGAGGACATCGCGCAAGGCCCCGTCCTCAAGCAACGGGCTTCGGCCTGTACTTACATCCATACTGGCTGAACCGCGGATGCTCAATTGAGTTTAGGAAGTTCTAATATCTCTTGAAGTTAAAAAAAAAGTGTCTTGTCTTTGAATGAAGAAGTTGGATTAATCCTCTACATTTTTACTTTCACCCGGGATCTGATTTGGTCAAGAAGACTTAGCTTTTAGAAGTCTTTGAGATTTTAGGTTAACCAGCCTTAGCCAGCAGGGTCTTAGACTTAATCATCCACATTCCCCTAAGTTTCTAGATCTGCGTGCTATATTCCATGCTTAGTCTCAGACAAAGAGAATATGATCAGCACATCACATGCACGACTGCAGTTTTGATTGAGATGAGTTGATTTTTCACCTGAGGGATTAGGATGAGGAAGTCAAGTTTGGATTTGATCTAATGATGCTCGAGGATGGGATAAAATCTTTGGAGGCTTCATGAAACCTGAGTGTCAGCAATATTAGCCAGTATGAGAACTTGATTCTTATACTAATCTCTTGATATTGACCTAAGTGCCTGGGTGTGAAAAATAAATAAAAATGTTGATCAGTGTGCGCCAACTCTTGGTAAAAGCAGTGGAGCTAGCCACAAATTATTCAAGTCAATGAAATTCAAAGAAAAGCTCTCATTCCACCAAAGTCAAATATCAAAGAGCTTCCACCAAAGGCGAGCGCTCCCAAACTTTTCAAAGTGTCCACTTGGACCACCGCTATTAGGACCAGGAGTCGGGCTTGCACCAAAAAAGGGCTCTGCATCGTAAATGCTACAAGTCTGGGTGTCGAAGGTACGATAGGTACTCAAAAGAGACACACCCCGGTGTACTCCCAGGAAAACAAGTGCAGACGACTCCAACTTCTCTTGACGGATGCACTGATCAACACCAAAAAAATGTGTTGAGTAAAAGGCACTAGAGAGAATCCTTGTTCCAATGAGAGGGAGAGAAGAATTGACACAATCCTATGCCCTCCATTTCTGGCCTGCCATCCACATTTTCTAAGTCTGACAACTAAAGAGACGGTGGACTGAATGCAAGATCTGATTTATTCCCTAGTGCTGAGGATTAGGTCCTTAGGAGATTTTCTCGGACCAAGATTTTGGGTGACGAATTGACTCTACTCTCAGAATTGCAGTCAACACTAAACTCATATCCTTTAGTTTATATGTATATCAGAGAGAGTCTAGAGAAGTAGAGGAATTGGAAGCCTCTTGATTAAGGCTGGGTTGAACTCTAAAATTTTGGATCTCTGAAGCCGAGTCAACTTGATCAGATTGGATCCTGTATTCACAAGCACAAGGGGGTTAATCCAGCTTAGTCATTCTTTTTGATGCTCGAGGACGAGCATAGTTTAAGTATAGGGGGGTGATGAACCTCAGTTTCATCATCTTTATTTCTCATAATTAACCCCCTTGCTTAAGTTTTTGTCAATAAATCCCTGTTAGTGTCTAATAATTAACAGAGTCCTAAATAAATTAAAAACCACAAAAAAATGGCAAAACAAAAATCGTGGTATTTTTAGACTCAAAAATACCCTCAAAAATATTTCGGGCTCTTGTTTGATCTCTTTTCGAGTTCTGGTCAACATGAAACTTGTAGATCTCGTCAAGATCTACAACTTTCATGTTTTGAGTTTTCTCAAATTCGGCCAATAAGGCCCTCAAAAATAAGAAATATCCTCTGAATAACCTGATTGGGCCACGTGGCCCAATCTGGGTGTGCCACGTGGCCCGGCTCCTTGGCAGTATCCGCCCTTGCTTCTGGCCGTTGGATTACCTTCAGATCCAACGGTTTAACTTTCTCCACGTGCGCCTCAACCCTCAGCCATCCGATCGTCCACTCCTTCTCATCTAAGCCGTCCACCAGCGCCGCATCAGGAGCACGCCACGTGGCTCTTGCTGAACCCTTCGATCGCGCCCTGGAGCTCTCATCTACGCCGCTCAACCCACTTATTCCATCAGCCGTTCGATCAGACTCTTGTTGCCATCTGAGCCATCCCTTAGCGCTTCGCCCTTGACACGCCACGTGGCGCTCCATCAACCATCGATCTCACCGCCCCAGATCTCATCTGAGCCTCTCATTCGCGCCCAAACGTAGGCCGTTGGATCTCCAGATCCAACGGCTAATCTCCGTCGTCAACCTCCCGTCAGCCCCTCTCTCCCACGATTCATCGCACAAACACCTCGCCCCCTTCCCATTTTTCTCCATCACCTCCGACTACCTCACCCTTCGCCAACCGTCCCACGACCTCCCTCCATCATCCCTCTCCCTCGCGCACACCTCCATTAACCGCCAACATGCTCCCATTCATCCCACGATCACTTCGAAACCCACGTCGTCAACCATCGCCTCCGCCACTTCGCTCCTTAAATACGCCGCCACCTCCACTGTTCACGCCCGTCCACCTTTACGCAGGGGCATGGCCCAGCCCCCCTCCGTCTCCCAGTGACAGGGGGAGGCGGAGGGTTGAGCGAAGACAGCCAATGCCTCCGGTGACGACCCTTCGCCGATCATGGCGTCGTCGCGGTGCTCCGAGCCCGCTCGAGCTGCCTCCAGTAGCTGCGGAGGTCCAGCGAAGACCGTGGCTTCTATCTTGAAGCTCAGCCCAAGCTCCCGTCCATCTCCGGCAAGGTAAGTTCTTCTTCCTTTTCTTTTGTATTTTCTCTTCATTTTCTTCGATTTTTCTCGGTCAAACCGACCGTGTTTACTCTCCGTTGACCATCCCATTAGTTCCGCTACGCCTCCCCCTTCCTCGCGACACGCTCCGATCATATCCTCCTTCCTCCAGACCCCCCAACGCTTCCAACCCATCTCCTCCGCCCTTGCGGCGGAGGAGCTCCGAGCTCCTCCGTATTCTCCACCCGCCTGAGCTCCCACTTCACTCGCCCACATACCCTATCGTTGCTTCGGCTATCTCCTAACGCTGCAGGTCGATTCATTTCTTCAATGGTCGGAGAGGTCGCCGGGTCATCTTCGTCACCGCCGTCCTTGACATCAGCGACTCGAAGACCCTCTCCAGAGCGTCCATAGCCTCGCCCGAGCTTCGAGCTTCGTCGACCGACCTTCAGAAGCCTCGGGCGAGCATCACCGGAGCCAGGACAGAGCGGCGGAGAAGGGAGGCCTTCGCCGGAGACATGAACTCGCCGCCAGCTGAAGTCTGAGGAGAAGATACAGCAGCCGTTGGATGATCCTTCATCGGCGATCATCCAACGGCCCATATGAGGCCGCGTCATCGTCTCCAGCCACCATTGGATCGTCTCGATCCAATGGCTCTCGTGCAGCCACGTCGCCAAGCCAGGATCTCACCGCAGCCATCCGATCGTCGTCATCTGATGGCCCATCTTCAGCCACGTGGCGTCATCATAGCTGCACCGAGCCTCCCGACTGAGCCTCCAGGCTTGGATGCACCAGGCCTCTCCCGAACCTTCACCGAGCCTGCAGAGATCCCGAGCCTACGTCCAAGCCTAGCCGAGGCAGCCGAACCTTCCCCGAGCCTAGGATCAAACCGAGCCTGGAAGAAGCACGTGCACACCACGTGCCTTCTGGGCAAATTGCAGGGAGCCCCCGCCATCTTCTCCAATTTGCAGATAGGTCCCTGTATCACGTGCAGCAAGCGTGAGCAGAGGGTATTTTACAGGGAAGCCCAGTACTTTTATTTATTTACATTTTAGTCCCTGCCAGGACCTATTTGTAGTTATCTTTTTTATGTTTTCTTTCAATTATGCCCCTGTCTTCTTTTATGCGTATCTTGAGCTCTGTTTATCCGATCGAGTTGATTCCAGTTTTGTTTTGAAGCTCGTCTCATCCTCTTCATTACAGCATGATTAAATTTCAGATTTGACACTATGAACTGTGATGTATAATTTTCTTATCGAAGTGTCTTGAATCTTTTTGATTTATCATGCCTACGTGCTTCATATTAGTAGAGACTCCTTTATTTCAACTCGGATTAACTCGTGATTTTCTTATGGCTCAAGTGGCTATTATTTTGGGCATATCATTCACTTTGCATGGCATCTATTTGCATGATAAAAAAAAAGTTAAAAAAAAATGCATGTTTAATTTTAATGCATTGTCATGTCATGTTTGTGTGTCTTTGCATCATTTGACCTATATGATTAATTTCAACACTTGATTAAACGCACTTAAACCCGACTAATACGAGAGAGGCTCGTGTCCCTGAGTTCGACCTTGGTATCTTACCAAGTAAAAAAAAAATACGATCATCTCATTTTGATTCATTATCATACATATTTAAATGAGATGATCTTTTGATGACCCAAACCGGCCCGACTGCTTCGACATATTAAGGTGCTAAAAACACATTATTAAAGGGCCGATTTTGCGGTTTATCAACATGGATCAAGGTTGATTATTAAACTTGCCTTCATTAAATTGGGGTATGGAGCTCAATCAGATCTTTGGATTATTAATGTGTCGGAACCTTATTTAGACTTAAGCTTAAAACTTAACAGCCTCTAGGTTCCACTAATCTATAACCAAGACTCCTCAATGCTCCAGATCAGAACAAGTCATCAATCACAAACCCTGAAGACCATGAATCTTTTCTTGTCCTGTGAATGTGAGGTATAAGCTCTCCACCTCAGAAATGGCAACTTGACAACCCTCCCCAACAAGGTAACTCTATGACCTCAATCTGGCCACTCTTTCCTCGAGGAGCGGGGTATTCCCTTCTAAGTTCAAGTTCAACCGGCTCAAGAAGAGGGGGAAGAAGAGAATGGGTCAAGGCCAGTGTAGCCAAGTACCCTTGGGAGCTTGACCAGTGTAGCCAAGTCTCCCTGCTGCAAGCTACAACAGGTGGAACATGAAACCAAGCTTTGCTTATTGCACTCTATATACATACTCCGGTGGGATTATCATTTTCTATCAGACCCACCATTTTTTTGGAGTTCTTTTCTTTTTGCACATTTTTTTTTCAAGTGCATCTATACAACATATTCGTGTGCAGCATATATACAAGGAGTTTTTCCTCTTGAGCCAGTAGACTATCCCTCTTTTGAAGCTTTATTGCAACCCACAACTCCCGTCGTTAGACCTCATGGCAACCAGACCAAGTTGAGACGCACTTCCTTCACTAAAAGAAGAAGAGAGGTTCCGCCTAGAAGTACTACCCTCATATGCTACCCCAAGTCAAGGAAGACTGCCTCCTCACCACCTCATCCGTAGAGAGCTCGGTGCATAGTGCGGGTGTCCAAGTAAAGCCATAATCTATATGAGTCATGTGTTGTTGTTAAGTGCTCTACTTAGGCTCATTGAGATGACATGTGATCATAGCCTAGTGGACTCAAAGAATTAAGTCACCATGGACCTGAAAAGCCTTAATCCTAAGCCCTATAAGGTTCCTCTTAGAAATTAGGTGGATTAAGATCTTAATCAAGCTCCATTTCTCAATTTGATTCCAGGCTAGTTTAAGTGTCAACTATCATCCAGAAAAACTATATACATATGTACAAAAGATGCTTATTTACACAAATTTTACAATCGTGCAAAATTTTTGAAAAATGTTTTGAAATCATAAAATGATGATGCATGAAGTGCAAGTTTTGCAAAAAGAAATTTACACACATTTACACAAGATTTTTGCAAACTTTTTGATTTTCAAAACATTTTGGAAAAATTTTGTACTATATACATAATTTTGATACCAAAATATTTACACAAGCTTTACACAAAAGATTTTTGAAAACATTTTTAAAAATAATTTGTACACTAGCTATTTATGTGCAAATAAAAGAAGATTATGTACATGAAATTTTTTAATTTTTGTGGTTTTTAGCCATTTTATTTATTAACACACTCACACAAAGTACGAGTTATGGCTAAAGTATATATGAAATATATACACACCCCCCTATACTTAGCTCGAACGATGTCCTCGGAGTCAAGAGCGATGAAGAAGACATAACTCGTGCTAGGTATAGGGAAGTGAAAAGAAAGGCTATGCAAAAAGAAGAAGAATGAAATAGAAAAGTCAAGAGGAGCTCGGGTCTTCTCCCTATACTTAGGATCAAATAATCCTAAGTATAGCAGGCTGTATACTAAGGGAAAACCGAGTGGAGACTGTACAGGGTCTACCCCCCCTATACTTAGGGTGAAATATCCCTAAGTATAGGCAACAAAAACAGGGGTAGACAGAAACAACAGAAATACCCAAAAGGTCTCACATCCCCCCTATACTTAGGGTAAAGTGCACCCTAAGTATAACCTAATCACAGGATGAAGAAAGGGATGTGGGACTAAAGAATGTAGCGATATGGACATCTGGATCTATACAAGGCGGAAGATCAGTGAAACTCAGGTGTGAGATGCATTAGATGTGAGTCAAAGACCACATCTCACGCAAAATGAATAGGGGCAAGATCAACGACCCGCGGCTCATGATCTAGAAATGGCTTGAGCCGCTGGCCGTTCACGCGAAAGGTACTCTCAGAAGACAATTCAGATATATCAATGCTACCGTTGTCGTGTACCTTTCTAACCAGATAAGGTCCCTTCCATTTGCTCTGTAGCTTCCCTGGAAATAATCGTAGCCTCGCATCAAATAGCCATACTCTCTGTCCAATCTCAAAATGTTTGTGGCTGATATGAGAATCATGCCACTCCTTCACTTTCTCCTTATAATGTAGGCTGCTTGAGAAAGCTGCATCTCTAAGCTCCTCCAGGGCAGCTAGCTCTGCCCTCCTCTGGTCTCCCATACCATCTGGATCCATAAGTATGCCTGTGACTGCCCAAAGTGACTTTTGCCTCAGCTCAACAGGTAAATGGCATGGCTTGCCATACACGAGGCGAAAGGGAGATGTGCCCAAAGGTGTCTTGAAAGACGTCCTATATGCCCACAAGACCGAGTCCAAAAGCTGTGACCAATCCTTTCGGTCAGGACGGACGACTTTCTGCAATATAGTCTTAATCTCCCTATTCGACACCTCGGCTAGACCATTCGTCTGTGGATGGTAAGGTGTAGCAATACGATGGTCTATACCGAACTCGCTAGCAAGTGCCTTCACCTGGTCGTTGATGAAGTGAGATCCCCCATCAGAAACCAGAACTCGTGGAACCCCGAACCGCGTGATGATATGCTTCCTCAAAAATCTGCAAATTGTCCTCGCATCAGCGGCTCGGGTGGGGATAGCCTCCACCCAACGACTCACATAATCCACGGCCACCAGAATGTACTCAAATCCCTGACTCTTAGGGAATGGACCCATGAAATCGATGCCCCATGCGTCAAAAACCTCACAGAAGTGAATGGGCTGCATCGGCATCATATCACGCTGTCCACAAGTGCCCATCCTCTGACAGTCAGTACACCTCTTCACGAACTCATCTGAGTCCTTGAAGAGGGTAGGCCACCACAAGCCGAATTGGAGCACTTTCTGTGCCGTTCTCCTCCCAGAATGATGTCCTCCTGCCTCAAGCTTGTGGCAGTAAGTGAGGACGCTATGGTGTTCCTCCTGAGGAATACACCGACGCCAGACGCTGTCCCCTCCTTCGTGGTAAAGGATGGGATCCTCCCAATGGTAGGACTTCGCCTTCGCGAGGAAGGTCTCAAGCCTCTGCCTGGGCCAATCTTGTGGGACTTTCCCAGCAACGAGAAAGTTCACAATATCGGCGTACCATGGGAGTGAGGCGATAGCAAGGATCGCCTCATCTGGGAAGGTATCTCTAATAGGATCGATCTTCTCAGACTCTTCAGGCTGCTCTAATCGGGAGAGATGATCCGCCACCACATTCTTGACTCCAGGCTTATCCTTGATCTCAATATCGAACTCCTGGAGTAGAAGGATCCATCTAGTCAGTCTGGCCTTGGCATCCTTCTTTGCCATGAGGTACCTGATGGCGGTGTGATCTGTAAACAAAGTCACTCTAGATCCAATAATATACGATCTGAACTTATCTAGGGCGAACACTACGGCTAGCATCTCCTTCTCTGTGACCGTGTAATTCCGCTGGGCGGAATCCAATGTGCGGCTAGCGTAGTGTATGGCAAATGGAACTCCATCCCTCCTCTGTCCCAGCACTGCCCCTACGGCAAAATCGGAGGCATCCGTCATGATCTCGAATGGGAGAGACCAATCAGGCGGCTGGAGGACAGGAGCCTCAATAACACACTGCTGGAGAGTTGCGAAGGACGAAAGACACTTGTCATCGACAAGAAACTCGGTGTCTTTCGTTAAGAGGTCAGTCAACGGTCGGGCAATCCTGCTGAAATCCTGAATAAATCTCCTATAAAATCCAACGTGCCCCAGAAATGACCGTAGCTGCCTCAAATTGGACGGCGGTGCGAGTTTCCTAATGACATCAACCTTGGCCGGATCCACCTCCATGCCCCTGTTGGAGATGATGTGGCCAAGCACCGTCCCTTGAGTCACCATGAAGTGACTCTTCTCCCAAGATAAAACCAAATGATACTCAATACATCGCTGGAGTACCCGGTCTAGGCAGTCAAGACAGGAGTCGAATCCGTCGCCGTAGACCAAGAAATCGTCCATGAAGACCTCTAAACACTCCCTACCATGTCCGAGAAGATCGACAGCATGCACCTCTGAAAAGTCGCAGGGGCGTTGCATAGCCCAAATGGCATGCGTCAAAAAGCATATGTGCCGAAGGGACAAGTAAAGGTGGTCTTCTCCTGATCCTCAGGAGCGATGGCCACTTGGTTGTAGCCCGAGTACCCATCCAGGAAGCAATAATGGCTCTTCCCTGCCAGTCTCTCAATGATCTGGTCAATAAAAGGCAGGGGGAAATGGTCCTTCTTGGTGGCCTGGTTGAGTCTCCTATAGTCAACACAGACCCTCCAAGAGGTGGGTACTCGTGTAGCAATCTCCTCTCCCGACTCACTGATCACAGTCGTGATGCCCGTCTTCTTGGGCACCACATGCAAGGGGCTAACCCACTTGGAGTCGGAAATGGGATAAATAAAATCTGCACTCCACCATTTTGATATTTCCTTCATCACAACCTCTCTCAGGTTGGGGTTCAGACGCCGCTGGAACTCACGCGACGGCTTCGCCCCCTCCTCGAGATAGATATGGTGGGAGCACACTGATGGACTAATCCCATGGAGATCTGCTACGCTCCATCCGATCGCCTTGCGGTTCTTTTCAAGAACCCCCATCAAACGGGATTCCTGCTCTCCAGTCAAATCGGCGGAGATAATGACTGGGTACATCTCAGGCTCGCCCGCAAGGAACCGATACTTCAGCGAAGTAGGGAACGGCTTCAGCTCTGGAATGCTGGGTGCTGGCAAATCTGGCTGCGGAAGAAACTGAGTGAAAGCTGCTAAGTCTGCCAAATCTGCCTGGGAGAGGGAAAGCGTACTCTCACAAACTGGATCGGGAGAAGGCTGCTCAACTGCGCTGTCTCTGCTCTGCTCTGTATCAACCTCCTCCTCAACTATCGGCTCAATTGGACTCAGGTCTGGCATCTGATCCTCACAATCTGCCCAATCAGACTCTGAATCCGAGGGATCTGCATCAACCGCGGTGGCATCAGTACCACCAGAAAACAAGGTGGCCTCAATACCACCATCACTGAAAGTCGTGTCGCGATCAAGGACCGGCTCTGCTGCCTCAATGGTATCCTGAACCAAGGCTTTGCTCTCCAGACTCTCCTCTGCTATCATCTCGGCATCAGCTGTATCTGAATATGAGAGGATGGTCTGTGCTGCAGGATCTGGCCAAGCTACCTCATCGTCTGTGATCACAAAATCACAGTCCTGGTGGATGTCTGGCTCTGCGTCTGTCAGCTGCTCTGAATCTGTACTCGCTTCTGAGCGGGCTCTCTCTCTGGCTCTGTAGTCCTCGACCGTCTCTATTTGTATACTTTCGCCCTCGACGCGAAAGTACACCTTCCCGCTATCATGATCAGTCACCGCTTTGGCTGTGGCCAAGAACGGACGACCAAGGATGATGGGGGTATCGGTCACTGATTCAGGGATCTCCATGTCCAACACTACGAAGTCCACGGGGAATTTCAGGCCCTGAATCGTGACGATAACGTCTCGTAACAACCCCTTCGGCCTCTTGACAGATCGATCAGCGAACTGAAGGACTGTCCTGCTCTGTCGAAGAGTGTCCAACTCGAAGCGGTCGAGAAGGGCTGCCGGGAGAAGGTTGATCGACGATCCGCTATCTAGTAGAGTACGGTCGAACCTCTGCTCACTGATCTGGCATCTGACATACGGGGCCCCTGAATCTGGCCTCTTGGCTGGCAGACGGTTCTGGATCGCAAAACACGTGGCTTTCGTCAGCACATGGATCTCTGAAGTGTGGTTCCTCCTCCTCCTCCTGACTGTAGTCCTGTCTCTCAAAGATCGCTGGAGAAGGGGGATGTGCTGCAAAGCCTCCTGGAGGGTCAACTGTATGTGGAATCTATCAATCATGCTCTGGCTGAACTCCTCCTGCTCTCTCTTTTTGGGATTTTTTTTCTTTTTTCTTCCCCTTCCCCATCTGAAGGGCTCTAGGGAAGGGGATCACAGGGTCCTTCGCAGATGAAGGACTAGGAAAAGGCCTAGACGGCTCGACGGCCGGATCCACACATACATCATGCACCATAGTGGGAACAGAAGAAACTAAACCTTTTCCTTTATTCAAACCAAAGTTCTGAGATACATCAAGGCGAGGAAAGACTACATCTCTCTCAACACAAACACCGGTGGCCTCAGTACCACCTCTGGCTGGCTCTGCTGCTGCTGCTGCTAGACGTCTCGCGGCCTCAGTACCGCGGGCTGGCTCGGCTATCCTGGTGGCGTCAGTACCACCTCCTCGAACTAGTGAAGCGGCGGCCTCAGTACCGCCGGTGGGATCAGCATCCTTGGTGGCATCAGTGCCACCATCATCATCTGGAGCGGCCTCAGTACCGCTCTCCTCCTCCTCATGTGGCGCCTCTGAAGTATCCTCGTGGTGAAGCTCAGATGAGGCGCCGCCGCCTGCTGGGGTCCTACCGCTCCTAAGTGCAACAAAATCAGCATCAAACAGATCCGACGATGTATCAACAAATGGGTCACTAGGAGTGGCAAGCTCAGTGGAATCTACCTGCTCAGACTTCCTCTTGAGGTTGTTCGGGTTCGGCTCAATCTGTGCAGGAATGGCGGCCTTCCCCCTCACAAGGTCCCGCATCTCCTGGCGGAACTCGTCCATCTCCCGTCTAAATGTCGCCTGCTGATTCGTGAGGAGGCGGGCGATGTCATCCAAGGCGGGGCTCTCATGAGAGCCCGACGGGTAGCCTCTCTGGGGATGAGGCTGCTGGAACTGCTGCTGAGGGGGGTAGGAGGTAGGGTGATGCTGGTATCCTGGGTGAGCCTGGTGCTCACGTCTCCACGACTGTCCCTGCTACTGATAGGGACGAGGACCGAAGGATGATGGCTGGTGTGTCTGGTATGCTGGGGGCTGCTGCTGCGACTGGTGATCTCTCTGCTGACCGTACTGCCCTCCCTGACCTGACGGCTGCTGCTGGGGCTGGGCACCACCACTCCCCCACCTGAATCCGGGATGGTCTCGTCGGATCCCAGGCTGGGGGCGGTCGTACCAAATCCCGTTGACATCCATCAACGGCTCTGCATCGTAGGGGGCTGGCGGGAGTACTGCCAGAGGCTGGTCCGGCTGGTATACCACCATCTGCATGTCTGGAGATGGTGGGGACTGGTAGGTGGGCTGCGGCTGCTGGTACGGCTCCGCCTGTACAAGATGAACCTGTCTAGGCTGCTGTAGGGAGCTGGAGCGCTGGGACGAGCTGCTGCTGCTGCCGGAGTCGCCTCGCGACTGAAGATGGGGCTGTGGAGCCGTCTGTGCCTCCTGGAGACACATGAGCTGTGTCTTCATGTCGCTCAGAGTCTGTGCCATCTGCTCCATCTGTGCTATCCCCTGGCACTGCTTCTTCTCTATCAGCTCCATGCGGTCCAATTTCTCGCTGATAATGCCCATGTCCGCAGCGGACGACTCTGCCTGTGCTGCTGCGACTGCGGACGTACTAGATGGACCTGCATTGACCCGTGCTATCCGCTGGTACTGCACGGGTCCTGGCTGCTGTGGCTGGGGTCTCTGAGTATACAACCTGGTCTGGGACATCACCATGTAGTTTTCGGCCATCTCCTCGTAGATGGCCCAGACCTGGTCGTGGTCCTTGGCAAAGTAGGACCCGCCGCAAGAAGCGTTCACCAGACCCTGAAGCTCTGGTGTCAACCCGCTGAAAAAGCTCTGAACTAGGTTCGGCTTGGAGATGTCGTGGTGCGGGCATCGGTCTAGGAGCTCTCGAAACCTCTCCCATGCCAAATGAAACTGCTCGTTGGGGAACATGGAGAAGTTGCTGATCAGGGCCCTCGCTGCGTTCGTCCGCCCGAGTGGATAGTACTTGTTCAAGTACTCGGTGCGGAGCTGCTCCCAGGTGTAGACAAACCTCCCTAGATGCTTCAGCCAGGTGACTGCTCTATCTGCCAGTGAAAAAGGGAAGGCTATCATCCGGATCGTGTCCTGGTCCACGTGGCTATCGTGGACAGTGCTGCAGATCATCAGGAACTCCTGGAGGTGGAGGTGGGGCTCCTCAGTGGCAAGTCCGTGGAAACGGGGCAGTAACTGCAAGGTGTTCGGGGGGAACTTGAAGTCCCCCACGATCGCCGGCACTACTACCCAATGATGCATGAGTGTCGACCCGGGGTTGTGCAACTCCCGCATCGGTCGTAGTGGTCCTCCTGCCGCGGCGCCTGTCGCTGCGGCGGCGGCTGCTGCTGCTGCTGCTGCGGCTGCTGCGGCTCGTGCCTCTGCATCAGGTATCTCCTCGGGCTCGCTCTGCTGGTCTCTGTCTGCTCTGAGCCTCTCCAACTCTCGCCTCATCTCAATCATGAATGCTCCCTGATCGCGTAACTGCTGCTGGACTGTCTCAAGTGATGCGATCAGGGTGGAGTTGATCGCTCCCTGGTCTAGTACAAAATGCTCGGGCTGACGGGAGTGATCATCTGAACCGCCGGCTATAGCGACGTCTGCAAAATCAAACGAGCCCAACTCAGGTGTTGTCAAATCGATCAATCTCTCCTCGGGCTCGTGTCTCTCAGGTCGGAAAGAAAGGGGGTCGAGGGGGAACAGGGCGGAGTCGTACTCGGGCTCGGAGAGCTGGTCTTGGCTCTCGCGGGCCAACCTAGATGATGAGGTAGACGTGCCCGAAAGCGGTGCAGCCAGAGGCTGCCTAAGAGACCGTCTACCCATCATCTCGATCTGGCGAGTAGTGCGGATGAGATATGGAGAAACTATGATCACAAACAAACCCCCGGTTCACCAACGCAACGCGAGCTGAAGACCGTGAAAGTTCGGTCAAATTATCTTGTCGATTTTATTTGGTGAACACACAAAATATCAGAGCGCTTACGTGACCTGTTAGGATACCCGTGAAGGATATGGAGAGATCCTCAAGCGCATCACGGAAGCGTGAGCGTCGTATCGGATACGACGAAGAACGACTAGTCATACTAGTTGTTCGGTGCAGCGGAATTTAAAAATTTTATTCGATGAAACCACATGATCCAAGAACCATTCTCGGATCGTTTCATCTATAACCACAGCAAGTATAATGCAATACCTCTTGAAGCGTGGTTGAACAAGTCTCTAAGAGAAGAGACCTCCTGTCTCAAGTCCGATCGTCGGAGAGATCGCTTGCGAGCGCGGGGATGAACCGCGGTGTCCTCGCAATCCAAGATGTTGATCCAAGCGCGGTTGCTCTTGATCTCGACACACGAGATCGTACGTCTCCCTCGCGAGTGCAGCACTCCAAGTAGACGAAGAACCGCAGAGCGTCGAGGCGGCAGCACGAGGGCGCGGGCGTCGACGTTTCTCTTCCACCAAGGTGGACGGCCACCAAGAAGAGAAGGCAAGAAGGGGGGTCGAGTATGAGAAAGAGAGAGAGAGAGTTTTGCTACAATAGCATGTGTAAAGAGAGAGCCAAGTATGCCTCTCTATTTATAGGGTTTTGGGATCCATGGATCTCAATCCATGTGCCTCATAAAATCAATGGTTGAGATTGATTTATGATTATCCAATGGTCAAGATTGTTGTTGGTAAAAGCCAACAACTTATGATTTAATTTTGATTAAATATATTTGATAAATCAAACATACATTAATACCAAATCAAACCAATCAAATAAGGAGTGAGATAACAATTAGGAGCCTCCTTCCCATTAGGGAGAGGGGAACGGCCACCAAGTCCTAAAGGGAATTGGTGCCGCCCCCCCTCTTCCTTATGGGGAGGGCAATCCCATATATTACATGGGATTGCATATCTCCTAATATTTCTCTCTACTTATTTTCCCAACAATTTTTATTCACCAAAAATAATTCTCAATTAATTTTGGGAATATTGCAATCTTGACATTGGAATATTGTGAATCACATTCACAACCCAAAACAAAATGTAATTTACATTTTCAATTAATTAGACAATGTGTATCCAATACACATTAATAATTAATCTACTAATATAAATTATATTTAACTCTCTCTAATACATTATAAATCACATTTATAATATATTAGGAATAATTGGATATTACTATCCACATTATTCTTATCCATAATAATTAAATCACATTTAATTATATTGGATAATTTCTCATACATCATGATAATTAAATCACATTTAATTATCAACTTCTCTTTGCTTAGATCTTATGGAATTGTTCTCAAACCATTTAAGAACAATGCTATTTCTCCTCAGATATTTGGAGATAAGGACAGGGCGATTGTATTGTTCCACGTATAGTGACTTGGATATTGAGATCACATCTCAAATCCAGATCCCATGGACCTCTCATAGATGCTTGATTAAATCAAGACCGTAAACCTAATCTTCTCATTGCATCTGAATCTCATTCAGATCAATGTCCAGCTCATGGACTAAGATTAGGTCACTTCTCTCATGAGAGGAGTCACTAAAATCCAGACCTGTTTCATCACTCCCTCGGAATGGAAGCGTCATGGTTATACAATCGTTTATGATCAAATCACCCTTCAGGTATTCCTAATACCTGCACATCCTGCATACTGGAAGACTCATGATCATCATGAAGATAAAGATCACTTTTACACTGTCATCTTCATAGTCTGATCATAAAGTTTCTCAATCTTGGTCCTTGGGATATGGTACAGATCATATGCTTTCACAAAGCATATATCTTACCTTCAAATTCATATCATGCTTCTAAAGCATGATGACCATGCATGGAATTTGGTCAATCCCAATACCTCATGAGTGAGCTCATGTCTCCCTGTTCACAAGTGAACCTGTATGATCCCTTTGAGAGATCATATTACTCATATGCCCTTACATGCACACCAGCTCGCCGGTGTATAGACCTTGATTAGGTCATCAACCTATTGGTCTGCCAAATGTACATGCTCAGACATATAGCAATATATCTGTCTCTGGTCAGAGGATGTTTGCCTGTGATGTGACAGTATTCATCATAGGTCTTTGGTTATCTCGATCTCGTTAAGTCAACTCATTGATTCAACTAATCTGATACCTCCGAATCAATATTCCTATGCAGAGGACCTGCATCAAGAGGTCTATCAGATATCAGTCTAATGAGATGGGATTGCCATCTCCCACTCAGACTGGAGATCACTACTTGTTAATCATTTGATGATGCTTGATGAGTCCTCTATCTAACTCCTTAGATATTCATCCAAGCATCAGCCTCTATGATTCAATCATTGAATCAACAGCTGTATGATTATCAAGTTGGCCATGGTACATAACCCTTTTTGTACAGAGGGACCTTATAGTGCATTCATTCATTCAATATCAGAAAGGGAGTGAAACAAAATCAATAACTTTTATTGATGAATCATTTATTACAATAACATTTATTGTAGGAATGGTTCGCCTCGGGCTCACATTGCTAACAATCTCCCACTAGCCCTCAGAACCATTCAGGAACAAGCCTTAAACCCATGCTCATTACATGCTGGTCAAAAACCTTCTGTGTCAGAGGTTTGGTAAGAGGATCAGCAACGTTGTCGGTGGAGGCCACCTTGGTGATGATGATGTCACCACGCTTTTGAATCTCCCGAATGATGTGGTATTTCCTTTCTACGTGCTTGCTCTTCTGATGCCATCTGGGTTCCTTCGCCTGGGCAATGGCTCCCGTGTTATCACAGAGTAGCGGGATGGGAGTATCAGAGGAAACTACGCCAAGCTCCTGGACGAACTTGCGCAACCACACCGCCTCCTTTGCAGCATCCGATGCGGCAATGTATTCGGCTTCTGTCGTTGAATCTGCCGTAGTGTCCTGCTTCTTGCTTCTCCAGCTCACAGCACCACCGTTCAACAGGAACACAAACCCTGATGTCGACTTTCGATCATCAATATCCGATTGGAAGTCAGAATCTGTATATCCCAAGACTTGGAGATCACCATCTCCATAGACCAAGATGTAATCTTGCGTCCGTCTAAGATATTTGAATATGTTCTTTACTGCATTCCAGTGTTGTTCTCCATAGCAGGATTGGTAACGGCTTACCACTCCCACTGCATGGCAGATATCTGGCCTAGTACACATCATGGCATACATTAAGCTTCCTACGGCCGATGCATAAGGACATCCAGCCATGGCCTTCTTTTCCTCAACAGTTTGAGGAGCCATTCCTTTAGACAGGTGGATACCATGTCTTAAGGGTAGGAATCCTTTCTTGGAACTATCCATACGGAATCGTTCAAGAATCTTCTTAATGTATCCTTGTTGTGACAATCCCAATATCCTCTTCTCTCGGTTTCTGAACAGTTTCAGACCCAAGATGTAAGAGGCTTCTCCAAGATCTTTCATCTCAAAGGTATTGGACAGCCAAATCTTTACACTGGTCATCATCCCTGTATCATTCCCAATGATAAGGATGTCATCTACATAAAGCACGATGAACACAATGGCGCTCCCACTAAGCTTCTTGTACACACAAGGTTCATCAGGATTCTGCACAAAATCATAACTCTTTATGGTTTCGTCAAATCTGATGTTCCAGCTACGAGAAGCTTGCTTGAGCCCATAGATGGATTTCTTCAGCTTGCATACTTTACCATCCTCAGTTATGAAGCCCTGGGGCTGCTCCATGTAGATATCCTCCTCGAGGTATCCATTGAGGAAAGCCGTCTTGACGTCCATCTGCCAGATGTCGTAGTCAAGATATGCAGCTATAGCTAGCAGCGCCCTGATGGATTTAAGCATAGCCACAAGAGAGAATGTCTCATCGTAGTCGATGCCTTCTCTCTGTGTGTAGCCCTTGGCTACGAGCCGTGCCTTGAAAGTCTCTACTTTCCCATCAGGTCCCCTCTTTCTCTTGAAGATCCATTTGCACCCAATGGGTTTTACCCCTTTAGGTGGATCCTCTAGGGTCCATACACCATTCTTATGCATGGAGTCAATTTTTGACTTCATTGCTAGCATCCATCTATCCATGTCATGATCCGCGAGTGCCTCATCAAATGAAGTAGGATCACAGTCAGTTTCACCTGACACATGGAATCCATACCTTTCAGGTGGTGCAACCACCCTCGAACTCCTTCGAAGAGGTATGGGTGTTTCATCTTTATTTATCTCTTCAGTTTCTGGTTCAGGAAGCTCAGAGTCCTCAGGGGACTCAATGAGTTCCTCTACTTCACTTTTGTCTTGACCTTTAAGGAAATCATCCTCCAGAAATTTCAAATCTCTAGAGACAAAAACCTTTTGGGTCTCAGGGTCATAAAGTTGATATCCAATACCATCTTTAACATACCCAATGAAGTAGCACTCACGAGAGCGAGATTCTAGCTTACTTGCATCCACATTCTTTGCATGGACCAAGCAACCCCAAACCCTCAAGTGATTAACACTAGGTTTGGTTCCATACCAGAGCTCATGAGGAGTCTTAGGTACAGATTTGCTAGGAATCTTATTTAGGATATATATTGCAGTCTCTACTGCATATCCCCAGAAACTAAGTGGTAAATGTGCTTTACTCATCATTGAACGAACCATATCCATGATGGTTCTGTTGCGTCTTTCAGCAACACCATTAAGTTGGGGAGTTCCAGGAGGAGTGAGATTGGAAATAATTCCATTCTCCTTAAGGTATTCCTTAAATTCATCTGATAGGTACTCGCCACCTCGATCAGATCGAATTCGTTTAATCTTCTTATTGGTTTGGTTCTCAACCAAAGCCTTGAATTCTTTGAACTTTTCAAAGGTTTCAGACTTATGACGTAATAGGAAGATAAACCCGTATCGCGAATGGTCATCAATAAACGTCAAATAATATCGATATCCATTTCGAGTCGCGGTACTGAAGGGACCGCATACATCAGTATGTATTAGGTCAATAATACCTTCACATCTTGTAACCTTGTTACGGAAAGGCATCCTGGTCATTTTACCTCGAATACAATGTTCACAGGTAGGTAAAGGCTGAACCTGTAGAAAGTCCAAAGGTCCATCCTTTATCAATCTATTGATCCTATCAACAGATAAATGACCAAGCCTTTGATGCCAAATCATGTTTGAATGATTTATATTACTCCTGGATCTTTTAGGGTTTTTATTAGTGGTTGTAACATTCATGACATGCTCATTAATGCACAATTCATAGAGTCCTCCAGAAGTCAAAATACCCTCTGCAATATATTTATCATAATGATTTATGACTAATTTATTACAAAATAGGAATGAATATCCACTTCTAACTAGCTTAGATACAGATATCAAATTCCTTCTGACTTCAGGTACATAAAGACACTCTTTAAGTACTAGAACTCTTCCACTAGATAATGATAGTCTGCAGGTCCCGACGGCGACTGCTGCAACACTTGCATCAGATCCCATCTGGATGACTATCTCCCCTTCCTCAAGCTGTCTAGTTTCCTGAAACAAATGCAACAAATTGCATACATGAACAGAAGCACCAGAATCAACTATCCAACTTCCTTCTCGTCCAACGAGAAAGCTGGTTTCAATGATGAATGTAGATTTCATACCTGCTGGGGCTTTACCTTTGTCGACCGACTTCAGGTAATCCGGGCAATTACGCCTCCAGTGCCCCGGCTTCTTGCAGTGGTGACAGACGTCGGTTTTCTTCGACGCCATTAAAGTGGATGCATTGGAAGATGAGGCAACACCTTGTCCCTTCTTCTTTCTCTTCTGGGCCGGGCCCTTCCGAGAACCTTGCTTCCGACCGCGCTTCCCTTTGACCTGTGCAACCATTGCAGTGCCAGAGGGACCATCTTTCTTCATTACGTCTTCTGCAGACTTTAATGCAGCAAGAAGCCCAGCATTTGTCAGTTCCAGCTTATTCATGTGGAATGACACTACAAAGTTATTGAAAGATTTGGGCAATGACAGCAGAATGAAATCAGATTGCATGTCTGCATCCATCGTTGCCCCCAGAGTCTCAAGCTCTGACAAGTACCCAAACATTTTGAGTACATGATCGCGGACCGAGGTCCCTTCCTGCATCTTACAGCGAAGAAGATCTTTCATAACATTGTACCGCTGGGTGCGGTTAATGTCACCAAACATATCCTTCAGATTCTGCATGATATCCTGGCAAGTACTCATCTCCACATGTTGCTTCTGAAGAACATTGGAGAGAGAACCCAAGATATAGCATCTAGCCAAGACATGATCTTCATCATACTTGTCATTATATGCTTTGTCTTACTTAGATTTAGGGTTTTCAAGTTTGTTTTCATGGAGCACATAACTGATGCGCTCTGCTGAAAGCACAAGCTCCAAATTACGGATCCAATCCGAGTAATTTGGTCCGGTCAATTGGTTGACCTCCAGAAGCCTATTCAGTGGGTTCATGGCCTTCATTTTCTGAAATTGAGAATGCACTATATTAGAACATATAATCATATATTCAATTTAACTTTATTTGATTAAGGTATTTTAAATCAAATTAGTCTTGCTATGTCAACTATGAAAGTTTATTCCCTTATTCACTTTCAAAGTAGGAGATATACTTACCAATATATCTCAAGCAAAAACTGGGATCTCCTCTTTATCATTGTCATATCCCAATAATATGAGAACCTATGACTCTGATAAAGAGAAGCGGGACCACATTCCGCCTTGCAAGTCCAACTTGCATTTCCCAATTCGGTCTTTAATACCCGAGCCCACCACCCCTAAGGTGATGTTGACTCGTCATTAATTGAACCAACCGTCAACAAGAATACAACTCGCTATGCGCAATCCAATATCGCCCCAATAATATGAGGACCCGATATTGGGGTCACTACGCATACGTCCTTACTCTTTCGAGAAGCGACGAGCCCGATCCAAACGGATCATATGTGGGAGCTGTCACTTCGGACAAGCGTCTCCCACATATAATATTTGGCGACGAAACCCTTCGCCTTGACGGGAGACCATGGATGTCACTTATGTGATCCTCCATCTCTTATTCAAATTTAATTAATTTCTATGAATCTCATTCATATAATTAATTCTTCCAAGGGAATTATTAACTCTAATCATATTAGAGTATTTTCAATTGGATATAATTAACTTAATCATATTAAATTAATTATCAATCCAATTTAATCAATCAAACTTAATTTTATGCTTGAATATACATATATGATATTATTCTCAAAGTACGTATTAATTCGAATTTTAATAATTAGAAAAAATACATCATAATCCCTCGGACATTATCCCGGCCCTACCCGCTGTCATGGCCAGTACCGACGGGAGTGGGGCGGACCACATACGTTGCAACCCGCTGACCCAGCGATCCCCGACTAGACACCATATCCACCTCGGGAACGGATAATGCCAAATTGATTATTTTGTACTTGAGATGATCATCGGTTTTTCAACCGAAATTATACCATATAGTAATCAAAACAATTTTGATTTTAAGGAAATTTGCTAGGCAAATTCCCAAGTCCTATTCAAGCAAGAAGTTTGATGATTGTAGTTCCAATTAAGGTTTAGATCAAATCTAATCATTTAATTGGTTGGGGCCAAGTCAATTAGGCAAATAATCATGTTTCAATATTTCACAAATATTTTTCAAGATTATTACACGAAATTAACAATTAATTTCTCTAATTGACAATCACTTGGTTCTAGATTAGGAAGGCAATTTCAGCAGTGACCCCTACTTACTAAAATTGACATATCTCAATCATATTAAATCCAAATTAAGCAAAGTCAATTTCTAAAGTTTGCTAATTTGATTTAGGACAGAACCTAAGTGATGTTTCACGCATTTCGAGGCAAGTCTAAACAGTAATTAACATTTTAATCACGTTCAGATTCACAGTTCTCGCAACAGTGCATACATGTCCATTAAAACGACCATATCTCGAGCATACGAAATCTGATTTACGCAAACTCAGATCCTATGGTTTCCTTATTTAATGGGGAACATAATCCAATTAAAAAATTCGTGTTTAAACAATTTAAACAGTGCCAAATTTCTTCACTAAACAGATCTGCGAAATCAAATGCGATGAAAACTTTCGCGACCTAAACGAACCCAAGTCGTCCTTGGTTAACGAATCACTATTCGAAACCATCGACCTAAGGCTCTGATACCACTTTGAAGGATATGGAGAGATCCTCAAGCGCATCACGGAAGCGTGAGCGTCGTATCGGATACGACGAAGAACGACTAGTCATACTAGTTGTTCGGTGCAGCGGAATTTAAAAATTTTATTCGATGAAACCACATGATCCAAGAACCATTCTCGGATCGTTTCATCTATAACCACAGCAAGTATAATGCAATACCTCTTGAAGCGTGGTTGAACAAGTCTCTAAGAGAAGAGACCTCCTGTCTCAAGTCCGATCGTCGGAGAGATCGCTTGCGAGCGCGGGGAAGAACCGCGGTGTCCTCGCAATCCAAGATGTTGATCCAAGCGCGGTTGCTCCTGATCTCGACACACGAGATCGTACGTCTCCCTCGCGAGTGCAGCACTCCAAGTAGACGAAGAACCGCAGAGCGTCGAGGCGGCAGCACGAGGGCGCGGGCGTCGACGTTTCTCTTCCACCAAGGTGGACGGCCACCAAGAAGAGAAGGCAAGAAGGGGGGTCGAGTATGAGAAAGAGAGAGAGAGAGAGTTTTGCTACAATAGCATGTGTAAAGAGAGAGCCAAGTATGCCTCTCTATTTATAGGGTTTTGGGATCCATGGATCTCAATCCATGTGCCTCATAAAATCAATGGTTGAGATTGATTTATGATCATCCAATGGTCAAGATTGTTGTTGGTAAAAGCCAACAACTTATGATTTAATTTTGATTAAATATATTTGATAAATCAAACATACATTAATACCAAATCAAACCAATCAAATAAGGAGTGAGATAACAATTAGGAGCCTCCTTCCCATTAGGGAGAGGGGAACGGCCACCAAGTCCTAAAGGGAATTGGTGCCGCCCCCCCTCTTCCTTATGGGGAGGGCAATCCCATATATTACATGGGATTGCATATCTCCTAATATTTCTCTCTACTTATTTTCCCAACAATTTTTATTCACCAAAAATAATTCTCAATTAATTTTGGGAATATTGCAATCTTGACATTGGAATATTGTGAATCACATTCACAACCCAAAACAAAATGTAATTTACATTTTCAATTAATTAGACAATGTGTATCCAATACACATTAATAATTAATCTACTAATATAAATTATATTTAACTCTCTCTAATACATTATAAATCACATTTATAATATATTAGGAATAATTGGATATTACTATCCACATTATTCTTATCCATAATAATTAAATCACATTTAATTATATTGGATAATTTCTCATACATCATGATAATTAAATCACATTTAATTATCAACTTCTCTTTGCTTAGATCTTATGGAATTGTTCTCAAACCATTTAAGAACAATGCTATTTCTCCTCAGATATTTGGAGATAAGGACATGGCGATTGTATTGTTCCACGTATAGTGACTTGGATATTGAGATCACATCTCAAATCCATATCCCATGGACCTCTCATAGATGCTTGATTAAATCAAGACCGTAAACCTAATCTTCTCATTGCATCTGAATCTCATTCAGATCAATGTCCAGCTCATGGACTAAGATTAGGTCACTTCTCTCATGAGAGGAGTCACTAAAATCCAGACCTGTTTCATCACTCCCTCGGAATGGAAGCGTCATGGTTATACAATCGTTTATGATCAAATCACCCTTCAGGTATTCCTAATACCTGCACATCCTGCATACTGGAAGACTCATGATCATCATGAAGATAAAGATCACTTTTACACTGTCATCTTCATAGTCTGATCATTAAGTTTCTCAATCTTGGTCCTTGGGATATGGTACAGATCATATGCTTTCACAAAGCATATATCTTACCTTCAAATTCATATCATGCTTCTAAAGCATGATGACCATGCATGGAATTTGGTCAATCCCAATACCTCATGAGTGAGCTCATGTCTCCCTGTTCACAAGTGAACCTGTATGATCCCTTTGAGAGATCATATTACTCATATGCCCTTACATGCACACCAGCTCGCCGGTGTATAGACCTTGATTAGGTCATCAACCTATTGGTCTGCCAAATGTACATGCTCAGACATATAGCAATATATCTGTCTCTGGTCAGAGGATGTTTGCCTGTGATGTGACAGTATTCATCATAGGTCTTTGGTTATCTCGATCTCGTTAAGTCAACTCATTGATTCAACTAATCTGATACCTCCGAATCAATATTCCTATGCAGAGGACCTGCATCAAGAGGTCTATCAGATATCAGTCTAATGAGATGGGATTGCCATCTCCCACTCAGACTGGAGATCACTACTTGTTAATCATTTGATGATGCTTGATGAGTCCTCTATCTAACTCCTTAGATATTCATCCAAGCATCAGCCTCTATGATTCAATCATTGAATCAACAGCTGTATGATTATCAAGTTGGCCATGGTACATAACCCTTTTTGTACAGAGGGACCTTATAGTGCATTCATTCATTCAATATCAGAAAGGGAGTGAAACAAAATCAATAACTTTTATTGATGAATCATTTATTACAATAACATTTATTGTAGGAATGGTTCGCCTCGGGCTCACATTGCTAACAACCCGATGCTATCCCAACCGACTGGCCCGCACGGAAGAGTCGGTAATCAGTCGGGACTAGCACCGGAGGGCTCTACCTAGGGTGCGGGTCACTCTCTCGCGCATCCAAACCATACAATGAGGGGGTTGCTCTCCCCAAGACAAAATTTTTTAGGGTAAGCGGTTTTTAAGATCAATAGTATTAACCAGTCCCAATTTTATGGTTTCTCTTTTTAGTATTTTTCAAATAAACACAAACGTCCTAACGAATTTTTCGGTTCTCCTGGTTATTTAGTCCAAAACAGGGGGGAGAAGACGAAAAAGCCGATGCGCGATGAAATCAATGATGCATGCAAAGTTAGAAATGCGTACCTTGTCTCCAGCACTCTACATGCAATATGATCCACGCATAAATGTAAAGACAGAAAGGAAACTACCTAAATGATGCAACGGGAAAGCCGAGTCCTAGATGAGCAATTTCTAGCGAAGAACCGTCTAACCGGTCACCGACCTCCAAGCCAAAGAGTCCGGTCTTGGCCCGTCCCTCCTCTGTCCGACAAATCGGGGGTAGGAGAAAGCGCTTTACAGGACGGGCTGCGCCACGTAGGCTACGAAGGTAAATGAGTCGGTTATTTTTATTAATGATTTTTAGTAGGTCCAATTAACGTTCTATAGGAACAGATAAGCAGTTAGGTGTGGTGATCCTACTAATTACGGCACAATCACCAGAAATTCCTAAGTCTAGGGGCTCGAGCAAAAACCGCGTAAACACCGGAAAAAGCAGAAAGAAAATAAAATAAAATAAAACCAAAAACCGCGAAAAACCGCGCAAGTCCTAAGGGTCCCCCGAGCACACCGGTGCTCGACGAAACAGACCCGCTACGCAAGTCCACAAATGTCCAAGTGTCTCTGAGAGTGTCCTGTATTATTACAACAATAATGGAATAAAATAAAAAGTTCCTCTCCCACTCAACTCTCTCTCACTCTCTCCTGCGGCTCCGTACAGAAGGGAGCCGCCTCCGAATCCCGCGATTGCGTCGGCTTCTCGAGATCAGCCGCCTCGGTCCTCGGGCCCTCGCAAGAAAGAGAAGAATGGTCAGAACCAGATAATCAAATAATAAAGGAAATAAAAATGGAAATAAGGGTATATGTGCAAAAAGTCAAAATAAAATAAACACTCAAAATAAACAAAAACAAAAATAAAAGAAAAAGAAAATAAAGCAAAATAAAACAAAAATAAAATATGGACAAAAGCCGCGAAAAGCCGCGAGCTCTGAAAGAGCCGCGAAAAGCCGCGAAAATAAAAACTAAAGGAAAAATAAAACTACTAAGCCGTGCTCCCCGGTAACGGCGCCATTCTGATAAGGCGATCCGAACGACTAAGGTAAAGGTACAAAGATGGTCGTTGCGACCTCGGTCGCTCAGATGCGCTAAATCAAGAAAAATGAACCACTCGAAATAGATACATCGATCAAAATACGAAAAGCGGTCCTGCTATGTGATTAACCTGGTATAGCACCCAGGGTCGAACTCAAGGAGCACGGGTTGGCCGAGAGGCCTACGAAGTAGTAAAAATAAAGAAAATAAAAGAACAAAATATTTTTAGTGGTTTTTAATTATTTTTATATTTTTTTTGGATTTTTAATATATAAAGAAAATAAGAAAACAAAGGAGAAGCACACTTCAACAAATTATTCCAAGCATCAAAAATCAACCAAAAATTAAAACAAAAATGTTTTTGTGTATTTTATATCTTTTAGTGTTTTTGGTGAATTTTTGATAATTTTCTGATGTTTATTTTATTTTCTAAAAATCAAACAGTAGCTGAAAACAGTGGTACTGTCCAGCCAAGCAAAAAGTCCCTAGATAAAATATCTAAGGGCCTCAAAATGGCCTGAAGGTAATTTTCCTATAAAGTAGATAAAACAAGGAAAATTCAGATACCAATTTTATTATTTTTGGATTTTTAATTTATTTACTAGAATTTTTATGGGTTTTTTAGTGTTTTTAAGTTTTTAGTGTTTTTAAGCAATGAAAAATAGCCAAACTTGGCTAGAAAATCAAGCTAAGCTAAACAAACAGTAACTAATTTTTATAGAATTTTTAAGTGGGTTTTTATATTTTTTTGTGAATTTTCAAATTAGACAGTAACAAAAATGACTGTTTTCGAATTTTTAAAAATAGCAAACAAAAACAAAAATGTCCTCAAAAATCTACAAAAATTCTACACCATGGCAGGAGCCATGTGTCGAATTTTCGTTGGATTTGGAGGTGTTTTGATATTTTATTCAAAAATAAAGATAGGGCACTGTGCACAGGGACTGAAATGCAAATACCCAAAGTTCTGGGGGTCCAGGTGCAATTAACCCAGCAAAACACGCACCATGCGCGTGCCTGGGGCACTCAGGGACCTAAATGTAAGAAAAATAAGTTCCAAGGACTTATTGGTAACAGGTACCAAAAGTCCAGGGGCCTTATATGCAATTTACCCTAAATATCACGCACATGCGGAAATAAAACACGCACAGGGGTATAAATGCAAATATTCAAAAACTTTCATTCATTTAAGAACATCCCGAACTACAGGGGCTTTAATTGCAAATACACCAAAATAACACGTGACGATGCACGTGGCTCACAATACACAGGGGTATAGATGCAAATAAACTACAGTACGAGGTCCAGTATGCAAATTACCCTAAAACTAAACAACTGATTTAAATATTTACCGGACTAAAACGAAATAAAACAAAAACAAGGGCCTAAGGGTAAATTACCCTTTATTAAGCGGGGGTGCTGGATGCGCTCCACGTGGCGATCTGACGGCTGCGAATGGTGGGCGCTCCGGATCGTCCCTCTTCTGATCGAACGGTGCTGGTGGCTCCAAGAATGGACGGCCCGGATCTGAACTGGAGTGAAGGGGAGGCGATCGACGGCAACTGGAGGTCCTGGATGAACAGGCGGCCGGCGAACTTCGCCGGCCTCGTGGAAGCACCTCCGGCCTCCTCTGCTGCGCCTGAGTATCGGAGGAGCTCCGGCGTGAAGGTGCGCAGCTACTGATGCCCTCCGATGCCGCAGCTGAGCTCGGGGGAGCTCCGACGAGGGTGGCGGAGGCGAGCCTCCTGGTCTGAACGGGAAAGGCCTCAGATGGCCTTTGCTGGACCTGCAAAACAACTCAGGAGACTCGCGGGCCAAGGGCAAAGTGCCTCGACCCGGTTAGGCGAAGTGGGGATGGTTGGTGCGTCGGAACGACGGGCTCCAGCGAAGGTGGTGGACGGAGGAGCCCGGTTCCCAGCTCCTGTGCGAGCTGGGTTGAGTGAGTGGGTGCAGAAGGTGCGTCGGAGGGAGACGAACGTGGAGGTCGGGTCCGATGATCGAATGGTGGTCGGAACCGGGGTGAATCGGAAAAATACGGCGGCAGCGCAAATTGGGGGAAAACTGAAATCGAAGGAAATGGGTAGCCTAAGGGGTTACCTGGGTGAACGGTGAGACTGTGGGGAGCTGGGGAAGCTCCCGGTCTTGGCCTCAAGGGACGTCTCGGCCCGAGGCTCGAAGCTCGCTCAGGTGGCGGAGCTACGGCGGCTACGTCGCCGGATCGATGGAAGACTCCTCCTCTCCTCGCTGCAACAGGCTCAGGCGCGAGCTGTCACATCACACACTATCTGGAGCTCACTGGAGAATGAGGCGAATGGCCAAAGATGGAGAGAGAAGGTGGCGGAGCAGCGGCTTTATATGGCTAGGGGTCCGAGAAGAATGGGTCCGGGCAAGCTCAGGAGCGCGCGGATCCCGAGGGAGCAGCTCCGACGAGGATGTCGGATGCACGGTGAAGGATTCGGACCCGGGATTCAAGGAGATGGGTATCGGGTTGAGCGGGTAGAAATAGGAGAAGTCGGGTCCGGAGCTCAGACCCGTGGGAAGTGGTCCTGGGGGGGCCAGTTGACCGGGCGGTCAACATCCCCAGGACCCAATGAGGATGGGCCACGTGGCAGGATCTTGAAGCTCAAAATTAAGGTAGCTAGGGCCCGATTTTGCAAAAACTCAAAACACAAACTATTTTTATTTTATTTTTTTTTCTATTTTTTGGTGATTTTTAATAATTTTTCTGAAATGAAAATAGGCTATATACATAGTATGTACTATATATAGGTATATACAATATATAGGGTTTTGATTTTTGATTTTTAATTATCATTTTTTTACAATTTTATCCTTATTTTATATTTTATTTATTTATAGACTAGAATAAGGAATAAAAGGGTGTTTTTATTTTATTTTTATTATTTATATACATAGGTAAAATAAATACATATATATATCTATATACATGGTATATGTACAATGTCTTTTTTTTAATTTTTCTATTTTTATTTTGTTTTGATTTTAATTGTTTTTATTTTATTTATTTACAATATATAACATAGACTATTTACAAAAATTATAAAAATTAATTATATATTTACAAGGCTAAATAAATACATAGGTGTGGTTTATGTACATGGTGAAGGTGATGTTTTTGTTTCCTTTTTAATTTTTATATTTTTATCTTTTGTTTTTATATTCATAAATATATACAAGTATTTACAATCATCTTTTTGGTGAGGAAAATATATTTTTATTTATTTACACAAATATTTACACAAGAGCCCCTATCTCCCTCTACTTTGGCTTTTATGCGGTCAGGCCCATGCTGAGCCCTCCCTTAGGTTAGGTTGCTCAATATTTATTCTAAATATTTCCCTCTTTTTCTTTTTAATCTTTATTCTTTTATTTTTGCACAAAAACATGCTAATTATAGGTTTTTACACAATGCATGCTTTTGGTAATTATTTGTATTTACATATATCTACATGCATTTGCAAAGGTTTTTGTAGCTAAAATATAAGAATAAAGAGTGATGAATGAGTATTCATCAGTCACCATCCTCTTTATTCAGTTTATAATTTGCCTCAATAGGATTAGGGGTAGGCTTGCATCCCAACATGCCACAGTCCTTTAATAAATTCAGTCCATATTTTCATTGACTTATACACATACCACATGGAGATCGTGCCATCTCAATGCCTAGGAAGTACTTTAACTTTCCCAAATCTTTCAATTCAAATTCACATACTACATGGAGATCGAGTCATCACCTGTAAGGATCTTGTCATCGACATACACCAAAATAATAGATCTTTTCTCACCATTCCTCATAAACAGAGTGTGGTCTCTATTTACTTGAGTATATCCATTCCTAATTATGACCGCACTGAGACATTCAAACTAAGCTCTTGGTGACTGATTTAATCCATATAAAGATCTTTTCAGTTTGCAGCACTTGTTGTCCTTTTCAAACCCAGGCAGTATTTTCATATACACTTCTTATTTAAGATCACCATTCAAGAAAGTATTTTCACATCTAACTGATACATTTTCCAAGAAAAATGAGTTGTTAGACTAATAACGACCCTGATCGTATTCATTGGCAACAAAAGCAAATATCTCCAGGTAGTAAATCCCATATTCTGACTATATCCTCTGGCCACAAGCCGATCTTTAAATCTGTCAGTGTTCCTATTAGCATTATATTTGATTGTGTAAACCCATTTAGAGCCAACAATGTGAGCTCCCTTAGGAGCATGATGAATCTACGTTTCATCATCTTTATTCTATTATTTTGGCCTTAAAAACCCTAGCAAATGCGTGTAAATAGCGTTAATTCATGCATTTTATCATCCATGCATATTTGTGTAAATTTTGTATAAAATACTATTTTTAACGCCAAAATTATAGAATAAAGAAAAGAAAAAGAATAAAATATTGCAAATATTTTATAACTCGAAACCCCGAGACCTAGGCATCTCGATGACTAGGTTGACAAGGAATAAAGTAAGGGGTGATAAGGGCCAAAATACAATAAATTCCCTTTTTATTTAATTCATTCTTTATTCATTTTGGGACCTATTTTTGGTTCCACCTTTTATACTTCAAATAAAGAAACTTTGTGCATAAAAGTTGTAAATATAGAAAAATACAAAATTGATTTCACTAAAAAATAATGTACAGATAAAAAGTTATGATCTGAATAAGATTCCAAAATCCCAACTTCCCATACCTGTATCTTTAAAATAAAAACTCAAAATATATCAAAATCACCTTTAATTGTATATAATTTTTAATAAGCTATTTAATGAAGGCGGTTTCATATTTTTCTTAGTTACGGTGTGAAAGTTAGGTTTTGGACCCCTATTGTATACTTGTACCGATTAAAATATTCATTTTATTTATTATTCATTATTTTTATAATTTCTTATTTTTATAATTTTGCAAATATTATTTATAATATATGTGTATAGTAAAACATGAATAAAATACTAAATTAAACATAAAAATAAAATACTTGTATAAAATACATAGGTATAATACCAATAAGTATACCTATATAATTAACACTTCTATTTATTTAATTGTATAAAATACATTAGAACAATAAAATAAAAATATATTTAAGTTTATAAAAATAAGTTATAAAGATATAAAATAATAAACAAAATAAATAAAATTAAAAATACAAAATCAAAATAAAATATTAAAATAGAGATAAATATACCTATATAGCCCTTAAAAGGGAGCTTGTAATTTTAACCTCTAAAAAATAAATAAAAATCATAAGAAAATACTTTATAAAATAATTAGCATTTTTTATTTTATAACCAAAAATTAATAAAATCGTATCTTATTTATAAACGAATTTACAAGACTTTTTTTCAAGGAATTTTCTGGTTGGTCCACGTGGACCAACCAGAATCCTCCGTTGGTTGACCTCGGTCAGCTCTCTGACCGAGGTCTGGTCCCTGTGAGACTGTGATTTTTGGTCGTTTTCTCCGATTTTTGGAGGACGTGTCTTTCACCCATTCGCGATAGCGCCTTTTTGACTTTTGTTCTCCACATATCGATGATTCACGCTCTTGTGTTCCCTTGGGGATTGGGTCGTCGATTCAGCCAATCTTCATCGTTCTTTGAACCCACTTCATCAACCATTCAAAAGGACCCCCGACCTTCCTTGACTCCTTGATCACTCTTCCACCATTCACTCCTTGACCTAGGGCTTCGACTACCTTCCTGGTGACAACAGGAACGGATTGCACCTGTTGGTAGGGAGAGAAGGTGTTGAATCGAGGCTGATCCACCTCACCGGAGTGCGTCGCCTTAGCTCACCGCCGGCGCCACCTTGGTGAGTGTTCTAGCTTCTTTTTTTGTTTCCTTTGAGTTCCTTAGGACTTCAGTAGTTAGACTTAGCTCACATCGATCATCGATCTACCCGCATCGCCACGAAATCGAATCATTTGTGCACAGTCGTAGCGTGAGTTCTTTTTGGCCATAGCTGATCATCCCACTCTTCCACCACCGTTCCACCCTCCAACGGAGTCGAGGCACTTTGCCCCTGACTCCTTCACTGTTTCTTGTAGGTACAGAGGACACAACATCGATTGGAGAATATTTTGGCATTCGCCGGAGGACCTTCAGCCCCCCAACTTCGCCACCTCTGTGCGAGCGCGCCAAGCCACCTCGTCGCCTTCTGTTGCTTCCAGCATCTAGAGGAGCCCTGCAGGAACACCCCGGATCTTTTTGGAGCTCCATCGAGCAATGAAGGAGGAAGATCGACGCTGGGGAAGCTCGCTCCTCGCGAGTTCATCCCAGTTCATCGAAGGGACCCCCCCCGTCCGTTGGATCAAGAACATGCGCCCATGTCTTTCAACCGCCGTCCGATCTGCTTCGCCTGCGCCGTTGATCGCCGCCCTATCATCTAATCGCAGCCGTTCAATCGCGAAGGGGTATCGTTTAACGGGAGCCTGACACGTGGCAAAGTGATTCACATCAGCCGTCGGATCCCCGAGCGTGGGTATTTTCCCCCGCCATTTTTGTAATATTTATTTAGCATATAAACCTTCATTGCAGTTAATTAGTTTTTGTATAATTTGCAACCATCCCCTTAAACTTTGCAGTATTGCTAAAAGGTCCTTGGCCACGTCACCTCACGGTACTGGCACACGTGAGGTGGGTGGCCATTTTGCGGAAGGGCCCTCAACCATTTTCATATTCTATTCAGTACCAGTATTTTAAATTCAAGTGTTATATTTTTGGAGAAATTGCAGCTTAACCCCTCAAGTTTTGGTAATTGCTTTTAGGTCCTCGCCAGGTCACATGCCCCGTACGCGTGACCCTGGTGATTTTGCAGCTATATCCTTGCGCTTTTGGTTATTTCTTTTAATCCAGAACATTATTATTACGTTATATTTTTCTGGAATAATTGCATGCAACCCCTGGACTTTTGCATATTTACGAAAATACCCCTGCTAGGGTTGATTTTTCTCTTTGTTGTTTGCATTTATTTCATGCATCTATAAAATCCTAAAAAATCCCAAAAAATTACCTTAGCTTCGTATTTCATTCCTCTATCACATCATATTTTTATTTTGCAATTTTATTGCATTTTAATATTTATAAAAATTCAAAAACAAGTATTTTCATCCATGTTTCCATTATAAAATCCATAAAAATTATAAAAAGTTTTTGAAAAATTCCAGAAAAATTATATTTTGTGTATTTTAGCATCTTTTATATTCATTCCAAAAATCACTAAAAAACACAAAAGAATACTCTTAAAAATTACAAACCCCTAAAATCTTTATAAAAATCTTAAAAAATTCCTAAAAGACCCTAAAAATATAATATCTGTTTCTAATTTTTCTCTAGTTTAGTATCTTTAATTTAAAATTAATTTGGAGAATTTTTGTTATTGTTTTGTATTTTATTTCTCCATTTTAGTTTCGGCTTTTTATCTTATTCACTATTTTCAGTATTTTGATTTTAAAAATGCCAAATAAATTTAGAAAAAAATATAGAAAAATCAGAAAAACATTAGAAAAATATAAAAAGCCTAAAAATATTTTATTTTATGTATTTTGGCTATTTTTACTTATTTTTTTAAATACAATATCTCTCTTTTCTTAGTTTGTATAAATACTTTATCTCATAATTCAAAAGAAATAAAAAATATTAAATATAAAAAGAAAATAAAAAATCAGAAAATAAAAAATCAAAATATTAAAATATAAAATTAAAAATTAAATAAAAAATACAAAATTAAAAACCCACCAAAAGTTGTAATTTGGCTGTGTGTGAAAGGATATTGGGTGTGGTATTTTTATCTAGTTTGCTCTACGCCTTGCTTCCTGTGTTCGACCCCTACTTGCTTGCCACTATACATTCTTAGTAGGGTATAATAAATTTTAAGTCTTGCTCTTAATTACTTGATTATTTGTGTGGGTTAATTGCTGATCAACGAGAAGGTTTGAGTAGTCGCTTCGGCGACGGTGAGCCTGATTCGTCAGGCTATTATTTAGCGACTCTCGTCTTCCCGTTTTTCAAATGGCGCCGTTGCTGGGGAGCATCGTCTTGTAGAGTAGACCTTTGTCTTTTTACTTGTTTAGCCATTTTTCGTCAGCATCTCTCTTTTGATTATTAAACTGTGAACTGTCTGATATCTTTTTCTTGTCTTCTTGCGAGGGACCACGGACCGAGGAGGATCGCCTGGGTGATTCTATGCAACCTTGGGAAGCGGAGCCGGCTATTCTACCCTAGCCGTAGGAGAGAGCAGGAGGAGCTTGAGAGAGAGAGGATAGTTAGGTTTTTTATTTTTGTGAGAGAGAGACTATTGATTATAAATTTGTAATAATACAGGTACACAGGACTTTGGACATTCGGGCCCAATTTTCAAGTGTTTGTTCACTTGGGGGCTCACCGCAGTTTTACCGCATTTTCATCGCATTTTTTTATTTTGTTTTCCGATTTTTGTTTTCTTTCTTTTGTGGAATGAGCCCTTAGTCTTTAGGCGTGCTTGATTGTGTAATCTAAGTTCAAACACCTAATAACCTTTGCATGCACCTATAGTCTTGACGTTTGGACTTAGAAATAATTAATTGCTACAGTACTTAGTCCTGAAGCCGCGTGCCACTAGAGATCGTATACAGCGCTGGCAAGATTCGTTATGGCGGACACCGATTGGCATCAGAGACCGGACTTAGGCTTCATTCTGAGTACTTAGCATTTGGTTCTTCACGTGTAGCAATTTCATGCTTAGGACGATTTTCGTGTGCATGTCGGCATTTTAGTATAGGTTTACAAATTCCTGTTTTGCATCCCGCATGGAGAGAGCTGGGAGGCACTGTAAGTCTTCTAACTGAGCATTCATCATTCATGCACCAAGGTGAGATTTCCATCTTAGTGTCGCCTTGCATTGCTTTTCCGATCTTCTCCCTCTGTTTTTGGATCAAATAGGAATCAAAGAAAATACCAAAACGTTAGGCGCTTGTGTTGAATCTACTCAAAACAAGTTATAACACAAAAAAAAATTAAAAAAGGGTCTGCTAAAAATACCTGACCTAAATAAAATTGATTAATTGGACTCATTGCCTTGGGGTGAGCAAAACCCTCATTTGTTTTCAGGTTGCATAGGAAGGTTTCCTTCCTAGTGAGGTGAGCGACGTCGTAAGGATTAGAGCCCAAAATCCAGTCTGTGGCTGCCTTGTGTATTGCCTGGATTTCTGAAGTATTGGCGCTTCTATCGTACGTAGACGAGTAGGGCTTGGTCGGCATTGATGACTCTCTATTGTGTAGATTATTGACCTTGCCCGAAGTATCAAACATAGGCCAAGCCTTCACGGGGGTGTCTGTCTTATCGTCTTGCGTCCGAGTAGGTTCTTGCATGCTCACGGGTGATTCCGTTGCGAGCGAGTTCCGAAGTATTCCTATCGGCTTCCTCCCTCTATTTCTTTGGCTGAGTAGGGATCTAGGAAGGGTTACAAGGAACTCAAAAAGTGCAGACTACATATTACAAAGGAGAAGGACAAGTACGGGATACTTTTCTGGCAGTACTCTCTCTCCTATAGGCGTAGCGCTCTAAGGACTCGTTATAAGATAATTGCCTGAATTCAAATCTAAAAATCACAAAGATAATTGCCGAACCTTCACGGCTTCACGGGTCGAGTTGGTGAATCCATTGTTTTGAGGTTTGATTGATTAGTCTTATTAAAGTCCAGATCAAAAACATCGCGCCTTTGCGCAATTTTGCTCTCCTCCCATTTGATCCTCGCTCAGTGTGAGCCTTCTACTGTTTTACATTCCTTTTATTCCTTGTCTACCCTTGTGCTCTTCATCCATCATCTATCCCTTTTGACCCTCTCAAGATGTCGTCACACGGATGGTTTAGTCGGGATCCCGTTGACGCCTACATCGTTTCCGTTTCGCAAACATCTTCAATAAGGCGGGTTGATCTCCAAGAAATTAGTTCGGATCTTGCGAATTTTTCCTTGGACTCCCCTATTCTCTCTTCTTTCAACACTTTCCTTTCACCAATAAATCTGCTGTTCGGGATGGACTCTCAACTCGAATTAGCTCTTCCCCTTCAAATAAACCGGGATTACTCTTATCCCAAAATTAATCCCCTGTGGATGGAGATCGATTTCAGTCAATATCCTATGCTCCGTTCACAGTATTCTGAGATTGACCATAATTCCAGACTCATCTCAGCAGTTGGTGCTTAGGAAGATACTGATCAAGGTTTACTCCGTCATGCAGATTCTCAACCTGATCACGAGCCAGAAGTTCAAGTCTATTCCAAAATGGCTCCAACTGGTAGAGAAAAAGGTCCGCAGCCCCAGCCAGCCGAACCAGCAGACCAGGGGGAAGGGCAATATACTACACAGAATGAGGTCAACAGTCAGTTGCTCGCGTCTATCCAGGCTATCCAACAACAACCAACCAATCAAGCTTTGGCCCAGATCGCATTCCAAGATATGCTTAATGACTTAAGGAGAAGGGCCGATGCGAGAGATGGTAGACGGGAGGATGAGCCAGATCAAGAGTTCAATCCGGAAGGTGCTGGAGACGAATTTTCAGTGGGAAGACATGAGTTTGATAGAGTGGATGCAGAACCGCCACAACTGAAGCCAACCTTGAAAGAAACATACATCCCTAGAGCGAGTCGTATCACCGAGTGGATCCGAATTCCACAAATTCACGCCCACTTCAAGCTGAAGCCGTAGTTCCTATCTCTGCTTCCGACATTTCATGGGAACACCACTGAGGAACCATATATCCATCTCAAGAATTTCAGTCGCATCTGTGCCACTGCTCACTACCCTGGTATTCCGTTGGGGTTAGTGAAGATGACCGCCTTTCCTTTCAGCCTCCAAGATAAGGCCTTATATTGGGTCGACTCCTTGGGGACGGTAGTTACGACCTGGGAGGAGATAAAGTCCGCATTTCTCCACAAATTCTACCCTCTCGATCGCTTGAACCAGATGCGTGCCCGCATCTCCAGTTTCTATCAACAACCCCACGAAACTATCCATGAAGCGTGGGAAGGATTTAAAGATCTCCAGGAGAAGTGTCCCCACCACGAGATCCCCAAGACTAGTCTCGTACAACATTTCTTTGGTGGGCTCACACTCGAGAGCCAAAAGCTCGTTGACGCCGCTTGCGGTAGCTCTCACTTCAACAAGGGATGAGGACGTGGTATGGAATGTCTTTGAAGAAATGGCTGAAGGAGAGGCCGCTCAGTCCTCATCACGCGCCTACATGAAGATGCCCGCCACCATCAGCAAGCTAGTGAACATGGCTACGCACACTGAAGACAAGGACGAGACCTCCAACCTCAGTATTATCGGGAATCACTTGTCTAAAGTTGATATCATTGAGAAGTGGTCCTAGATCTTGAAAAATTATCTGTCATCGAGAAGAGGACCCAAGGTCTGGAGAAGCTCGATGTGATTTCTCAACAACTGGAGCAGCTAGTTCGAGCCCTGAATGCCAATATATGCAACTCTGTGTCTGCCACTGTCGAGCCATCTGCTGAGAGGAAGGAGCCCTTCATCGTATCAAACACCTCAGCTGACTACACCGCAACCTCAGCCCATTCAGCACATGTACTACGTGCATGTGCTGGAGCAGCCCCCACAGTCTCGGAATCAGATGGTTGTCTATCAACCAGAGCTGCATCCAATCTATCCAGAGCAGTTTCCTCCTCCCCCACCACAATTCAACAAATCAACGGTGTATGGGAACATGAACAACATCTGACCCGTCCTCAGGGACACTCTCAGGGTTAGGATTCGGCCAACCGGCCCCCTCACCAACAACTGGAAGGAGGTAGGAACTTCCAGCCCTTCCAGCCTCAGAAATCAACAGCCACAGCATATGGAAACTCATGGAGGCAAGGATACCGGCATCAACAATTCAGCTACCATAATCAAAGCCACCCTCCACAGCAACCGACTGCAGCATATCATAATTCATATCCCTCCCAACAGTATTCACAGTATCCCTCTCGTTTTCCTCCTCACCATTTTTCGCAAGTATACCAACAGTAACCCTCTTCACAGTATCAACACCAGAGGCCCCAAGGGGGCGACTCATCTGAGATTGTACCGGTGAACCCGACCCTCGCTTGTCTTGAACAACTTGTCAAAAACATGGCTGAGATGACCCAGAAGATTGACGACCTGACGGCTGCCAAAACCGTCATTTCCAGCCAGGTCGAGGCTAATCCAAATAACTTCCGACGCAAGGAGCAGGTAGCTTGCAAGTGATCTGCCCGATTCAGGTAGAACTGATTTTTTTATATCTAACGATGTTACTCTCAGGAGCAGTAGAACGCTACAGCTACCAGCAGCTGCGAGAAGGAAAACACATTGTATCTGACGGGGAGTCATCAGCCTAGCCAGCACGAGGGCCATACAACATTTTTGGAGGAGCACCATCTGCAGAAAATTCACAAAAAAAATGAAGAAAATACAAAAAACACAAAGAGATGACAACAACCTCGGTGGAGATCAGCCGGCATTAGAGACGAATGCACCTGTTCCGGAACTAGCATCTGCCTTAAAGAATTTTGCACTTGCAGCGAAGCCAAAGCCAGCACCTGAAGCTGAGCCTGTAGTTTTTGGTCCACACATTGTAGATGATTCTGTACCTTTTTGCCATCTACCTGTAAACAACAATATGGACACTATTTTGAATGACATTGTTGAAGATTCTGTAAATATCCCTTTCCCAGAAGCAATGAAAAACACAAAAAATGAAAAATTTGAAAAATGCTTTGTCCGACTCTGCCATCATTGAGATTATTCAGAATTTGGTTTTGAATATGCCACTAATGAAAGCTCTTGAGTACATGCCAACTGTGAAGAAAGGACTAAAAGATGCATGTACATATAAGCGTAGGCCTCATCCGCACAACTCTAGAAACAAAGGAAGCAAGCTTGAGAAGCACATCCTTACAATTGCCACAGTCAACGCTATCAGCAATCTCCCGGATAAGAAGTCAGATAATGGAGCACCTCTTGTGTGCTGTCAGATGTTCAATCAGGAGTTCGAACGCACTCTGCTAGACAGCGGGTCTTCTGTTAACTTGATGCCAGCCTCATTACTCACAGAATTCAGACTAGGACCGTTCAAACCCACTAAGATGATTCTGCAGTTCACAGATAAATCAGTCAAGCGGCCGAGGGGCGTACTGGAGGACGTGATAGTCACGGTTCAAGGGAAGCAGTTCCCACCTGATTTTGTTGTATTAGACATGGACGTCTCTGCGCCTTTGCTCCTCACCCCAATCATACTTGGACGACCATTCCTGCAGACGTCGAACGCAGTGGTGAATTATGGGACTGGAGAAATTACTTTTGGTGCTGGCGGTGAAACGATCAAAATAGAAACCCTGTCTGATACAAGACCGTCTGAAGGAACATCTACAACATGTGCAAGGGTGATTGATTATTCCGAAGACTGCGACTTTAGCCGAAATTCAAGATACCATCTCTTTATGGATGACAACGAGATCCATGAATTCCTCTCTCCCATGGAAGGATTGGAGACCGCTGTCGAATTTCCCCTTATCAATCATGATGAGATAGTTGATGGCCTACTTGAGGAGACCCAGGTGGCAATGATGTGCCTTCAAGATCAAGAGCAGATTATTAAAGAGTTCTGCAAGGAAGAGGAGATCATTGAAACATTCTGTAAATTGTTGAATGATGAAGTCGAACAGAGCATGGTGGACGCCAAACAGATGAAAGAGTCACCACCAGCATTAATAGCTGAAGTCACTTCTGAAGCAGCTCCTAGCCCGCCTAAGCTAAAACCTTTGCCCTCCAATATGGAATATGCCTTTCTTGCGGGAGAACCTAACATGTACCCGATCATTATCAATGTGCGTCTGACCGCAGACCAAGAATCTCGTTTGATGGAGATCTTGAACACAACCGCAAGGCGATAGGGTGGAGAACTTCAAATCTCCATGGGATCAATCCATCATTATGCTCGCATCGCATTTTTCTGGAGGAAGATTGCAAACCCTCTCGAGAACTTTAGAGAAGATTAAATCCTAATCTGCAGGAGGTTGTGATGAAAGAGATCCAGAAATGGAGTGATGCATGATTTATTTATCACATCTCTGAAAGAAATGGGTGAGCCCTATGCATGTGGTGCCAAAGAAATCAGGGATCACCATTGTAAAGAATGACAAAGGAGAGGAGATTGCAACCAGAGTACCCACTTCTTGGCGAGTTTACGTGGACTACAGAAGACTTAATCTCGCCACCAAGAAGGACCATTTTCCTTTACCCTTCATCGATCAGATCTTGGAGAGATTGGCTGCGAAGGAATACTTCTGCTTCTTGGATGGATACTCTGGGTATAATCAAGTTGCTATCGCTCCTGAAGACCAAGAGAAGACCACACTCACATGTCCTTTTGGTACATATGCCTTCAGACGGATGGCGTTCGGGCTTTGCAACGCCCCAGCCACATTTCAAAGGTGTATGCTAGCAGTTTTTGCCGACATGGTGGGCGACTTTCTTGAGGTCTTTATGGACGATTTGTCGGTCCTACAGGGACTCATTTGATCAATGTCTGGATTATTTAGACCGAATCTTACGGAGGTGCTGCGAAGTAAATCTGGTTCTCTCGTGGGAGAAGAGCAACTTCATGGTGACCGAAAGAATCATGCTGGGTCACGTTGTTTCTAAACGTGGTATGGAGGTTGACCCAGCCCAAGGTGGATGTGATTTCTAAACTTGAGCCACCTACAACAATCAAGCAAGTCAGGTCATTCTTGGGCCATGTCGGTTTTTACCGACGATTCATCCAAGATTTCAGCAAATTAGCCAGATCGTTGACTGAGTTGCTCGGTAAGGAGAATGAATTCATTATATATGACCGTATGCTCCTTGCCTTCAATCAACTGAAAGAACTTATCACACATGCCCCTGTCTTGCAGCCACCAATCTGGACTTAACCTTTTGAGATAATGACCGATGCGTCAGATTATGCCATAGGTGCTGTACTCGGACAGAGGAAAGATAATGTACCATTTGCAATTCACTATGCTAGTTGAACACTCGATGAAGCCCAGCGCAACTACACTGTCACCAAAAAGGAGCTGCTAGCGATGGTTTTTGCCTTGAAAAAGTTCAGATCCTATCTCCTCGGGTCCAAAGTGATCATCTACACTGACCATTCAGCCGTCCGGTACCTACAACAGAAGAAGGATGCCAAACCACATCTTATTCGGTGGATCCTTCTCCTTCAGGAATTTGATCTTGAAATTAAAGATAAACCTGGGGTAAAGAATGTGGTGGCCGGCTATTTATCGAGGCTTCCTGAACCAGAATCTCCTGAGCTGAGCCTGCAACCTATCGCAGATACCTTTCCAGACGAGGCAATTCTGTCAGTCACCTCGCTTCCATGGTATGCAGACATTGTGAATTATCTCGTGACCAAGAAAATCCCACAGGATTGGCCGAAGTTGAAAATAGACAAATTCTTGTCTAAAATCCATTTCTACCAATGGGAGGATCCATATTTATTTTGTGAGGGGGCAGACTGTATCTCGAGAAGGTGCATTCCTCAAGAGGAAGTTCCAAGTGTCCTCGCCTTATGCCATGACCAAGATTCTGGAGGACATCGTTCAGGCAGACGAACATCAACAAAAGTTCTTCAGAGTGGACTCTGGTGGCCTACACTATTCAAAGATGCATATGGTTATGTTAAAGGCTGCACTGACTGTCAGAAGATGGGTGGAACCATAGGAATGAGAGACACGATGCCTCTGAAATTCATTCAGATATCAGACGTCTTCGACGCATGGGGCATCGACTTTATGGGACCATTTCCCAACAGCTAGGGATATGAATATATTCTGCTTGCTGTCGACTCTGTAAGTCACTGGGTGGAGGCTATCCCCGCCCGAACTGCCGACAGTAGGATTGTCTGTCGATTTTTGAGAGATCACATCATAGCACGGTTCGGGATCCCCAAGATTCTAATATCTGACAAGGGTAGCCATTTCATAAACAGAGAGGTGAAGAAGCTGACTCAGGAATTCTGCATTGAACATCGTGTTGCTTCACCTTACCACCCGCAGTCCAATGGCTTAGCTGAATGTTCAAACAGGGAGATCAAGACAATTCTACAGAAGCTTGTGCGTTCGGATCGCAAGAACTGGTCTCAACTGCTTGATTCAGTTCTTTGGGCTTACAGAACAATGTACAAGTCACCCTTGGGAATGTCTCCCTACCACCATGTGTATGACAAGCCGTGTCATTTGCCCGTTGAATTAATTCACAAATCTTTATAGACCATCAACATTTGTAATTTGGATTCTGAGAAAGTAGGGAAGAGCCGAAAATTGGATCTGAACAGATTATTGGAATTCAGAGATTATGCATACAACAACAACCTGATGTACAAGTAGAAGGTCAAAACATGGCATGACAAGCATATTAGCCGCAAGTCCTTTGAGCCGGGTCAGAAGGTGTGGTTGTTTGATGCGAAATTAAAGATCTTTCCAGGTAAATTGAAGAGCAAATGGGCTAGGCCGTTTATGGTAAAGCATGTGCGTGATAATGGAAGTGTATTAATATCTAGTTTGTCAGCTGACGCACAACCATTTATGGTTAATGGACAGCTTCTGAAGCCATACCTTGAACATGATACATTCATGTCTGTCGTTGACTCTATTCAAGTAATTTACAAGGATGAACCTGATATTTCAGAAGCGACAGCAGAAGACAGAGAAGAGAAAAACATTTTTGAATGACTTTTCTTCTGTTCTTCTTTTCTTCTTTTTCTTCTATTCTATCTTATTCCACCGACATGATGTTATCCCCTTCATCGTTGCTACACTTAGGATGCACTTTATCCTAAGTGTAGGGGGGATGTACATCCCGAGTTGTTCATATTCCATCTTCCGATTTCTTTTCTTCTTTTCTTCTTTTCCTTTTCAATTTTCTTTTTCTACCGAAAAGGTGTCGCCCCTTGTTGTCAGTCTTCTATACTTAGGACGTACTTTGTCCTAAATATAGGGGGTGTGCACCCCGAGTCGTCCTATTCTTTGATCCTCTCTATTATCTCCTCTTCTTGTCTATACTTAGGGATATCTTACCCTAAGTATATGGGGAGACAATCCGAGTACGATCTGTTCATTCCCACCCTTGACCCTCCCTGCTTTGTGTACAATCTGCTATACTTAGGACTATTTAATCCTAAGTATAGGGGGGACGGTCAACTTCTCTTTCGTTCATTCATTTATTCATTCGTTCGTTGATTCTTTAGATTTTCCTATTCTCAGTACGAGTTATGTCTCCTCTTTTTCTCTATGAGGACATAACTCAAGATAAGTATAGGGGGGTCGTATATACTGCGTACATACTTTAGCCATAACTCGAACTTTCATATTTTTCTTAATAAATATGGCTAATTACACTTATAAAATTCATTAAAAACACTTAATAAAAAGATGTTATCATTCCTCAAATTCTTTTTGTATTTACTGATTAATAAATCAGGTGAAAATATTTTTTGCAAAATGTTTGAAAAAATAGTTTGAAAATCTTTGTGAAAAATCTTTAGAAAGCTATTTGGAAAACATTTTGTTACGTGTTTTCAACCTTTGTAAAACATTTAGTTTGAAAAATGTATTTTCTTTGTGTGAATAAAAATGTTTGAAAAATTATTTGCAAATGGTTTGAAAATGGTTGCAAAAATATTTTGAAAAATCTATCTATACTGTTTGAAAAACCTTTGCAAAATGATTTTCAAATATGTGTACACGTTTATAAAAATTGTTTGTAGAAATTATTTTGGACTATAGTTTTTCAAAATTGTTGTAAAATGATTTTCAAATAAATTTGAGGAATACATACATCACACCTAAAATTCTTTATATATATACCCATAAAATTGATCACTTACCCTTGTAAATTCTTATAATCTACTTTTTGTAAATATAAGATGCATCATTGTGTAAATATGTGTACCTAGTTTTTAGCCAAAATCTTTTGTTTTCAAAAATCCCAAAACAGTTGCAAAATTAAAAATACCAAAAACATTTGAAAAATCTTTTTGGAAAACCCAAAAACTGCATATGCATCATCTTTTCAAAAATCCATAAAAAGTTCAAAATCTTTGGAAATTGCATCACTAAAATATTTTCTGCATTCTGCATAACATTTGCATAACATGAGCATTTTTTCGGATTGAGTTTAATAGTTGAACAAGTCTAAGTAAAATCTGAAGATTGGAGCTTGATTGGACCTTAAAATTTACCTAATAATAGGAACCCTATAGGAGCTGGAATTGAGGTACTTCAGGTCTAGTTGACTTAATTCTTTGAGGATTACGAGACTTGGTTCAATGGATTCTTGACTGCCTAAGTAGAGTATTTCGGAGCACACGCACAACTCTTGTTGATAATGACCTAACTTGGACACCTGCACCTTTCACATGTCTCAACTTAGTTGGAGTGGTGAGGGGGTTGGATTTGCCGGTATGAGACGCACACAAATGAAAACATTTGTCCTCCTCCAGGGAGGGAAGTGCACCCCAACCCGTCCAGTGATGAGGAATTCTAGAGACAGGAGAGTGTGGGTTGCAATAAAACTTCAAAAGAGGGATAGTCTACTGACTCAAAAGGAAAAACTCCCTATGTAGATGCTGCTGTAAATAGTATTTCAAAAAAAAACTCCAAAAAATGGACATGCCTGTAAATAAAAATAAAATTCCTGTCGGAGTGTATATATGTTGTATAGCCAATAAGCAAGCCTGAGTTTCAAAGTCAAATTATGTGAGCCTGCAGCTGGATGACTTGACTACACTGGTCTTGCATCCTAGGATAGGTAGCTACACTGGCTACCGTCCATTCTTCTCTTCACCCCCTCCTCTTGAACTTAGAAGGGAATACCCCACTCCTCGAGGAAGGAGTCATTGGATTTGGGAATCATTGGATTGTCATGTTGGAGAAGTCAGTCTCTTTGTCATTCTAGTTGGGGAGAGCCACTACCACTTACACTGTACGAGTCAGATTCATAGTCGTAAGGGTTTTCGTATGAGTTGAAATATTTCTGACATGGCTATTGAGGAGACTTGAGCAGAGTTTTGGTATTCTCGAAGGCTGTTGGATTTCAAATCCGATTCCCAATAAGATTGTACCCGCACTAAATTCTAAAGGTCCGACTTAAGCTCCAAACTTTGATTTTGTGAAGACAAGTTTGATAATTAAACTTAATCCAATTTTCTTCTTTTTCTTTTCTTTATTTTTTCTGCACTTATTGCATAAGTGTTTGCTAGGGACTAGCAAAGACAAGTATAGGGGGATGGTGAATATACGTTTCATCATCTTTATTCTATCATTTTGGCCTTAAAAACCCTAGCAAATGCGTGTAAATAACGTTAATTCATGCATTTTATCATCCATGCATATTTGTGTAAATATTGTATAAAATACTGTTTTTAATGCCAAAGGTATAGAATAAACAAAAGAAAAAAAGAATAAAATATTGCAAATATTTTATGACTCGAAACCCCGAGACCTAGGCATCTCGATGACTAGGTCAACAAGGAATAAAGTAGGGGGGCGATAAGGGCCAAAATACAATAAAATTCTCTTTTTATTTAATTCATTTTTTATTCATTTTGAGACCTATTTTTGGTTCCACTTTTTATACTTCAAATAAAGAAATTTTGTGCATAAAAGTTGTAGATAATTAAATATAGAAAATTACAAAATTGATTTCACTCAAATATAATGTACAGATAAAAAGTTATGATCTGAATAAGATTCCAAAATCCCAACTTCCCAAACCTGTATCTTTTAAATAAAAATTCGAAATATATCAAAATCATCTTTAATTTATATAATTTTTAATAATCTATTTAATGAAGGTGGTTTAATATTTTTCTGAGTTACGGCGTGAAAGTTAGGTTTTGGACCCCTATTGTATACTTGTATCGATTAAAATATTCATTTTATTTATTATTCATTATTTTTTATAAATTCTTATTTTTATAATTTTGTAAATATTATTTATAATATATGTGTATATTAAAAAAAGAATAAAATAATAAATTAAACATAAAAATAAAATACTTGTATAAAATACATAGGTGTAATACCAATAAGTATACCTATATAATTAACACTTCTATTTATTTACTTGTATAAAATACATCAGAAAAATAAAATAAAAATATATTTAAGTTTATAAAAATACGTTATAAAGATATAAAATAATAAACAAAATAAATAAAATTAAAAATACAAAATAAAAATAAAATATTAAAATATATAGATTAATATACCTATATAGCCCTTGAAAGGGAGCTTGTAATTTTAAACCTCTAAAAAATAAATAAAAATCATAATAAAATACTTTATAAAATAATTAACATTTTTTATTTTATAACAAAAAATTAATAAAACGTTTCTTATTTTTAAACGAATTTACAAGACTTTTTTCCAGGGAATTTCCTGGTTAGTCCATGTGGACCAACCGGAATCCTCCGTTGGTTGACCTCGGTCAGCTCTCTGACCGAGGTATGGTCCCTATCAGACTATGGTTTTTGGCTGTTTTCTCTGATTTTTAGAGTACGCGTCTTTCACCCATTCGTGATAGCGCCTTCTTGACTTTTGTTCTCCACATATCGATGATTCACTCTCTTGTGTTCCCTTGGGGATTGGGTCGTCGATTCGACCAATCTTCATCGTTCTTTGAACCCACTTCGTCAACCATTCAAAAGGACCCCCCGACCTTCCTTGACTCCTTGATCACTCTTCCACCATTCACTCCTTGACCTAGGGCTTCGACTACCTTCCTGGTGACAGCAGGAACGGATTGCACCCGTTGGTAGGGCGAGAAGGTGTTGAATCGAGGCTGATCCACCTCGCCGGAGTGTGCCACCTCAGCTCGCCGTTGGCGCCACCTTGGTTAGTGTTCTAGCTTCTTTTTTTGTTTCCTTTGAGTTCCTTAGGACTTCAGTAGTTAGACTTAGCTCACATCGATCATCAATCTACCCGCATCGCCACGAAATCGGATCATTTGTGCACGACCGGAGCATGAGTTCTTTCCGGCCATAGCTGATCATCCCACACTCTTCCACTGCCGTTCCACCCTCCAACGTAGTTGAGGCACTTTGCCCCCGACTCCTTCATTGTTTTATGTAGGTACAGAGGACACAACATCGACTGGATCAAATTTTGGTATTCACTGGAGGACCTTCTGCCCCCCAGAGCGCGCTAGGCCACCTCGTCGCCTTCTGTTGCTTCCACTGTCTAGAGGAGTCCTGCAGGAACACCCCGGGCCTTTTTGGAGATCCATCGAGCAACGTAGGAGGAAGATCGACACTGGGGAAGCTCGCTCCTCGCGAGTTCTTCCCAGTTCATTGAAGGGACCCCCCGTCCGTTGGATCAAGAACAGGCGCCCAGGTCTTTCAGCCGTCATCCGATCTGCTTCGCCTGCGTCGTTGATCGCCGCCCTATCATCTAATCGCAGCCGTTCGATCGCGAAGGGGTATCGTTTAACGGGAGCCTGACACGTGGCAAAGTGATTCACATTAGCCGTCGCATCCCCGAGCGTGGGTATTTTGCACCATTTCCCCTGCCATTTTGTAATATTTATTTAGCATATAAACTTTCATTTGTAGTTAATTAGTTTTTGTATAATTTGCAACCAGCCCCTTAAACTTTGCAGTATTGCTAAAAGGTCCTTGGCCACGCCACCTCACGTGACTAGCGCACGTGAGGTGGGTGGCCATTTTACGGAAGTGCCCTCAGCCATTTTCATATTTCTTTTCAGTACCAGTACTTTAAATTCAAGTGTTATATTTTTGGAGAAATTGCAACTTAGCCCTTCAAGTTTTGTTAATTGCTTTTAGGTCCTCGCCAGGTCACGTGCCCCGTGCGTGTGACCCTGGTGATTTTGCAGCTATATACTTGCGCTTTTGGTTATTTCATTTTAATCCAGAAACATTTTTATTGCGTTATATTTATCTAGAATAATTGCACGCAACCCCCTGGACTTTTGCATATTTACGAAAATACCCCGGCCAGGGTTGATTTTTCTCTTTTTTGTTTGCATTTATTTCATGCATCTATAAAATCCTAAAAAATCCCAAAAAAATTACCTTAGCTCCCTGTTTCATTCTTTTATCAGTCATGTTTTTATTTTGCATTTTTGTTGCATTTTAATATTTATAAAAATTCAAAAACATGCATTTTTGTACCTGTTTGCATTATAAAATCCATAAAAAGTATAAAAAGTTTTGAAAAATTCCAGAAAAATTATATTTTGTGTATTTTAGCATCTTTTATATTCAGTCCAAAAATCACTAGAAAACACAAAAGAAAACTCTTAAAAATTACAAAACCCCTAAAATCTTTATAAAAATCTTAAAAATCCCTAAAAGACCCTACAAATATAATATTTGTTTCTAAATTTTCTCTAGTTTATTATCGTTAATTTAAAATTAATTTGGAGAATTTATGTTACTATTTTGTTTTTTATTTCTCCATTTTAATTTCGGCTTTTTATCTTATTCAATGTTTTCAGTATTTTTGATTTTAAAAATACCAAAAAATAGAGAAAATATAGAAAAATCACAAAAACATTTAAAAATATAAAAAGCCTAAAATATTTTATTTCCTGTATTTTGGCTATTTTTACTTATTTTTATAAATACATTATTTCTCTTTTCTTAGTTTGTATAAATACTTTATCTTATAATTCAAAAGAAATAAAAAATATTAAGTATAAAAAGAAAATACAAAATCAGAAAATTAAAAATCAAAATATAAAAATATAAAATTAAAAATTAAATAGAAAATATAAAATTAAAAACCCACCAAAAGTTGTAATTTGGCTAAGTGTGTGAAAGGATATTGGGTGTGTGATATTTTTATCTAGTTTTCTCTACGTCTTGCTTCTTGTGTTCGACCCCTACTTGCTTGTCACTATACATTCTTAGTAGGGTATAGTAAATTTTAACTCTTGCTCTTAATTGCTTGATTATTTGTGTGGGTTAATTGTTGATCAACGAGAAGGTCTGAGTAGTCGCCTCAGCGACGGTAAGCCTGATTTGTCAGGCCATTATTTAGCGACGCTCGTCTTCCCGTTTTTCAGAGCTTCAACAATATCCTAAGTATTATTTTTAACCAAGGCATCCATTTCTTCCTTCATAGCATTGATCCATTTCGGATCCTTTTTGGCTTCATCAATATTTTTGGGAATGTGATGGGCATCAAGAGAGGTAATAAAGCATTTATATCTCGAAATCATATTAGTGTAAGCAACATAGTCCCCCACTGGATAATGAGTAAATGCTCGAACTGTTCTTATAGACTTTCTCATAGCAATGGGACCATCATCCAGTAATGGGTTGGCATTATCAGTATGAATATCTGGAGATAGAGGAACTCTTGCAGAGTTTTCATGGCCACAATCACTTGTAGGAAGGTTGACATCATGGTCAGAGGAAAGTTCGACATCATGGTTTGATATCATCTCTTCTTCAATCTCGATGTTATCTGATTCCTTTCGTCTGCTATAAGTTTATCCAAATCTACCTATATTTTCACTGTCTTTATCTCTATCTTGCTCATTTCCGTCTCTCACATGAATAGTCTCTTGGATGTCACCACGAAAGTAAATTCCATTATCATTTCTCTCAAGTTCTATACTCACAGACTCCCCTTGAGGAATGCTCTTAGAGAAGTAGGACTCACTCTCAAAGAAAGTAACATCCGTACTCACATGAAGACGACGTGCCACAGGATCATAACATTTGTATACTTTTTGGTTCCTAGAATACCCAAGAAAAATGCATTTCATGGCTCTTGGATCCAACTTACGCCAACCTGGTCTAGAGTTGTGAAGAAAGCAAATACATCCAAAAAACCCGTGGGTCCAAACTGAAGGGAGAGGTATCCGAGTGGATGACAGAGAAAGGAGTTCTCTTCCCAATTACAACTAAAGGTGTCCTATTAATCAAATAAGCAGCAATCAAGATGATTTCTCCCCAAAAATTCTTTGGCGAATTTCGTTGAGTAGGAGTGCTATGGTGACATTTAATAAGTGACAGTTTTTCCTTTCAACAATCTCATTCTACTATGGCATGTAACTACATGAGGTTTCATGGAGGACACCCTTCTGATCAAGAAAAGCACGTACGGAACTTTCCAGGTTATTCTTTGCATTATCAGTCCTAAGCGTTCTTATTCTTGTTCCATATCGGGTGCTTATCATATTTATAAAGTTCTTTACAACACCATGAACTTCACTTCTATGTTTTAAAAGGTACACATACGTACTCCGTGAAGAATCATCAATGAAGGTGATATAGTACCTATGGCCATCCTTACTCTTCACACTTGACAGAGCCCAAACATCAGAATGCACTAATTCGAATGCATAAGTAGATTTACTAGTAGAAGCAGGAATAAATTTACTAGTAGAAGCAGGAAATGCGGTTCATTTTTGCTTTGCAAACTGAGAAACCTCACATTCCAAATCGTCCATCAACAATCTAGAGAAATTGTCAAGCATCAACTTATACAAAGAGGAAAAATTGATATGAACAAGACGTTCATGCTATTTTCGCACTAAAGTGGAGTTTTCCTTTTCAAGGTGAGCTTTCATCACAGAGGTAAGGGTTTGACCCACTCCAGCTGGAAGACGATATAATCTATCCTTAACTAACCCAATTCCAATCTTCTTGCTTGTTTGTAAGTCTTCTAGAACACACGAATTGTGATAAAAAATCAGCATGCAGTGCAATTCTTTAGTAATTTACTGATTGACAAAAGATTTATTGGAAAATCAGGTACGTGAAGTGCATCGGTAAGGAGGAAGCAGTCAACAATAGAAATCGTTCTTTTTCTAGCAACATTAACTGGAGACCTATATGTAACTGTAACTTTATCTCTTCCAGACGATAACTTATAATCGTGAAACATTCTAGAATCACCTATCATATGATCGGAGGCACCACTATCGATAATCCACTCAGATTTTGTATAGCAAGCATTGCTAATTTTCCTCGTATTTAAAACTAAACCATTATCTGTCGATTGCAAAGAGGTATGTTCTTTTGTAATGGTTTTCTTCAAGAAGGTATGTAACTCCATGATGATATCCTTTGCCAAATCAGGTTCTCTGGATGCTCCAAGCATCATAGGATCACTTTTAAGCAAATTCACAACCTTTATACTTGACTATCTCTCACAGACATTTAATCAGACACCCTACATTCAACAAAAAAATAATTCAGCACAAATAACTGAAATCACAACAAGTATCGCAAGTGATAGCGACAACCACAAGCTTCAACGGAGCGAGAAAAAATGCAGAAATGCAGCCCAAAACACAATAGCAACCAAGTGAGATAACAACGGAAAACGTCCCTCGCACAACACAAGCCTTGGGATCCCAACAACAACGACCTAAGTTCAACCCTAGATGAAGCAACACAACGGATTGTGCATGAATCCAGTTCAAGTTACAGTTCTTAGGATTGCACTCCAACACAAATCAAAATTCATAATCCAGTACTCCGGACATTTTCTTGAACACATGATGTGCAACTTGAACAGACCTTAGCCTCGGCAACTCGCTCCAAAATGTAGCAGCCCCCAATCCAAGGAACGGATTGTGCACGAAGTTGTTGTCCAAAACACGACAACAAAATAGCGAGAAGAGTAGGCACCTCATAGGTTTTGGCGTATGGACTTCTCCCTCTACGAGGTGGCTACAGGAGGAGTACCCAAGTCCCACAAATATGTCGCAACAGAGCAAGCTAAGCCAACAGGGCACACAACGGACAAATCCGAGGAATCAACAGTAGAGGAAACAACCACATAACATCCTTTGTCATGGCTCTGATACCATGTTAGAACCAAACATACAAAACACACACAAAGATGGATATAAGGATTTACGTGGAAAACCTTACGGAGAGGGATTAACCACGGGGGCACACAGTTCGCAATCTCCCTCACTAGAGGTTAGGGCTCTCTTCACTAAGTTAGAAAAACAATGAGGAGGGATGACTACAATATATAGAAGGTTGGGTAAACAGTCCCTCATCCAAAGATCCGTTTATCCATATAGGTATAATAACTTAACAAAGATAAAGTGTGAGGCATGTCAACTAGGGAAATATCATTGAATCTCCTTCCATATTTCTAGTGATACTAACTCTATTGTGTTATTTGATATGATTCCTCTTTGTGTCTAGGGTCTGAGTCGACATTATGATTGAATGCAGAATCGTAATTATCTTTTTCTTGTTGTTGACTTCTCTTGTATTTCCCCAGGAATTTATGACAAAAAACAAGTCTAGTATCTGCTCAATTACTATTGCCTTTTAAATGAAATCTGAACTTAGTTTGGTGTCACCGTAAAGACTATCCATTCTGATAATGTCAGAGAATTTCTATCCAAAAATATGTAGAAGTTCTTCTCCTATCATGGAATTTTGCATCAAACAACTTGTGCTCGTACTTCACAACAGAATAAGGTTGTCAAACACCGGTTTAAAATTGATATTACACATATGTTGCGCATCTATTGCCATGTTCTGAGTTCGTATTGGGGGATTTGGCACTGACAACTTCCTTCCCGATCAACAACATGCTTTCCACTTCTATTGATGAGCATTAAGGTTCTCTACCAAGGGAAGGGAGGGTTCCCTGTTCCTCCCATAATATTTGTATATTGCTTTTGTGCATCTTCTTAGTTTTGGAGGGACAAGCTGGCTAGCGGGGCATCCAAGTGTATGTTCTTAGAGTGTGCTAAGATTAGAACGAATATCGTTAATATGATCTGATGACACATATGCACTATATCAATGCAAATATCACTTTCTTTAAGTTTGTTCCCTTTTTTGCTAGTACATGTACTCACGTATCTCTGCCTCCTACTAATCTGAGGGTACTATCCTTGTACCTCTCCCTGAACCTCGAGAGTACAAAATTAGGTTTCAATATCAATGAAGTTACCATCCTCTCCGACAATATTTTCTACTAAGGAAAATCCTTCTCCAGAGCCTTTAAAGGCTGACAGCTGCTACCTCAAGGGAGGCTATTACATGGACATGCACCTCTGCCAACATTATGAGCAATGGTATACAAATAGTATACCCAATGATCAGGTAGACATTCCCATTGCTCTCAGGAGAGGCAAATGACTATACATCCTATCTTACCAACAATTTTCCTCTTCAGCTTTGGATCAACCTACAAGCGATGTGCAAAAGGATTATTAATTACAAAGATTCCTAGTAGTCATGTTGAGGCATTGATTGATTCCATGTGATAGCATACCATGGAAGAGGAGATTCCTGCTCTAATATCCTGTGCGACATGACAACTTGTAGATCCACCTATAGATGGAAAGGTTGTTGGATCCAAATGGTTCTTTGTTGTGAATCACAACTCAAATGGTCATTGCTAGATAGAAACCTTAGATAGTAGCTAAATACTTTACACAGACATACAAGGTCGGCTTCTTTGATATTTTCTCCCTTGTAGCATGCCTTTTTATAGTATGAATTCTTCTTTCTATAGTGATAAATCTTCATTAGCCCCTTCATCAGCTTGATGTGAAATACACCTTTCTTTACACCGATCTATAGGATATTGTTTATATGCGTCAACCTCTTAACTTTGAGGCTCATAGGAAGTGTCAGAGGACATGTTTGCTAAAGAAGGCTATTTATGGTATTAAATAGAGTCCTTGGGCTTGGTTCCAGAAGTCATTAGAAGTTCTTCAGAACTTAAGACTTTCTAGATCTTCCTCATACTTTCATTATTTGTAAGTGTGGAGAAATAAATGACAATGAAATGGTTTGTCTTATTCAAGGGGTCTAGATTCTTCTATGACGTGAAATGCTAGAGAGCTAAAAGGAGAAAATTGCATAATGACCCTGAAGTGATTACATGATTAAATGGAATAGATAAAGAGAAATAACCCAATACCTAAATAACTCTAACACACCCCCTCAAATTAGAGCATATCTTTCAATCATGCCCAACTTGGAAATCATTCACGAAATGCATTTCTTCAGTAGTGCTTTCATGCATATATATATGCAAGTTGAAGATATGTGGAGATATGAGGAGTAATGACCTTCTCTCCTCATACTACATCTCGAATGAAGTAACATTCAACTTCAATATGCTTAGTCTGCTTATGAAATACAAGATTTGTGGTAATGTATGTAGCGGACTTGTTGCCACAATATAAAGGTTCGGGAATAGTAGTAGGAAGTCTAAGCTTTTTAGAAAGAAGTATAGCTAGGTAATCTCACAAGTTCGAGCCATCACCCTGTATTCAACCTTCGCACTTGATCTAGAAACTACTATCTACTTTTCGCTCCACCATGTAACCAGGTTGCTGCTAACAAACATAGCATAACCTGTAATCGATCTTCGATCCCCAGGGGAACTTGCATAATCCACATCTGCATAAATGATGATAATAGTATGGCCATTATCCCTGTAGAAGATGCCTCTCTTGGGGATTCCTTCAGATATCAAAAGATCAAAATAACATCCTACCAATGACCATAGAGAGGTCTCTCCATGTGCTAGATGGCTCTGCTCACAACATACGATATATCTAGGTCTGACCTAGTGACAGTGATGTAGAGTAGTTTTCCACTAAGCTTCTATATTCTGTAGTATCCTCAAACTCAAGATCAGTGGATGTAGCATGTTTTTGTAATCCTGCTGGAGATGCCAGATGGTTCGCATCGAAGTAGGCCAGCCTCTGTAAGAATATCTAAGCAATACTTCCTCAATGATAGATGTAATCCGTCTGCAATCCATATCACCTCAATAACAAGGAAGTATTGGAGTTGACCAAGGTCCTTGGTGACAGCTACCTTCTGTAGGAAGGCCTTGGTATCTAGAATTCATGCTTCATCATCACCAGTAACCATGATATCATCAACATAGACATCTAATATAACCATATTGGTGGTCTGCCATCTAAAAAAAGCCAAAAAATCAGATATCATCCTATGGAAGCCAAGTGAGCTGATCTAAGTGGCAAGTTTGTCAAACCAAGCTCATGGACTCTGCTTAACTTCCCTTATGGAATTGTCACACATGATTCCCCTTGACGAAGTAACCCGGTGGCTGCATCATGTAGGAATACTCCTCGAGGTCACCATACAGAAAAGCATTCTTCACATCTAGTTGAAAGATGGGCTAGTTCTTATTAGCATCAACTGAGAGAATAGTTTGGATAAATCCCATTCTGCTACTGAAGAAAAAGTCTCAAAGTAGTTCACACTATAAGTCTGAGTAAAGCCCTTTGCTTAACTTTGGCCTTCAGACTATCAATAGAACTATCAAGTGACTATTTGGTCATAAAAACTTATCGGCATGCAACATGCTTGACATTTGGGTGTCATGGTACAAGATCCCATGTGCCTCTGGAGGTAAGTGCTTCCATCTCCTCATCCATTGACTTTTTCCAGGCAGGATCCTGCAAGGCACTGTGATAATCGCGAAGAATAGAAATAGCCATTAGGGCATCTGTAAATTGCCTGCCACAATCATATACTATCAGTGGAAGTAAAATGTGACATGGGATGTATAATACATTGCATTTTTGTCCATCACAGAGCTATAGGAAGATCTGAGGGAGCATCTAAATAAGCAGTAGTGGAGGCTCTTGAAGGGGCACATCATCCTGTAAGTAAGGAACATGTAATGATACATGATGGGAATGAATAATGTGTTTTCTTTTGTAGACAATGGGTGTGGATGGTAGCTTCAAGGGTATGTCACTAACATACTAAGTAACGTAGTTAGTCTGTTCAAAGAAAGTGGCATCAACGGAACTGTAATAATGATGACAACTCGGATAGTAGCACATATACACCTTCTAGGAGTGAGAATACCCAAGGAAAACACACTTGATAGCACGAGGAGACACTTTATCTACACCTTGGAAGTAATGTACAAAAGCAGTACAAAAAATGGGAGTGGTTCTATACAATATACCAAGGAGTAGCGCGCTATGCAACGACAGAGGTGATGTCATGCACACTCACTTAAATCAATTGGGCGACTTTGATCGTGCACTGCTTTGCCTATAATCAATGGCCCAGATTAGATCTCGGTTGGCTCTTCATCCAATGGTGCTAAGGGTGCCTCCAAGATTCGTCAAATAACTTCGACCTGGAGGTCCTTCAATCAACTAAATCTCCTCTCTCCAGCATCCTTCTTCGATGCAGATCGATTCCTCTCCTTCTTGATGCATTGTCGCACCTGCAGGGGGCCTCCAGTGGAGTCCAGGTCCCAATGATGGGGACCTAGAGGGTTCTTTCATCTTCAGCAACATGGAGCTTAAGTCTAGATTCAATTTCACTCCCAGGTGGTTCTCCAATCCTAAGATCCTGCACTAAAGTTTCAAGTTCTTTAGGGGAACCTCCTACAAAAGTTTCAAGTGCTTTAGGGGAACCTTCTCCACCCAAAATCAATGCTTATAGCATAGGGAAATGAGGGGGCCATGAAGCTCATGCGAAGGGCGAAGATGGAGCTTCACTTGGACCCGATCCTTGTGGGATTAATGTGATCTGATGGGGGTTTCATTGGAGAAATGAAGGGGGGAGATGATGGAGATAATAGTGGGTCGAAACAAGGTCGATTCATAGTGATACAGTGGCTAGAGCTCTAAGGTCCAACGATTGAAAATATTGGAATTGAAGCTAAGACAGAGGAAGTTACACAAAAATAAGACTAAATCTATGATAAGGAAAGAAAATGTGAAATAAAGACCTAAATCGGACAGCTCAAACCTTATGGAAACCAAGGAGCAAATGACCACGCCAGAGCTGATGCTCGACGATGGTAGATCGTCTCTCCGACCACTTCTTCTCCTTGCCGACGCCTCTGCATGTTTCATGCTATCACCAAGAGTCTCAAACACAAGAAGGTTTGGTGTTAGAAAGGGCTATGATGGATCAAAAGCTCAAAAATGGTGGAAGCAGTTTATTTAAAATAGCGTGGTCGGCAGACTTGGTATGGAGACGGCGTGTGAAGCGATGGTGGTTGGTGGAAGCTAGGAATAGGGAATGAAAGAAGGATGTAGTGGCCATAGGTTGGTGGGGAGCTCGAGGGATATGGAAGAGTGTAGGTGGAGTTGCAAAATGGAGAAGGAGGGTTGCACATGACTCTGATAAAGTCAGATATGAAGGCAGGACAATTGACTCGAGGTCAACTATCGAATGCCTCTCATTGGTCCAGGCAGGACCACAAAAAGATAAAACATGGAGAATATAGGAAGAAAATATAAAATAAAATAGAAAATGATTTATTTATATAAAACACAAAACATAAAAAATTATTTTTAATTTTATAAACTATTTTATATTTATTTTTATTTATTTTTACAACCTTATTTGTTAGGTGCTAATTTTTACAAGTATACATATAGGTATATTTTCCTATATTTTGAGTATCTTATTTTTTATATTTAGTACTTATTAAAATATGTACATATTTTATATATTTATAATATACTTATATATATTGGCATATTTTTATTTTATTTTTATGAGTTTATTTATATACTTAAATAAATACATGTCTATACATTATAGTTATAGTATACCTATATATTTTAATGTATTATTTATTTTAAGTACATTTTATGTTTTCATTTTTAATATGTTTTAAATAATATATAGAAGTATTTTAAAATATAAGAAGGTTAAAAATATAAAGAATGAATAATATGAATAAAATATGCAAGTATATAGTACACTGAGACCCCGGAAAGCTGGCTTTTGTATATTAACTCCATTTTAATGAAACCACCTTCATTAAATAGATAATTTAATTTAAAATATAATAGTGATGGGCTTGGTAAATTTAGAGTTCATATGGAGAAGATATTGATCTATGAAGTTCTATTTACAGGTTTTTTCATCTGTGTATCCTAGTTCCACAATACATTTTTTTCATGGGAATTATTTTTGTAATTTTTTATGTATTTATATGTACAAGTTTCATGTTGAACAAATATTCATTTGAGGTGTGCAAAATGAAGAATAAAATCAAGTAAAAATTGTTATTTTAATATACAAAATTAGTATTTTTCTGTACCGTATTAGAGCTTATCTCCCTCTACATTATTCCATGTCGACAAAGTCAATATTGACTTAGCCTCAGGATTTAGGATCATTAAGTATCTTTATCACTTCATGTATTTTTCTTTTATTTTCTATATTCTTTTATTTTGGATTCAAATACATGTATTTGTACGATAATTAGAGGTTAATTACATATGAATATTAAATGCTAATTTGTACAAGTTAGCTGAATTTACGTGTGTTTTGATAGGGATTTAAATACAAAATGGAAGAATAAAAGTAGAGAATGGTTATTCATCAGCAGATTGTATACAAGGCAGAGATGATCAATGATTAGATTTCATAGAAATCAATGACTCGACTTGTCTCCCCCTATACTTAGGGTAAAATATCCCTAGGTATAGAATAAAGTATCAACACGTTGAGAGACAAGTGAGAAAGAAACAAAAAATAAGAATGAGAGAATGGACAACATCACTCCACTTATACTTAGGGTGAGAGGTCCCTACGCATAAGAGGTCTCTACGCATAAGCAACGACATGAGTAATGAAATGTAATGAAGAATGTACACTTGACTCATCCACCTCCCCTATACTTAAGATAAAGTACATCCTAAGCAAGGCAAACACACGGATCGATGTGGATAAGAGAAGCCGAAGATGGAATGAAAGAAATAAAAGGAATATATACAAGGCGGTAAGAATATACATTGTTCAAGAAGGTAGATCTGACAAGGTGCGACTCAATATCGTGGTCAACTGCCGACAAAGCCCAACCCAATCAGGATCGATGTGGTGGAAGTCCTTAGTGGTCTCAAAACGGAAAGGCAAGAACTCATCAGTGGAAGAATTAAGATTAGATCTGGGAAGTCTTTCATCTCTCTGCCCTTTGCTGTAAAGTATCAACAATGTAAATGATGCAGATATCATCAATACATCTCCGCACACAAGAAGAAAGAACACATATGTCTATGCTATTCGAGTCTCCCCTCTTGAAGAGGAATTCTGGTGTCTCAGTATTGTCCATGGTATGACAAACCTCTCTGATCTTAGAAGCTAGGTCATAGTCCTCTGAGTCGGCTGACAAAGGTACATTCTCATAAAGGGTGGGTTTCTGGGTAGTAGTAGGTGCAGTGACCGTTTCAATCACAATGTTCTCATTGTGGGAACAAAAACATATCTCTCCAAATTCATAATCAATAACAACCTTCGCACTAGCGAGGAAAGGCCCACCCATGATGATTGGAGTGCGCTCCATGTGGGTGGAGGTCTCAGTGGGCAATACAACAAAGTCTAGTTCAGCTCATGCCCTAGATCTGAACGACAACATTTTCAAGAATATGCTTCGGCCTCTTTACTGATTGGTCAATGAATTGACAAATCATCCTGGTTTCTTGAGATGCCTGAGATTGAGTGTCTCGACAAGTGAGGAGGGTATTATATTAATCGAGATGCTATTGTCAAGGAGAGTGGGATCAAAATGGTGGTCAGAAATGGCACATCTAATGAATGGTATACCAATGTCCTTTTTCTTATTAGGTAGACGATTGGTGATAGCGTGGGCAGTGACCATGGTAAGAACGTGATGCTCAGTCCTATTACGTCTCTTCTTTCTCCTGGGTGCAGGCAAAAATTGTATGGCTTTACGAAGTGGGGCTTCAATCATAGACTGAATAGCAACCGCCACTTCGGAGTCAAATGACAATTTTTTAATTTTTTATTTATTCCCTATCAGGAAGAGTTTAGAATCAACGTGTACACATGGGTGACTAGAAGGTTGTACAAGGTCATCCTTGATAGGTGGGGTGATGGGAACTGTGGTCCGTGCATGCGTGTGTAAAGGTTGTGCCCTATCCTCACAATCTGTCCTAGCGAGGTGCCTCCCATTATTATCTTTTTGGAATTTTATATTTTGTTCCATTTTTTTTATTTTTGGTGATGGTGTTCTCATATAGGTTGCTTCTTGTGACTCCAACACGCCATAAGGTGAAGCTCCAATGTGGTTATTATTCTGTTCAGTGAGGTCCTCTATCCTATTCTGTATTTGCTCCACCAACTGGGTCATGTAGTCAAGAGTGGGGTCCAAGAGAGGAATGCAACATCATAACATCAGGTGGGGGTGATGGGTAATGTGACTATGGTGGTGGGTACTCAAAATTCAGTTGCTTATAATGTGGATATGCATGTTTCCCTAATTGTTATGGAAAGTCAAAGTGTGTAGGCTTCCAGTGCGGTCATTCGAGAGGAGGATCCATCTCAATAGACGGCTTTATTGTTGGATATGTATAACGAGAAAAATTCAAAATATAGTCATCATGACAAAATGGAGATGCACGGATTGGAGCGGAATGAGAGAGATCTGTGAAGTCTGGATAAAGATTACTCCAATTAGCCATCTCAAGAGGCAAGGATCGGGGAGATCACGATAGTCAAGTCAAGATATGAACAGAAAAGGTGCAAATGCACAAAATGATCAAACACACACAAAAGAAACACAAATCAAACCCATTAATTCACCAATGCCACATTATGAAGACCGTGAAAGTTTGAGCTTTTATCTTTTCTATTTTTAGAGTTAGGTGACAATACAATTATTTACAAGCTCACATGTGAAGTCTCCTAGGATAGTTTGTGTTCAAGTCGGTGGAGCACACCTACTCAAACACAAGACTACTTCAACTAAGCTCGGAGCCAAGCTCTTGCAGCAATATCATAATCAACAAGTCAGTCCAAGCTCTTAGGGCACAAGTCTAGAGCTTTGGGCTCTATTCCTTAAGTGTGCGTGCATCACTCGGTCAGGAGGGTACCTACGACAATGAGAGGTTTACTCTCATCAAAACAATGATATTATTCCTTACGTTTCTTTTAGGGTTGAGTATAATTAACAACCCTGATTTTATTGGTTATCATTTTTTTGTTATTTTTAAAGAAAAACGTATAATGAATTTCACAGTTCCTTTTTATTTCATAAGTTCAAGAAAATAGGGATAGGGAAATCGGAAAAGCGGATGCATGAAAATCAATGAATGCAAATGCTAGAGTGTGAAATACGTACCTGACTCCAGTAGTCTACATGCAAGATCATCCATGCATTATAATAAATTTATCCTATATGTGTGCAAGCGGGAACCGTCCTAGCAGGAAATAGGAACTTCTACTCAGGAAGCACACATTTATCAATTTGACTAAGTCCAATCTATCTATAGGTACATAATTCTATTAAGTGTTTGGACCTAGTTTTACCTGACTCAACCAATAAGACTAGGGGCTTCAATCACACAAATCAAAAAAAGTTGGAAAACACAAAACACGGGAAATAAATAAAACAATCAGAAAAATAGGGGGAATAAAAGTGAAGAAAGCGAGAAAAACACAGGAAAACTACGTAGGTGATAAATCCATATTTTATCATCATTACTCTTATTTAGTATCCTCCTTGCTTAAACTATTAATAAAATGTGCAGTTAATTTGCTAACATTAACATTTGACCCTATGTAAATAACTATCCCTAATTATTGTATATAATTAACTCTATTATTGTTCTTATTTTTTGCATTTTCTAATTATTAACAATCCCAAAAAGTAGATAAATATTATATATATTTGTTTTAACATTATAAACTAAAAATACAAACAATTTTAATAAAAGAAATTAAAAGAAGTGTTTTTAATTCATTAAAAATATTTACAAAAACATAAGTATGTACATATGGCCTATTTTGACTTGTTATTCAACATGAAACATGTAGATGTCATCAAGATCTATAACTTTCATGTTGAAAACCTTTTCTAATTCAACCTTCAACCGTTTTATTTTATTTTCCTTTGTTTTTCTAATTTTCTATTTTTTCTATTGGACCACGGAGGGGTCCCCAGGACTGCACATGTGACCCGACCCTTTGTCTCTTCCCGCATTAGTTCTACACCATCATATCCATCTGATGTATCAAATCCCGACCCTCCATCCTAACTCATCTCTCCATCCACTCCCTCTTGCACCCCCACCGCTTGCTCTGATCATTAGATTTAATCTTACCTGCTCCTTGCCGCTCCATTAGCCGTTGGATCTCGAGATCCAGCGGCTGCCAGCCCTTTTTCTTCCTCCATATCATCTCCTCTCCCACATCACCCTCGTCGCACCTCTTCCTTCTCTCAATTCTCCCACTCACTCCACACGTCTGTTTCCCTTGTTGGGCATCCATGGACGTCAATCTAACCTCCCTCTATCTTATGCAACCATTAAACACCCATGACCTACCTTCTAGGGCATCCATGTGATGGTTACAAATCTCATCTCCCTTCTCATGGAACCGCCAATTTTCTTCAACAAAACCACCTCCTCCGACCACATTCTCACACACCCACCATTTCATGAAGGTACCCGTAGCTTCTCTTCCCCTCTTGTGACAGAGGATGGTGGAATCGAAAAAAGGTGACCATGGTTGTTTCCTTCAAGTGTTGACCTATGGCCGGTCGGCCATGCCACTTCCCTGATCTAGTCGTTCGAGCATGCTGGTGCGATCGCCCAAGTCGAGCGAAGATCGGAGCTCCTCTTGGAGCTTAACCAAGACCATCTTCTCCATTTAAGCTCTCCCTTAAATCTTCCAGTTAAATTTTTTTGCTTTTTCTTTCTTTTATCCGCTTTTATTAGACACACACATACACACTCTACTTCACCTTCGATTGATCTCACTGCCATCTCCATCTGACATTCCTCATTCAAGCCAGCCATCCCGATCACCCCTCTCTTCTCCTACATACCTGACCAACGCATCCCCTTTCCTTTGCTACTATGATGGAGGAACTCATCAGATCATCACCTTCTCCTCCCTAATTAGGTCTCCATTTCACTCACGCACACCACACACGATTCGACTATTTATTATTTAGCGCATGCTGATCTACACCCCTTTAATGGCTGGATGCTTTAGCTTAGTTTCGATATGGAGGAATGGCTCCGACGACACTCCATCTCCTCCCCTATCCAAGCATCCTCCCGCCCTCGCCACAAATACAGGACCTTCGTAACCTTCTTGTAGATCTCCACCATGCTTCAGACAATGAGGGGGGGCAAGGAGGAGATTTGGAGAGGTCATCAAAGCTCCACCAGGTCCGCCTTGAAGATGCAGAGGAGGACGACTACATGACGTATATGTGCCATTCGATCTTCATGATCGGACAGTTCACATCATGCCCAAGCCCTGGCTCTAGACCAGCAACCTTGATGGATCAATCATGTGTCTCCTGAAATCTTTTTGTATTTTCAAAATTTTCTAATTTTTTGTATTTTGAGCGATTGCAAGCTCTCATGGAAATCCTAAAGTGAATCCATATCGTAAGATTGTGAAGCATTAATATGGCTCTTATTTAGGCAAGTGAGGTCATCAATCCTCTATTTCACATGCTACATGAACTGGGTCAAGGTCTCAAGTGTGGATGACATAAGAGGTGACTCCAACAGGTCAATCACGGGTGGATGTGAAGGTCAGAAATGTGAAGGTGGAGGTGGATAAAAGTCTTAGGCCAGATACTGTGGCTGAGGCAGGTATGTACAAAATTAACGAGCAAAATCCTCCTGGAAAAAGAGAGGTGGACTGGCTGGAGGGTACGAGGAATTCGCGAAGTCGAGATAAAAATTGCTCTAGTCTGCAATCTCGGAACAATAGGAAATGATCAGGAGAGCACGATGGTCAATTCAAGGAATGAGAAAAAGGCGCAAATGCAAAGAGACGATCGAGTATGCACACAACAAACATAGACAAATGCACAAAGAACAAAACACACCCCTCAATTCACCTACTCAACTCGGTGAAGACCGTGATAGTTCCGTCTTTTATCTTGTTAATTTTAGAGTTAGGTGAGAATGTAAAAGTTGTACAAACACTTAGGAAGGTTTGATGGGATTTCGGCACTACTCCTTAGTGTGTATGTGAGCAATCTAAAATGAATACAATGAGGGGATTACTCGCCCCGAGATAATTTTTTTCCTTTTTGATCTATTTTAGGGTCAAGTAATTTTAGCAGTCTCAATTTTATTGTTATCACTTTTTTGTATTAAGAAGTGCACGATCCAATTGGGGAATCAATTCCTTTTAGCTTCTAGGTGATCAAAATCAGAGGGAGAGAGTTGGAAAGGCAATTCAAGCGACAAATCTATGATGAATGCTAAAGCGTAAATGCTCACCTTGCCTCCATCTCTATACATGCAAGGATGTTAAATATAATTGAAACCTATCTATATGTAATGCAACTGATGAAATCACCCTAGATGAAAAACTACTATTATCATGAAGAACTGTATGCTAATCACCTAGAATAGAACCTAAGGGTTCTGTCTTGGAGTCTCTCCGGTGCCCACCACAGTGGGTCCTACAAGCGCTACATGGAGGACTCTCGCGGTACGTGGTTCTATGAGTAAGTGAAGAGCAATTCAAAATTTGACTAAGTCCAAATGTAGGCTATAGGTGAAGCCAAATATGATTAAGTGTTTGGCCTTAATTTATTGTCAAGCAATCCTAAAACTAGGGCTCAATCACACAAAATAAAAAAATCAGGAAACAAGGGAAAAAAAGCGATGAAAACAATGAAAAAGCCAATGAGGCCCCCAAGGGAACAATCCCTCGGGCACTGTACCTCGTGAGATGTCGTAGAGTCCTATATTATTACAATAATTGTATCTCTCTCACTTGAATTACAAAACTAAATGCTAAAATAAATGACAAAAAGTGCTAAGTGGTGATGTGTTCAAAAATCCTCCCAAGTCTCCTTTGGCAGATCTTTCTGACACTAGGTCAAAAAGCTGGCTTGGCTTCATGTGGGTGCGTAGGCGCTCTGAGTAAAGCGCCTCCCTCGATCCACTATATCTCGTAGTAAAATCAACAAGGAGAGGTGATAACCACAAAATTGAGAGCGGTCGTATTGATTCACAAGGCGAATCAACAGTCGATGTCTTGACCACTACAAAATCCCGTAATTAATCAACAATGAACCCACAATCAAATATCAAACAATGACAAGCAAATGTGGAGTCAAATTTATTTTTAACTCTGCATAAAAGATGTATAGGTGCAAGTTATGTAGAGAGTTCGAACACAGGGAGCAAGGCAAGATAGATCAAGCTAAGTGCAAAATGTGATGTGATTGTGATCAATGTCTACACTATGCAAATATTTTGTGGGTTTTTAATTTTTAATTTTCTATTTGATTTTTTATTTTTATATTTTTGTATTTTGGTTTTCTTTTTGCTGATTTTGTATTTTCTTTTTATATTTTTATATTTTTATATTTTCTTTTTCAATAATAGAATATAGATATATAAAGTAAGTAAGAGAGGAATAAAATATTTATAAAAATAAGTAAAATACTCAAAAATCAGGAAATAAAATGTTTTTGGGCTTTTTATATTTTTCTAATGTTTTTGTGATTTTTCTGGATTTTTCCTAATTTTTTGGTATTTTTAAAGTCAAAATTACTAAAAAAACAGAAACTAAGTTGCTGGCTGAAATTGAAATGAGGATGAAAAATATCTAATAGTGTCAAAAAATCCTTAAATTAATTTTAAATCAAAGAGAATAAATCAGAGAAAGCACAGGAACTGAGTTTGTATTTTTATGATTTTTGTGGAATTTTTAAGATTTTTTGGAAGATTTTTGGTGTTTTGCTATTTTTAGGGGTTTTCTTTTGAACTTTTTAATGATTTTTGGTCCGAAGTTAAAACATACAGAAACAAGCAAAATATAATTTTTTTGGAATTTTTCAAAAAGTAATGAATATACTAAAAATAAAAGACCGCAGGAAGGTAGAAATGATGTTTTTGAATTTTTTGACTACTCAAACAAGAAGATAAAAATATAACAAAAAACTTTGATTATAGAACAAAGTCAGGGACACATGGACATATTTTTAAATTTTTAAATAGATAAAAGATGCTCCAGAAATAAACCAGTCACTAAAAATATTGTAGAAATTCTACAGGACACTAATCATAATATTTTTTGTTGAAATTTGAACCCAAATTCGGCCCTGCTAATTACTACAACATATCAAAAAATGAGCAAGTGATATTGAGTATTTCAAGCGTTATCAACAAAACAAGCCTAATCAGTACTCTGACTTCATAAATTCGCCATAAATAGTTCGTACATCAGAAAATTCTGAAATTTGGATATGATGTAGAACTTTTAACAACTTTCTAACAAAAAAATCTCATGAGAAACCGAGTTCAAACGAATGAGTTATAGCTATTACAACACAGGGGTACATATGAAAAAGTAAATACGAAACTGCAGTACAAAAATGTACTCGAAAACTTTCCGAAATATGCCAAAAATGCAGGGACGTGATTGCAAAATGCCCCACTAACCCAGGTGGCGTCAAGCTGATCTTGGATAACAAGGGAATGTGCGTGAAAGTGCTCCGATGTACCTGCAATTAGAAGAAGGGCTCGAGTACAAAACTCGGCCAAGATGTTAGGTACACAAAAAAAATGGGATGTGAATGGGTTTTCCTTCACTTTGGTGAGGGAAGAAGGATGTGCTCCGACCACCGTATGTGGCTGAAGATGAAGGGGGTTGTGTATGAGTATACGTAGAATCGCGGAGGATGGCGGCGGTGAGATGAAAGCCGCGTCGAGGAGGATGAATGGAAGTCGAAATGATGGGATCGAAGCTCGCCGGAGCAAGCTCCGGCGAGGGATGAACTAGGTGATTAAGTGACTAAAAAGCAAGTAAACGAAATGCTAGAATAAATCTATGATCTACAAGTGAATAAAGAGCAAGAAAACAAGAAAAAAATGAAAGAAAATACGAAACCTCAAGCCAAGAATGGCGAGATGGACCTCACGGCTAAGGTGGCCGGAGATGGTGATGGAGCCGCCCTTCGACTCGCCTAGCCGCGCCTCCGAGGAGCTGGGGAGCTCACTGTCACTTCACTCTATCTTGAGCTCCAAGGAGGGTGGCCAAAATGGGTCCAAGAGGGTTCAAAAACGAGTTGGAAGAAGATGTGGTCTTTTTGTACATGTGAGGTGGGCGGCTCCAAAGAACGATGGATATCTAGCAAATCGTTGATCCAATCCTTCAAGCAACCTCTGGGCGTGTATGAGGGTACAATTAGGAGAAAAAGTTGTGAAGGAAGCTTAGCCATTGGGTGAAAGGGTCGGCCTTGAAAAATCCGAGAAATCGGACAAAACCAAGGATCTGACAGGAGTGGCAGAGGTTGGTTAGAGAGTTGATGTGGTGGCAAGAAGATCGGTGTGTATCTTGAGAATAGACAACTCAACTCTAGATATAAAGGTTGGGTGTGTATAATGGATGTATGTAGAGAAAAAGTCTAGAAGGAAGCCCAGCGGTTGGGTGAACGAATCGGTCTATAAAAATTCGAAAATATTAGCAAAAACTAATGTTCTGACGCACAGCAGAGGGGGGGTCAGACAACATGATAATCATGCTCCAAAGCTCGAAGCAAATAGGGCAAATACATGATCCAATGCTAAAATTATATACTGGGAGTGTATAATGGATATAATAGGAGAAAAAGTCAAGAAGACTTCATCGTGAAAAGATGCACGATGCATCCTCCAAAAATCGGCGAAAACGGCCAAAAACGTGGTTCTAACACAGTACATTGGTAATTTTCATGTATTTTATACAAGAATTTTATTTTTTTAATGTTTTATTTATCATTTTTTTAATGTTTTAACACAGTACATTGTTCTAACTCAAAATTTATTTATCATTTTATTCCAGTTTTAATATGTACATATATAATAATCTATGAATTAATAAAAATATGAAATAAAATAATGAATAATAAATAAAATGTATATTTTAATTGGTATAATATACAATAGGGGTCCAAAACTCAACTTTCAAACCGTAACTCCGAAAAATACGAAACCACCTTCATTAAATAGATTATTGAAAATTATATACAATTAGAGGTGAGTTTGATAAATTTTGAGTTTTTATTTGAGAGATACGGGTCTGGGAAGTTGGGATTCCGGAATCTTATTCAGATCATAACTTTTTATCTGTACATTATTTTTGAGTGAAATCAATTTTGTATTTTTTTATTTAATTATATACAACTTTTATGTACAAAGTTTCTTTATTTAAAATATAAAAGGTGGGACTAAAAATAGATCCCAAAATAATTAAAGAATGAATTAAACAAAAGGAATTTTTATTGTATTTTGGCCCTTATCTCTCCCTACTTTATTCCTTGTCGACTTAGCCATCGAGATGCCTAGGTCTTGGGGTTTCGGGTCATAAAATATTTACAATATTTTATTCTTTTTCTTTTCTTTGATTTATTCTATAATTTTGGCTTTAATTACAGTATTTTATACACTATTTACATACACATGCATGGGTGCTAAGATACGGGAATTAAGGGTATTTACACGCATTTGCTAGGGCTTTTGATGCCAAAATGATAGAATAAAGATGATGAAATGTGGCTTCATCATCCCCCTATACTTTACCTTTGCTAGTCCCTAACAAACACTTATGCAATAAGTGCAGAAAGAAAAAGAAAGAAAAGAAAAAGGAGAAGTTGGATCAAATTTGATTATCAAACTTGTCTTCACAAAATCAAAGTTTGGAGCTTAAGTCGGACCTTTGAAATTTTAGTGCGGACGGAACCTGAGAACCGAATTTGAAATCCAACAGTCCTTGAGAATCCCAAACTATGCCCAAGTCTCCTCAATAGCCGGGTCAGAAATATCTCAACTCATACGCAAACCCTTACGACTATGAATCTGACTCGTATAGTGTAAGTGATGGTGGCTCTCCCCAACTGAAATGACAAAGAGACTGACTTCTCCAATATGACAACCCAATGATTCCCCAATGCAACAACTCATCCCTCAAGGAGCAGAGTATTCCCTTCTAAGTTCAAGTGACAACCCGCTCAAGAGGAGGGGGTGAAGAGAAGAATGGACGGTAGCCAGTGTAGCTACCTATCCTAGGATGCAAGACCAGTGTAGTCAAGTCATCCAGCTGCAGGCTCACATAATTCGACTTTGAAGCTCAAGCTTGCTTATTTGACTATACAACATATGTACACTCCGGCAGGCATTTTTATTTTTGTACTGGCCTGTCCACTTTTTTGAAGTTTTTTTTTCTTTTTTTAGAATACTATATACAACAGCATTTACATAGGGAGTTTTTCCTTTTGAGCCAGTAGACTATCCCTCTTTTGAAGCTTTATCGCAACCCACGATCTCCTATCCTCGAAATTCATCATCACTGGACGGGTTGGGGCGCACTTCCCTCCCTAGAGGAGGACAAATGTTTCCACCTGTGTGCGTCTCATACCGGCAAATCCAACCTCCTCACCACTCCAACTGAGTTGAGCTATGTGAAAGGTGCATGTGTCCAAGTTAGGTCATTATCAACAAGAGTCGTGCGTGTGCTCCGAAATACTCTACTTAGGCAGTCAAGAATCCATTGAACCAAGTCTCGTGATCCTCAAAGAATTAAGTCAACTAGACCTGAAGTACCTCAATTCCAGTTCCTATAAGATTCCTGTTAATTAGGTAGATTTAAGGTCCAACCAAGCTCCAATCTTCAGATTTTACTTAGACTCGTTCAACTATCAAACTCATTCCGAAAAATGCGAATGCCATGCAATGCGATGCAGAAAATATTTTTGTGATGCAATTTTCAAAGATTTTGAACTTTTTATGGTTTTTTCGAAAAGATGATGCATATGCTTTTTTTTAGATTTTTGAAAAAGATTTTTCAAATGTTTTTGGATTTTAGTTTTGGAAATGTTTTTGGGATTTTTGAAAATCAAAAGGTTTTTGGCTAAAAACTAGGTACACATATTTACATGGGAGTGCTTCTTATATTTACAAGAAGTGGATTTTAAGAGTAAGTGATCAATTTTATAGATATATATATAGTGAATTTTTGGTGTGATGTATATATTCCTCAAACTTATTTGACACAGGTTTTGAAAACTATAGTCCAAAATAATTTTTGCAAACAGGTTTTACAAACATGTACACACATTTGAAAATCATTTTGTAAATAGGTTTTCCAAATAGTATATATAGATTTTTCACATATTTCTGCAACCATTTTTCAAACCATTTGCAAAACATTTTTCAAACATTTTGTTTTACACAAAGAAAATAATTTTTTTCAATCAAAAAATTTTTTACAAAGGTTGAAAACATGTACACGGTGTTTTTCAAAATAATTTTCAAAATGTTTTTCAAAGAGATTGTCAAACTATTTTTCAAAGCATCTGATCTATTAATCAGTATATACAGAATTTTAAGGAATAATAGCATCTTTTTATTAAGAGTTTTTGATGAATTTTATTGGTATGATTAGCCATATTTATTAGAAAATACAAAAGTACTAGTTATGGCTAAAGTATATACGACCCCCTATACTTAGCTTGAGCTATGTCCTCATAGATCGGAGAGAAAAGAGAAGACATAACTCGTACTGAGTATAGAAAAGGTCTAAAGAATAAATAAAATGAATAAACGAATGTGAAGTTGATCGTCCCCCTATACTTCGGATCAAATAATCCTAAGTATAGCAGACTGTACACTGAAGGGAGGCTCAAGGGTGGGAATGAACAGATCGTACTCAGACTGTCTCCCCCCTATACTTAGGGTGAGATATCCCTAAGTATAAACAAAAAGATGAGACAATGGAGAGGATCTAATGAATAAAAAAACTCAGGGTGCACACCCCCCCATACTTAGGACAAAGTACGTCCTAAGTATAGCAAAATCAAATGATGACGATGGGGTGTGAGCCATAAAGAATGAATGATCGATGTACAGATGAATATATACAATGTCGGATCTCAGTGATAATCATGTACGAGATGCCGAAGGTGTGAGTCAAAGAATCATCTCATACCAAATGAATCGGGGCAACAACAACGGTCGGCGGATCATGATCTAGATATGGTTTCAAGCGCTGACCATTGACTCTAAAGGTGGAAGATGATGAAGGTTCGGATATATCAATGCTGCCATTACATGCACCTTCCGGACCACATATGGTCCATTCCATTTGCTTTGTAATTTCCCTGGGAATAATTTTAGCCTAGCATCAAATAACCATACTTGCTGTTCTGGCTCAAATTGTTTATGGCTGATTCGGGAATCGTGCCATACTTTCACTTTTTCCTTATACTGTAGGCCACTTGAGAAGGCTGTATCTCTTAATTCTTCCAGGGCTGCCAACTCTGCTTTCCTCTGATCTCCTACACTCTTGGGATCCAACAATAGCTCTGTAACTGCCCAAAGTGACTTATGCTTTATCTCCACTGGTAAATGGCACAGCTTGCCATAGACGAGACGAAAGGGAGATGTCCCTAATGGTGTCTTGAAGGAAGTCCGATAAGCCCACAAGACCGAGTCCAAAAGTTGTGACCAATCTTTTCGGTCTGGGCGGACTACCTTCTGCAAAATTATCTTGATCTCCCTATTCAATACTTCAGCAAGACCATTAGTCTGAGTGTGATACGGTGTGGCAATACGATGGTCAATACTAAACTCGTCTGTAAGGGCCCTGACCTTGTCGTTAATAAAGTGAAACCCCCCATCTGAAATCAAGACTCTAGGTACCCCGAACCGTGAAATAATATTTTTCCTCAATAAATGACATACTGTTTTAGCATCTACGGCTCGGGTGGGGATGGCCTCAACCCAACGACTAACATAATCCACAACAAGAAGAATATACTCAAACCCCTGACTTTTAGGAATTGGGCCCATGAAATCAATTCCCCATGCATCAAAAACCTCACAAAAGTGAATGGGCTGCATGGGCATCATGTCTCTCTGTCCGCAAGTACCCATCTTCTGACAGTCAGTACACCTTCTCACGAACTCATCAGAATCCTTGAAAAGGGTAGGCCACCAAAGGCCAGATTGGAGCACCTTCTGTGCTGTCCGTCTCCCAGAATGATGTCTCCTGCCTCAAGCTTGTGACAGTAGGTGAGGACGCTATGTTGCTCATCTTGAGGAATGCACCGTCTCCAGATACTATCCCCTCCCTCATGATAAAGGACGGGATCCTCCCAATGGTACGACTTGACCTTCGCAAGGAAGGTCTCAAGCCGCTGTCTGGGCCAACCTTGTGGAATAGATTTGGCAACAAGGTAATTCACAATGTCGTCATACCATGGAAGAGAGGTGATAGCTAGGATCGCCTCATCTGGAAAAGTTTCAGTGATAGGTGCTATGGGCTCAGATTCCTCAAGGTTTTCTAGGCGGGAGAGGTGATCTGCCACAACATTCTTAACTCCAGGCTTATCCTTAATATTAATATCAAATTCCTGAAGGAGAAGGATCCATCTGGTTAATCTGGCTTTGGCATCCTTCTTCGACATCAAGTACCGAATGGCAGCGTGGTCAGTAAAAATTGTCACTCTAGATCCAAGAATGTAAGATCTGTACTTATCCAAAGCAAAGACTACCGCTAGCATTTCTTTCTCAGTCACTGTATAGTTCCTCTGAGCTGCATCCAAAGTCCGGCTAGCGTAGTGTATGGCATAGGGTAATCCATCCCTCCTCTGTCCAAGCACAGCCCCAATGGCATAATCTGAAGCATCCGTCATGATTTCAAATGGAAGAGACCAATCGTGTGGCTGAAGGATAGGAGCCTCGACAACTAAATTCTTGAGAGTCTCGAAGGACTTAAGACACTTATCATCTATAAGGAACTCGGTGTCTTTAGTCAATAAATCCGTCAGCGGTCGGGCAATTCGACTGAAGTCCTGAATGAACCATCGGTAGAAACCGACATGCCCCAGAAAAGACCGCAACTGTTTCAAATTGGACGGTGGATTGAGTTTTCTAATGATATCAACCTTGGCTGGATCAACCTCCATGCCCCTGTTGGAGATGATGTGACCAAGGACCGTCCCCTGAGTCACCATAAAGTGACTCTTCTCCCAAGATAGTACAAGGTTTACCTCTATGCAGCGCTGCAACACTCGGTCTAGGCAGTCAAGACAAGCATCGAACCCGTCGCCATAAACCGAGAAGTCATCCATGAAGACCTCCAAACAGTCACCTATCATGTCCAAAAAGATGGACAACATGCACCTTTGCGCAAGGGCGTTACATAGACCAAAGGGCATCCGTCTGAAAGCATACGTCCCAAATGGACAGGTGAACGTCGTTTTATCCTGGTCTTCGGGCGCGATAGCCACTTGGTTGTATCCGGAGTACCCGTCAAGAAAACAGTAATGACTCTTCCCGGCTAGCCTCTCGATAATCTGATCAATACATGGTAGTGGGAAGTGATCCTTCTTGATGGCCTCATTCAATCGTCTGTAGTCCACACAGACCCTCCAAGAAGTGGGTACCCGGGTGGCGATCTCTTCTCCAGACTCATTCACAACTGTAGTGATACTCGTCTTCTTGGGTACAACATGTAAAGGACTAACCCACTTGGAGTCGGAGATGGGGTAGATAAAATCGGCGCTCCACCATTTAGATATCTCCTTCATTACTATATCTCGAAGATTCGGGTTCAGCCGTCGCTGGAACTCACGCGAAGGCTTAGCGTCCTCCTCGAGGTATATATGGTGGGAGCACAGGGCCGGACTTATCCCCTTGAGATCGGCCACGCTCCATCCTATTGCCTTGCGGTTTCGTTCAAGAACCTCCATCAGTCAAGATTCTTGTTCTCCAGTCAAATCTCCTGAGATAATGACTGGGTGCATTTCTGGTTCACCCGCAAGGAATCTATACTTGAGCGACTGCGGCAAAGGCTTCAGTTCTGGCTTGGTGGGAGCTGGAAAATCTGGCTTCTGATATGTCTGCGTGAAAGCAACTAGGTCTGCATGTGAGAACTCTCGCTGTACGTGATCATCTGACGAAGGGAACCCTGCTAGTGTGTCTATCATCTGTGCTGGCTCGCTCTCCGTCCTATCTGTCGGCTCATCAGGAAGCAGACATGGCAAATACGCATCGAAATCCTTCCAATCAAAGTCTGCCTCCGAGGGATCTGAATCAGAACAAACATCAATGTCACCACTCACTACGCAACTGTCAACCTATGTGGTGTCCTCTGCCAAGTGTGTGCTCTCCGAACTCTCGTTTGCCACAAAAGGTATGTACTCTGAATCTACAGACAAGGTGAGTGCTCGTGCTTCTGGATCTTCCCAAACTACTTCATCATCGGTCATCACAAAGTCACACTCCTGGTGGACGTCTAACTCGACATCTGTCATCTTCCCTACATCACTATTCTGCTCCGAGCAGGCTGAATCTCTCGCTTTGATCTCGTCGATCGTCTCTATTTGTATACTTTCACCCTCTACGCGAAAGTACACCTTCCCACTATCATGGTCGGATACTGCCTTGGCTGTGGCCAAGAATGGGCATCCTAATATGATGGGGGCATCAACAACCGATTCTGGGATCTCCATGTCCAGTACAACAAAGTCCAAAGGGAATTTCAAGCCCTGAATGGTGACGACCACGTCTCTCAACAACCCCTTCGGCCTCTTAATCGATCGATCAGCAAACTGAAGGACTGTCCTGCTCCGAAAAAGAGGGCCAAACTCGAATCGGTCGAGTAAGGCTGCCGCAAGGAGGTTTATAGAAGAGCCGCTGTCTAATAGAGTACGGTCGAACTGCTGCTCACTAATCTGGCATCTGAAATAAGGAGCTCCTGCATCTGGGCGTTTGGCTGGCAGCTGGTTCTGAATGGCACAACATGTGGCACAGGTGAGCACATGGATCTCTCCTCTATTGTTCCGCCTCTTCCTGCATACAGTGGTCTTCTCTCTCAGATTCTTTTGGAAGAGGGGGATGTGCTCAAGTTCCTCCTGTAGAGTCAGCTGGATCTGAAATCTGTCTATCATCTGTTGGTTGAACTCTAACTGCTGGGTCTTTTTGGGATTTTCTTTTTTATTCCCCTTAGTCAAGCCGAGTGCTTGAGGGAAGGGGATAGATGGGCCCTCCTCAGACAGAGGGTTAGGAGAGGGCTTCTGGGCCTGTGAAGGACTGGCATCCATGCAATCATCATCATTCATCACACATGGACTTGGAATAGATGGAGAAGCCTTTCCTTTATTCAATTTTTTGTTCTTTTTCATGGAGTCCAGAGATACAGCAAATGGTAGTACAGAAGGTTGGAATACAGATGGATTCAAAATGGGGGTATCAGCACTACCCGAAATATTCTTCTTTGCGGCCTCAGCACCACACTCTGGTTCATTATAAAAAATGGTGGCTTCAGCACCACCGTCTGCATCTGGTACTACGACGGCTTCGATACCGTCGTCTGGAAGGTCATCCTTGGTGGCATCAGCACCACCGTCATCATCCTTGTTGCTAGCGGCATCAGCACCGCTCTTCTCCTCATCTGGGTCTCTCGAATCTCCATGGTGTTGTCCCTCAGATGAGCCGCCGCCGGCTGGTTCCCTACCACTCCTAAGTGACACGAAGTGAGTATCAAACATAAAATGCATGTCATTCAAATAAGCACTAGGAGTGGTACCCTCTGTAAACTGTACCTGCTCAGATTTTCTTTTTAAGTTGTTCGGATTCGGCTCGCTCTGTGCAGGTATGGCGGCTTTCCCTTTCATGATGTCCCTCATTTCCTGCCGGAACTCGTCCATTTCTCGCCGGAAGGATGCCTGTTGTTCGGAGAGCAAGCGGGCGAGATCGTCAAGTGCTGGGTTCTCCATGGCTGCGGGAGAACCGGGAGTGTTCCCTTGCTGGAACTAAGGTTGCTGGTGAGAAGGAGGGTACTGCTGCTGGAAGGCTGCTGTCGCTGCCTCCACTGCTGTCCTTGATAGGCATGACGAGGATTCTGCTAATATTGCTGCTGCTGTTGTTGGGAGTATTGGGGTTACTGGTGTTGGCAACTATGATTGCCCCTGCTGTTGGGATGAGGTACCTCCGTTGGACCAACGAAATCCGAGGTGATCGCGGCGAATCCCGGGCAGCTGGGGGTACCAGTCGTACCATATCCCGTTGACTTCGATCAACGGCTCCTACTCGAAGGGTAGAGGTGGTAGTGCTGCCAATGGCTGATACGGTTGATAGATCACCATCTGAGTGTCCTGAGATAGTGGTTGCTGTGAATAATGCGGCAACTGTTGTATCGGCACCTCCTGAACATGGTGAACTTGGCGGTATGCGGAAGGGGGTGGGGTAGAACGGCCACCTCTGGACTCCGCTAGTGACCTGGGAGGCTGATGTGAAAATGATTGTGCCTCCCGAATACTCAAGATGTGAGTCTTCAGGACACTCATGGTCTTAGCCAACTGGTCTATTTGTGCCATGCCCTGGCCCTACTTCTTCTCCAAAATCTCAAGGCGATCCAACTTTTCACTGATTATGCCTATATCAGCTGCTGATGATTCATCTTGAGCTGCTGCTGAAAGAGTATGGGGACCGGCATCGATGCGGGCGATCCTCTGGTATGATCCTGCTCCTTGGGGAAGTTTCTGCTGTGTGTAGACTCTGGCTTGGGCCATAACTGTAGACTTTTCTGCCATTCCTTCATAAATGGCCCAAACGTCATCTTCACCCTTTGAAAAGTATGATCCTCCACAAGAGGCATTAACAAGCCACTGCAGCTCCGGTGTCAGCCCACAAAAGAAACTCTGAACCAAGTTGGGCTTTGATATGTCATGATGTGGACACCGGTCAATGAGCTCTCTAAAGCGATCCCAGGCTTCATGGAATTGTTCATTTCGGATCATTGTGAATTTGCTGATCATAGCTCTTGCTACATTTGTCCGTCCGAGTGGGTAATACTTATTTAAGTATGCGGTCCGGAGCTGTTCCCAAGTATCGATGTACATTCCCAAGTGTTTGAGCCAATAGGCGGCTCTATCAACCAAGGAGAACGGGAAGGCAATCATTTTGATGGTGTCCTCAGTCACAAATCTATCATGGATTGTACTGCATATCATCTCGAATTCTTGCAGATGGAGGTGCGGTTCTTCGGTGGCAAGCCCATGGAACTTCGGCAGTAGCTGAATAGTATGTGGGCGAAGCTCGAAGTCTCCATATATGGGAGGGAGTCTGATCCATCGGTGAGTGAGTGTTGCAGCTGGGTTATGCAACTGCCTCATGGTTGCTGGTTGTGGTCGTTCCTGATCAGGTCCTCCTCCTTCTGCATCTGGTCTTTCTCCGCCCTCATTTCTTTCTTCTCGTCCCTTACGCATCTCTCTCATTATTCCCCTGATCTCGGATCTGTCTCTGCATGGTTTCCAGGGATGCTAACAGTGAGTTGTTGATGGCAGCTTGATCAAACAGGTATGGAGGTGGTCTCTGCTCATCTGGGTGTTCCTCTCTGCCTTCCATATCTTGGTTTTCTGCAAAGCCAAAGGAATCCATCTCAGCTGTCGTCAAATGTTCTGAACTCTGTTCTGCACTAAATTCTGACACCACTGGACTGATAGAAGAATAAGGGTGGTCGAGGGGGAACATGGTGGATGTAAACTCAGACTCGGAGAGTGGGTCTGGACTCCCCGAAGCCGACCTAGATGAAAAAGGAGGAGTGCTCGATAGCGGTGCTACCAGATGTGGCCTAAGGGATCTCCTTCCCATCATCTTGATCTAGAGAAAGGCGGATGAGATCTGGAATGCAAACAGGATGATAAATCAAAACTCCCAATTCTCCTACACAACTCTTGAGCTGATGACCGTGAGAGTTCGGTCTGTTATCTTGTCAAATTTTATTAGGTGATCAGTCAATCTATCAGAGCGTTAGAGCGAGCTGTTAGGTACCCTACTTTCTTAGCCGACTGTCCCAATCCACGTCAGATCTTTCCCAGCCAGTATGAATTGCGGACCGTAACCCGGTTGTTCCAGCTAATTCACTCTGCTAAGGACATCGCGGTCCGCTTTACCGGTTACCGGAGAGATCCTCACTTGAGAACGACTAACCACGACCAGTAGTCAACTAAAATTTTGAGTGTGGCTCTATCCTAGTGTCGGGTCACTCTCTCGCAACAGATAAATAAAACAAGGAGGGGGTTACTCTCCCCTAGACAAATTTTTTGGTGGGATGAGTTTTAAGGTCAAGTTTGCATTACCAGTCCCATTTTTTATTGTTTTCACTTTTTATGTATTTTTCTGAGCAATCATCGTCTAACGAATTTTCCAATTTCATTGTTATTTAGAGCCCAATAAAACTGGGGGAGGAAATCGGAAAAGCCGGTGTGCGGTCAAAATCTATGATGCATGTAGGGATAGAAATGCGTACCTTTCCGTCAGCACTCTACATGCAAAGTGATCCGTGCATAATTTAAAGACAGTAAATAAAACTACCTAGATGCATGCACGAGGAAATCGTCCTAAGATGAGCAACTTCTATTAACGTGAAGAACAAGTAGCTATGACAAAGAAGAGAGTCCGGAGTCCGGTCTAGGCTCACCCCTCCTCTTCTCAACACATCGAGTTCAGGAGTAGCGCTTGACAGGGTGGGCTCGCGGCACGTGGTCTCTAGTCCAAGTCAAATAGCTTTTTCAATGGATTTTTAGTCAAGTCCAATTACGTTCTATAGGTACAGGCAAGATATTAGGGATTGTGCCTTAGCTTCTTAGTTCGTCACAGTCAACAAAAATTCCTATGTCTAGGGGCTAAATCCTCGTGAAACAAATAGGAATAAAAGCGATAAAGCCGCGAAAAACACAAAACCATGGTGAGCCCCCAAGTGAGCAAACACTTGGAAATTAGGCCCGAGTGTCCTGAGAGTCCAAGTTATTACAAATGAAGTCTCTCTCTCACTTTGAATTACAAAATTTTTAAACTACAAAAATTCTACAAAGATGATGATCTTCTCAAGCCCCCAAGTCTCTCTGATGCTAAGCAAGCCTTCACGTGGGTGCCCCTCGCTCGGCGGTACCTCACACAAAATTAATTTGACTAAGTCCAATCTATCTATAGGTACATAATTCTATTAAGTGTTTGGACCTAGTTTTACCTGACTCAACCAATAAGACTAGGGGCTTCAATCACACAAATCAAAAAAAGTTGGAAAACACAAAACACGGGAAATAAAATAAAACAATGAGAAAAATAGGGGGAATAAAAGTGAAGAAAGCGAGAAAAACACAGGAAAACTACGTAGGTGATAAATCCATATTTTATCATCATTACTCTTATTTAGTATCCTCCTTGCTTAAACTATTAATAAAATGTGCAGTTAATTTGCTAACATTAACATTTGACCCTATGTAAATAACTCTAATTATTGTATATAATTAACTCTATAATTGTTCTTATTTTTTGCATTTTCTAATTATTAACAATCCCAAAAAGTAGATAAATATTATATATATTTGTTTTAACATTATAAACTAAAAATACAAACAATTTTAATAAAAGAAATTAAAAGAAGTGTTTTTAATTCATTAAAAATATTTACAAAAACATAAGTATGTACATATGGCCTATTTTGACTTGTTATTCAACATGAAACATGTAGATGTCATCAAGATCTATAACTTTCATGTTGAAAACCTTTTCTAATTCAACCTTCAACCGTTTTATTTTATTTTCCTTTGTTTTTCTAATTTTCTATTTTTTCTATTGGACCACGGAGGGGTCCCCAGGACTGCACATGTGACCCGGCCCTTTGTCTCTTCCCGCATTAGTTCTCCACCATCATATCCATCTGATGTATCAAATCCCGACCCTCCATCCTAACTCATCTCTCCATCCACTCCCTCTTGCACCCCCACCGCTTGCTCTAATCATTAGATCTAATCTTACCCGCTCCTTGCCGCTCCATTAGTCGTTGGATCTCGAGATCCAGTGGCTGCCAACCCTTTTTCTTCCTCCATATCATCTCCTCTCCCACATCACCCTCGTCGCACCTCTTCCTTCTCTCAATTCTCCCACTCACTCCACACGTCTGTTTCCCTTGTTGGGCATCCATGGACGTCAATCTAACCTCACTCTATCTTATGCAACCATTAAACACCCATGACCTACCTTCTAGGGCATCCATGTGATGGTTACAAATCTCATCTCCCTTCTCATGGAACCGCCAATTTTCTTCAACAAAAGCACCTCCTCCGACCACATTCTCGCACACCCACCATTTCATGAAGGTACCCGTAGCTTCTCTTCCCCTCTTATGACAGAGGATGGTGGAATCGAAAGGTGACCATGGTTGTTTCCTTCAAGTGTTGACCTATGGCCGGTCGGCCATGCCACATCCCTGATCTAGTCGTTCGAGCATGCTGGTGCGATCGCCCAAGTCGAGTAAAGATCGGAGCTCCTCTTGGAGCTTAACCAAGACCTTCTTCTCCATTTAAGCTCTCCCTTAAATCTTCCAGTTAAATTTTTTTGCTTTTTCTTTCTTTTATCCGCTTTTATTAGACACACACACACACACACACTCTCTACTTCACCTTTGATTGATCTCACTGCCATCTCCATCTGACATTCCTGATTCACGCCAGCCATCCCGATCACCCCTCTCTTCTCCTACATACCTGACCAACGCATCCCCTTTCCTTCGCTACTATGATGGAGGAACTCATCAGATCATCACCTTCTCCTCCCTAATTAGGTCTCCATTTCACTCACGCACACCACACACGATTCGACTATTTATTATTTAACGCATGCTGATCTACACCCCTTTAATGGCTGGATGCTTTAGCTTAGTTATGATATGGAGGAATGGCTCCGACGATACTCTATCTCCTCCCCTATCTAAGCATCCTCCTGCCCTTGCCACAAATACAGGACCTTCGTAACCTTCTTGTAGATCTCGACCATGCTTCAGACAATGAAAGGGAGCAAGGAGGAGATTTGGAGAGGTCATCAAAGCTCCACCAGGTCCGCCTTGAAGATGCAGAGGCGGACGACTACATGACGTATATGTGCCATTCGATCTTCATGATCGGACAGTTCACATTATGCCCAAGCCCTGGCTCTAGACCAGCAGCCTTGATGGATCAATCATGTGTCTCCCGAAATCTTTTTGTATTTTCAAAATTTTCTAATTTTTGTATTTTGAGCGATTGCAAGCTCTCATGGAAATCCTAAAGTGAATCCATATCGTAAGATTGTGAAGCATTAATATGGCTCTTATTTAGGCAAGTGAGGTCATCTATCCTCTATTTCACATGCTACATGAACTGGGTCAAGGTCTCAAGTGTGGATGACGTAAGAGGTGACTCCAACAGGTCAATCACGGGTGGATGTGAAGGTCAGAAATGTGAAGGTGGAGGTGGATAAAAGTCTTAGGCCAGATACTGTGGCTGAGGCAGGTATGTACAAAATTAAGGAGAAAAATCCTCCTGGAAAAAGAGAGGTGGACCGGCTAGAGGGTACGAGGAATTCGCGAAGTCGAGATAAAAATTGCTCTAGTCTGCAATCTCGGAAGAATAGGAAATGATCAGGAGAGCACGATGGTCAATTCAAGGAATGAGAAAAAGGCGCAAATGCACAGAGACGATCGAGTATGCACACAACAAACATAGACAAATCCACAAAGAACAAAACACACCCCTCAATTCACCTACTCAACTCGGTGAAGACCGTGATAGTTCGGTCTTTTATCTTGTTAATTTTAGAGTTAGGTGAGAATGTAAAAGTTGTACAAACACTTAGGAAGGTTTGATGGGATTTGGGCACTACTCCTTAGTGTGTATGTGAGCAATCTAAAATGAATACAATGAGGGGATTACTCGCCCCGAGACAAAATTTTTCCCTTTTGATCTATTTTAGGGTCAAGTAATTTTAGCAGACTCAATTTTATTGTTATCACTTTTTTGTATTAAGAAGTGCACGAACCAATTGGGGAATCAATTCCTTTTAGCTTCTAGGTGATCAAAATCAGAGGGAGAGAGTTGGAAAGGCAATGCAAGCGACAAATCTATGATGAATGCTAAAGCGTAAATGCTCACCTTGCCTCCATCTCTATACATGCAAGGATGTTAAATATAATTGAAACCTATCTATATGTAATGCAACTGATGAAATCACCCTAGATGAAAAACTACTATTATCATGAAGAACTGTATGCTAATCACCTAGAATAGAACCTAAGGGTTCTGTCTTGGAGTCTCTCCGGTGCCCACCACAGTGGGTCCTACAAGCGCTACATGGAGGACTCTCGCGGTACGTGGTTCTATGAGTAAGTGAAGAGCAATTCAAAATTTGACTAAGTCCAAATGTTGGCTATAGATGAAGCCAAATATGATTAAGTGTTTGGCCTTAATTTATCGTCAAGCAATCCTAAAACTAGGGCTCAATCACACAAAATAAAAAAATCAGGAAACAAGGGAAAAAATACGCTGAAAACAACGAAAAAGCCAATGAGGCCCCCAAGGGAACAATCCCTCGGGCACTGTACCTCGTGAGATGTCGTAGAGTCCGGAGAGTCCTATATTATTACAATAATTGTATCTCTCTCACTTGAATTACAAAACTAAATGCTAAAACAAATGACAAAAAGTGCTAAGTGGTGATGTGTTCAAAAATCCTCCCAAGTCTCCTTTGGCAGATCTTTCTGACACTTGGTCAAAAAGCTGGCTTGGCTTCATGTGGGTGCGTAGGCGCTCTGAGTAAAGCGCCTCCCTCGATCCACGATATCTCGTAGCAAAATCAACAAGGAGAGGTGATAACCACGAAATTGAGAGCGGTCGTATTGATTCACAAGGCGAATCAACAGTCGATGTCTTGACCACTACAAAATCCCGTAATTAATCAACAATGAACCCACAATCAAATATCAAACAATGACAAGCATATGTGGAGTCAAATTTATTTTTAACTCTACATAAAAGATGTATAGGTGCAAGTATGTAGAGAGTTCGAACACAGGGAGCAAGGCAGGATAGATCAAGCTAAGTGCAAAATGTGATGTGATTGTGATCAATGTCTACACTATGCAAATATTTTGTGGGTTTTTAATTTTTAATTTTTTATTTGATTTTTTATTTTTACATTTTTGTATTTTGATTTTCTTTTTGCCGATTTTGTTTTTTCTTTTTATATTTTATATTTTTATATTTTCTTTTTCAATAATAGAATATAGATATATAAAGTAAGTAAGAGAGGAATAAAGTATTTATAAAAATAAGTAAAAATACTCAAAAATCAAGAAATAAAATGTTTTTGGGCTTTTTATATTTTTCTAATATTTTTTGTGATTTTTCAGGATTTTTCCTAATTTTTTGGTATTTTTAAAGTCAAAATTACTAAAAAACAGAAACTAAGTTGCTGGCCGAAATTGAAATGAGGATGAAAAATATCTAACAGTGTCCAAAACTCCTTAAATTAATTTTAAATCAAAGAGAATAAATCAGAGAAAGCATAGGAACTGAGTTTGTATTTTTAGGATTTTTGTGGAATTTTTAAGATTTTTTGGAAGATTTTTGGTGTTTTGCTATTTTTAGGGGTTTTCTTTTGAACTTTTTAATTATTTTTGGTCTGAAGTTAAAACATACAGAAACAAACAAAATATAATTTTTTTGGAATTTTTCAAAAAGTAATGAACATACTAAAAATAAAAGACTGCAGGAAGGTAGAAATGATGTTTTTGAATTTTTTGACTACTCAAACAAGAAGATAAAAATACAATAAAAATCTTTGATTATAGAACAAAGTCAGGGGCACATGGACATATTTTTAAATTTTTAAATAGATGAAAGATGCTCCAGAAATAAACCAATCACTAAAATTATTGTAGAAATTCTATAGGACACAAATCGCAATATTTTTTGTTGAAATTTGAACCCAAATTCGGCCCTGCTAATTACTACAACATATCCAAAAATGAGCAAGTGATATTGAGTATTTCAAGCGTTATCAACAAAACAAGCTCAATCAGTACTCTGACTTCATAAATTCTCCATAAATAGTTCGTACATCAGAAAATTCTGAAATTTGGATATAATGTAGAACTCTTAAACAACTTCCTAACAGAAAAAATCTCATAAGAAACCGAGTTCTGACGAATGAGTTATAGCTATTACAACACAGGGGTACAGATGAAAAAGTAATTACAAAACTGCAGTACAAAAAATGTACTCGAAAACTTTCCGAAATATGCCAAAAATGCGGGGACGTGATTGCAAAATGTCCCACTAACCTAGGTGGCGTCAAGCTGATCTTGGATAACAAGGGAATGTGCACGAAAGTGCTCCGATGTACCTGCAATTAGAAGAAGGGCTCGAGTACAAAACTCGGCCAAGATGTTAGGTACACAAAAAAAAGGGATGTGAATGGGTTTTCCTTCGCTTTGGTGAGGGAAGAAGGATGTGCTCCGACCACCGTATGTGGCCGAAGATGAAGGGTGTTGTGTATGAGGATACATAGAATCGCGGAGGATGGCGGCGGTGAGATGAAAGCCGCGTCGAGGAGGATGAATGAAAGTCGAAATGATGGGATCGAAGCTCGCCGGAGCTTGCTCCGGCCAGGGATGAACTAGGTGATTAAGTGACTAAAAAGCAAGTAAACGAAATGCTAGAATAAATCTACGATCTACAAGTGAATAAAGAGCAAGAAAACAAGAAAAAAATGAAATAAAATACGAAACCTCAACCCAAGAATGGCGAGATGGACCTCACGGCTAAGGTGGCCAGAGATGGTGATGGAGCCGCCCTTCGACTCGCCTAGCCGCGCCTCCGAGGAGCTGGGGAGCTCACTGTCACTTCACTCTATCTTGAGCTCCAAGGAGGGTGGCCAAAATGGGTCCAAGAGGGTTTAAAAACGAATTGGAAGAAGATGTGGTCTTTTTGTACATGTGAGGTGGGCGGCTCCAAAGAAAGATGGATATCTATCAAATCGTTGATCCAATTCTTCAAGCAACCTCTGGGCGTGTATGAGGGTACATCAAGGAGAAAAAGTTGTGAAGGAAGCTTAGCAATTGGGTGAAAGAGTTGGCCTTGAAAAATCCGAGAAATCGGACAAAACCAAGGATCTGACAGGAGTGGCAGAGGCTGGTTAGAGAGTTGATGTGGTGGCAAGAAGATCAGTGTGTATCTTGAGAATAGATAACTCAACTCTAGATATAAAAGTTGGGCGTGTATAATGGATGTATGTAGAGAAAAAGTCTAGAAGGAAGCCCAACGATTGGGTGAACGAATCGACCTATAAAAATTCGAGAATATTGGCAAAAACTAATGTTCTGACGCACAACAGAGGAGGGGTCAGACAACATGATAATCATGCTCCAAAGCTCGAAGCCAATAGGGCAAATACATAATCTAATGCTAAAAATATATACTTGGCGTGTATAATGGATATAAGAGGAGAAAAAGACAAGAAGACTTCATCGTGAAAAGATGCACGATGCATCCTCCAAAAATCGGCGAAAACGGCAAAAAACGTGGTTCTAAACAGTACATTGGTAATTTTTCTATGTATTTTATACAAGAATTTTATTTTTTTAATGTTTATTTATCATTTTATTCCAATTTTAATATGTACATATATAATAATCTATGAAATAATAAAAATATGAAATAAAATAATGAATAATAAATAAAATGAATATTTTAATTGGTATAATATACAATAGGGGTCCAAAACTCAACTTTCAAACCGTAACTCTGAAAAATACGAAACCACCTTCATTAAATAGATTATTGAAAATTATATACAATTAGAGGTAAGTTTGATAAATTTTGAGTTTTTATTTGAGAGATACGGGTCTGGGAAGTTGGGATTCCGGAATCTTATTCAGATCATAACTTTTAAACTGTGCATTATTTTTAAGTGAAATCAATTTTGTATTTTTTTATTTAATTATATACAACTTTTATGTACAAAGTTTCTTTATTTAAAGTATAAAAGGTGGGACTAAAAATAGGTCCCAAAATAATTAAAGAATGAATTAAACAAAAGGAATTTTTATTGTATTTTGGCCCTTATCTCCCCCTACTTTATTCCTTGTCGACTTAGCCATCGAGATGCCTAGGTCTCGGGGTTTCGGGTCATAAAATATTTACAATATTTTATTTTTTATCTTTTCTTTGATTTATTCTATAATTTTGGCTTTAATTACAGTATTTTATACACTATTTACATAGACATGCATGGGTGCTAAGATACGGGAATTAAGGGTATTTACACGTATTTGCTAGGGCTTTTGATGCCAAAATGATAGAATAAAGATGATGAAATGTGGCTTCATCATCCCCCTATACTTTACCTTTGCTAGTCCCTAGCAAACACTTATGCAATAAGTGCAGAAAGAAAAAGAAAGAAAAGAAAAAGAAGAAGTTGGATCAAATTTGATTATCAAACTTGTCTTCACAAAATCAAAATTTGGAGCTTAAGTCGGACCTTTGGAATTTTAGTGTGGACGGAACCTTAATGAGAACCGCATTTGAAATCCAACAGTCCTTGAGAATCCCAAACTATGCCCAAGTCTCCTCAATAGCCGGGTCAGAAATATCTCAACTCATACGCAAACCCTTACGACTATGAATCTGACTCGTACAGTGTAAGTGATGGTGGCTCTCCCCAACTGAAATGACAACGAGACTGACTTCTCCAATATGACAACCCAATGATTCCCCAATCCAACAACTCATCCCTCAAGGAGCAGGGTATTCCCTTCTAAGTTCAAGTGACAACCAGCTCAAGAGGAGGGGGTACTGAGAAGAATGGACGGTAGCCAGTGTAGCTACCTATCCTAGGATGCAAGACCAGTGTAGTCATGTCATCGAGCTGCAGGCTCACATAATTCGACTTTGAAGCACAAGCTTGCTTATTTGACTATACAACATATGTACACTCCGGTAGGCATTTTTATTTTTGTACTGGCCTGTCCACTTTTTTGAAGTTTTTTTCTTTTTTTTGAATACTATATACAACAGCATTTACATAGGGAGTTTTTCCTTTTGAGCCAGTAGACTATCCCTCTTTTGAAGCTTTATCGCAACCCACGATCTCCTATCCTCGAAATTCATCATCACTGGACGGGTTGGGGCGCACTTCCCTCCCTAGAGGAGGACAAATGTTTCCACCTGTGTGCGTCTCATACCGGCAAATCCAACCTCCTCACCACTCCAACTGAGTTGAGCCATGTGAAAGGTGTAGGTTTCCAAGTTAGGTCATTATCAACAAGAATCGTGCGTGTGCTCCGAAATACTCTACTTAGGCAGTCAAGAATCCATTGAATCAAGTCTCGTGATCCTCAAAGAATTAAGTCAACTTGTCCTGAAGTACCTCAATTCCAGTTCCTATAAAATTCCTGTTAATTAGGTAGATTTAAGGTCCAACCAAGCTCCAATCTTCAGATTTTACTTAGACTCGTTCAACTATCAAACTCAATCCGAAAAATGCAAACGCCATGCAATGCGATGCAGAAAATATTTTTGTGATGCAATTTTCAAAGATTTTGAACTTTTTATGGTTTTTTTTGAAAAGATGATGCTTATGCATTTTTTTAGATTTTTGAAAAAGATTTTTCAAATGTTTTTGGATTTTAGTTTTGGAAATGTTTTTGGGATTTTTGAAAATCAAAAGGTTTTTGGCTAAAAACTAGGTACAAGTATTTACATGGGAGTGCTTCTTATATTTACAAGAAGTGGATTTTAAGAGTAAGTGATCAATTTTATAGATATATATAGTGAATTTTTGGTGTGATGTATATATTTCTCAAACTTATTTGACACAGGTTTTGAAAACTATAGTCCAAAATAATTTTTGCAAATAGTTTTTACAAACATGTACACACATTTGAAAATCATTTTGCAAATAGGTTTTCCAAATAGTATATATAGATTTTTCACATATTTCTGCAACCATTTTTCAAACCATTTGTAAATCGTTTTTCAAACATTTTATTTTAAACAAAGAAAATATTTTTTTTCAATCAAAAAGTTTTTACAAAGGTTGAAAACATGTACACGGTGTTTTTCAAAATAATTTTCAAAAGGTTTTTCAAAGAGATTGTCAAACTGTTTTTCAAAGCACCTGATTTATTAATCAGTATATACATAATTTTAAGGAATAATAGCATCTTTTTATTAAGAGTTTTTGATGAATTTTATTGGTATGATTAGCCATATTTATTAGAAAATACAAAAGTACGAGTTATGGCTAAAGTATATACGACACCCCTATACTTAGCTTGAGCTATGTCCTCATAGATCGTAGAGAAAAGAGAAGACATAACTCATACTGAGTATAGAAAAGGTCTAAAGAATAAATAAAATGAATAAACGAATGTGAAGTTGATCGTCCCCCTATACTTCGGATCAAATAATCCTAAGTATAGCAGACTGTACACTGAAGGGAGGGTCAAGGGTGGGAATGAACAGATCGTACTCAGACTGTCTCCCCCTATACTTAGGGTGAGATATCCCTAAGTATAGACAAGAAGATGAGACAATGGAGAGGATCTAATGAATAGAAAAACTCAGGGTGCACACCCCCCCTATACTTAGGACAAAGTACGTCCTAAGTATAGCAAAATCAAATGATGACGATGGGGTGTGAGCCATAAGAATGAATGATTGATGTACAGATGAATATATACAATGTCGGATCTCAGTGATAATCATGTACGAGATGCCGAAGGTGTGAGTCAAAGAATCATCTCATACCAAATGAATCGGGGCAACAACAACGGTCGACGGATCATGATCTAGATATGGTTTCAAGCGCTGACCATTGACTCTAAAGGTGGAAGATGATGAAGGTTCGGATATATCAATGCTGCCATTATCATGCACCTTCCGGACCACATATGGTCCTTTCCATTTGCTTTGTAATTTCCCTGGGAATAATTTTAGCCTAGCATCAAATAACCATACTTGCTGTTCTGGCTCAAATTGTTTATGGCTGATTCGGGAATCGTGCCATACTTTCACTTTTTCTTTATACTGTAGGCCACTTGAGAAGGCTGTATCTCTTAATTCTTCCAGGGCTGCCAACTCTGCTTTCCTCTGATCTCCTACACTCTTGGGATCCAACAATAGCTCTGTAACTGCCCAAAGTGACTTATGCTTTATCTCCACTGGTAAATGGCACGGCTTGCCATAGACGAGACGAAAGGGAGATGTCCCTAATGGTGTCTTGAAGGAAGTCCGATAAGCCCACAAGACCGAGTCCAAAAGTTGTGACCAATCTTTTCGGTCTGGGCAGACTACCTTCTGCAAAATTATCTTGATCTCCCTATTCGATACTTCAGCAAGACCATTAGTCTGAGTGTGATACGGTGTGACAATACGATGGTCAATATTGAACTCGTCTGTAAGGGCCCTGACTTTGTCGTTAATAAAGTGAGAACCCCCATCTGAAATCAAGATTCTAGGCACCCCGAACCGTGAAATAATATTTTTCCTCAAGAAATGACATACGGTTTTAGCATCTGCGGCTTGGGCGGGGATGGCCTTAACCCAACGACTAACATAATCCACAACAAGAAGAATATACTCAAACCCCTGACTTTTAGGAATTGGGCCCATGAAATCAATTCCCCATGCATCAAAAACCTCACAAAAGTGAATGGGCTGCATGGGCATCATGTCTCTCTGTCCGCAAGTACCCATCTTCTGACAGTCAGTACACCTTCTCACGAACTCATCAGAATCCTTGAAAAGGGTAGGCCACCAAAGGCCGGATTGGAGCACCTTCTGTGCTGTCCGTCTCCCAGAATGATGTCCTCCTGCCTCAAGCTTGTGACAGTAGGTGAGGACGCTATGTTGCTCATCTTGAGGAATGCACCGTCTCCAGATACTATCCCCTCCCTCATGATAAAGGACAGGATCCTCCCAATGGTACGACTTGGCCTTCGCAAGGAAGGTCTCAAGCCGCTGTCTGGGCCAAACTTGTGGAATGGATTTGGCAACAAGGTAATTCACAATGTCGGCATACCATGGAAGAGAGGTGATAGCAAGGATCGCCTCATCTGGAAAAGTTTCAGTGATAGGTGCTATGGGCTCAGATTCCTCAAGGTTTTCTAGGCGGGAGAGGTGATCTGCCACAACATTCTTAACTCCAGGCTTATCCTTAATCTCAATATCAAATTTTTGAAGGAGAAGGATCCATCTGGTTAATCTGGCTTTGGCATCCTTCTTCAACATCAAGTACCGAATGGCAGTGTGGTCAGTAAAAATAGTCACTCTAGATCCAAGAATGTAAGATCTGTACTTATCCAAAGTAAAGACTACCGCTAGCATTTCTTTCTCAGTCACTGTATAGTTCCTCTAAGCTGCATCCAAAGTCCAGCTAGCATAGTGTATGGAATAGGGTAATCCATCCCTCCTCTGTCCAAGCACATCCCCAATGGCATAATCTGAAGCATCCGTCATGATCTCAAATGGAAGAGACCGATCGTGTGGCTGAAGGATAGGAGCCTCGACAACTAAATTCTTGAGAGTCTCGAAGGACTTAAGACACTTATCATCTACAAGGAACTCGGTGTCTTTAGTCAATAAATCCGTCAGCGGTCGGGCAATTCGACTGAAGTCCTGAATGAACCATCGGTAGAAACCGACATGCCCCAGAAAAGACCGCAACTGTTTCAAATTGGACGGTGGATTGAGTTTTCTAATGATATCAACCTTGGCCGGATCAACCTCCATGCCCCTGTTGGAGATGATGTGACCAAGGACCGTCCCCTGAGTCACCATAAAGTGACTCTTCTCCCAAGATAGTACAAGGTTTACCTCTATGCAGCGCTGCAACACTCGGTCTAGGCAATCAAGACAAGCATCGAACCCGTCGCCATAAACCGAGAAGTCATCCATGAAGACCTCCAAACAGTCACCTATCATGTCCGAAAAGATGGACAACATGCACCTTTGGAATGTCGCAGGGGCGTTACATAGACCAAAGGGCATCCGTCTGAAAGCATACGTCCCAAATGGACAGGTGAACGTCGTTTTATCCTGGTCTTCGGGCGCGATAGCCACTTGGTTGTATCCGGAGTACCCGTCAAGAAAACAGTAATGACTATTCCCGGCTAGCCTCTCGATAATCTGATCAATAAATGGTAGCGGGAAGTGATCCTTCTTGGTGGCCTAATTCAATCGTCTGTAGTCCACACAGACCCTCCAAGATTTGTTTGAGCATAATTGGTATTTTAAATAAGTAGAGGAAATAAAAAGAAACTACATTACTCACAGGGGTATTTCTGTAAATAAAATTAAGGCCATGGGCCTAGCTGCATGTTTTACAAAAGTTTATAACATGAATCAAAATTAAAGGACTAAGACAAAATACAAGGACCCACACGGGTCTCTGTGGGAAATGCGCACCTCATGTGGGCGACCACGTGAGGTGAGCTAGCGGAGGACCAAATTGTAATTATAGAAAGTCTGGGGGCCGAATCATAAATATTACAAAAATATATGAACTCTCAAGGAAAGTTTGAGTTCTAATATTTAAATACTAAAAATGATTGGATGGGGACTGCAAAATACCCCATCTAAGCACGGATCCAACAGTCTGATTGTGCCACTTATGCCATGTGTCGACACGGGGTTTCGCGATGACGGTTCAGAATAGAAGGCCTAGATTAGATCGTCTGAGGGAGATCCACAGCGACGAAGCTCTGCATCTGACGATCCACGTTCGAGCTAGAGGTGTGTTCTTCATCGGACGGTGAAGGGGTAACGAGGAAGAACAAGGAGGAAGCTCCGGCGAGGTGAGCTTCCTCCTTCCAGATCTCCCTCGTCCATCACACTTTTCTACTCCAAAATGGCTACAACAACTCCTGCAGGGCTTCTCTGTATGCTGAGAGTGTCAAAATGCCTTGAATACCATTGGAGCACACCCATGAGGTCAGAGAAGCTGGGCGGCTCCAAGTTGGTCCGGCGAGTATTAAAATCACTTCCAGGGGCACGGTGTTTCTGTTCCTGTAAGAAAAGGTTACGAGGTCGAGGGCAAATTGCCTCGACCCTGTAGCGGGGGGGGGGATGAATAGGGAGGCGGCCGGAGGTGCTCCGGCGGAGGTGGTGCACCTGGTTCTCGACCCTGAGGGGAGTGGAGTGAACCAGAGGTGAACAAAGGTGGAGAAGGTGCTATAGGAAGGAATGGGTGTGGTGTGGTGGCGTGGTCAGAAGACATGCGGAGCACAAGTGGGAGGTTCGTCGGAGACCAAACTCCGGTGAACGTCGAAGGTGAGATCTACGACTAAATTAGGTGAGTAAAGTGTAAAATAAAACCAGGAAATGAATCTAGGGACTAAAAACTAAGCTAAAGGCATAGAAAGAAAGTGGTACCTCACCAACCTAGACCGGGAAGTGGACCTCGATGGTGAGCTTGCTGGAGGTGGTGGTGGAAGACGCCTTGACTTCTCCTGATACCCTCCAATCGGCTGAAGAAAGCTCTATCACCGCCTTCAATCTAGAGCACAAGCTAGAGGGTCAAAGCTTGGTCCAAAGGGGTTCAAAGATCAAATGGAAATCGGAGGAGGTTTTTGTACAAGGTGGTCTAGCGAGTCCAAAGAATGAAGAACGAGCAGTGATTCAGTGATGCGCGAATCGAGATATCAATCAGGCGTGTATGTACAATGATAGAGGGAGAAAGTTAGAGAAGGGATCAACACGAATAGGTGAATGTAGGCGGGGAATAAATGGAGAAATAGGGTCAACAACTAGGTCTGACTAACCTAGGGCCTTGGTCAGAGAGTTGACCGTGGTCAACTAGCGAGGACACCTGGTTGGTCCACGTAGACTAACTAGAAAAAACCCAACCAGAAAAGATCTATAAATTCTAAAATAAATAATAAATTATTGTATTATTTTTAATATATATAAAAAAAGATTATTAATTTTCATAGTATTTTATTATGATTTGTATTTATTTTTTGGTGTATATAATTACAAGTTACTTTTTAGGGTTAATATATATGTATATTTATCTATGTTTTGTATCTTTTATTTTTATTTTTATTTTGTATTTAATATTTTATTATTTTTTTCTTATTTTATAAAATCATGACTTATTTTTATATACATAAATATATTTTTATTATATTTTTATGGTACAACATATACACTTAAATAAATAAGTATACTTATTACATAGGTATAGTTATTGTATATTCATCTATGTATTTTATATACATATTTTATTTTAATGTTTTCTATAATTTTATGATAGTTTTAATATGTATATATATTATAGATAATACTTAAAAAATTATAAAAATATAAAGTTACAAATGATAAAGAATAAATAAAATGATTATTTTGTTCCAGTATATTATGCAATAGGGGTCCAAAACCCAACTCTCACACCTTAGCTCCAAAAAATATGAAACTACCTTAATTAAATAGGTTATTGAAAGTTATAAACAATTAGAGGTAATTTGATACATTTTGAGTTTTTACTCAAGAGATATGGATTTGAGAAGTTGGGATTTTGGAATCTTATTTAGAGTATATCTTTTACAGTGTATATTATTTTCATATGAAATTAATTTTTTATTTTTCTATGTTTTATTATCTACAACTTTCATGTTCAAAGTTTCTTTATTTGAGGTATAAAAAGTAGAAAATAAAATAGGTCCCAAAATTGAATAAAGAATGAATTAATAAATGGAATTTTTATTGTATTATTGGACCTGATCTTCCCCTACTTTATTCATTGTCGACCTAGTCATCAAGATGCGTAGGTCTCAGGGTTTAGAATTATAAAATATCTTTGATATTCTTTTTTCTTTATTCTATAATTTGCCATTAAAAAACAATATTTTACATAGTATTTGTACAACAATGGATGAATGTTAATTTACTCAAATTAAGGGTATTTACATGCATTTACTAGGATCTTTAAGGTCAAAATGTATAATAAAGGTGATGAAATGGAGATTCATCTGCTCTGCAGATAGGACACGATCCAAATTTCGGATCCAATCCGAATAATTTGGTTCGGTCAACTGATTGACCTCGAGGAGCTTGCTAAGTTGGTTCAAGGACTTCATTTTCTGAAATTAAGAATATACTATATTAGAACATATAAATAATTACATATTCAATAAAATCCTTTGAGTTAGGAATTTTTAATTAAATTAGTCTTGACTTTTCAGCTTTGGAAATTCATTCTCTTAGTCACTTTCAAAGCAAGAGATATACTTACCGCTATATCTCTAGCTAGAACTAGGGTCTCCTCTTTACCTTTGTCACATCCCAATAATATGAGAACCTCTAACTCGGACAAAGAGAAACGGGAACACATTTCACCTTGCATGTCCAACTTGCATTTCTCAATTTGGTCTTTAACATCCGAGCCCACCATCCCTAAGGTGATGTTGACTCGTTAATTGAACCAACCAACAACATTACTAGAACTCGCTATACATAATCCAATATCACCCTAATAATACGAGGACTCGATATTGGGATCACTACGTAAATAGCCTTACTCTTTCGAGAAGTAAAGAGCCCGATCTAGATACGCTTGTATGCAGGAGCTGCCATTTCGGACAGGCGTCTCCTACATACAATCCTTGATGATGGAACCCTTTACCTTGATGGGAGACCATAGATGTCACTTATGTGATTCTCCACCTCATATTCAAATTCTAATTAATTATCATGAATCACATTCATATGATTATTTCTTCTAAGGGAAATATACATCTATTTATAATAGAGTGTTTTAATTGGATATAATTAATTTAATCATATTAAATTAATTATCATTTCAATTCAATCAACCAATAAACTTGATTGCTACTTGAAAGGATGGTATTATCTCAAAAATATGTATTATTCGAATTTTAATAATTAGAAAAATGCATCATGATCCCTTCAAGCATTATCCCTTCCCTACCCGTTGTCATGGTCAGTACTGACAGGAGTGGGATAGACCGATCACAGAGCAACTTGTTACCCTAACGCTCCCCGATTAGTCATCATATCCGCCTTAGGATAGGATAACTGAAAAACGAAAATGCGAGAGCCGCTAAATAATGGTCTGACAAATCAGACTCACTGACGCTGAGGCGACTACTCAAGCTTTCTCGTTTGTCAACAGTTAACCCACACAATTAATCAAGCAATAACAGCAAGGATTAAAATTTATTATACCCTACTAAAAATGTACAATGGCAAGCAAGTAGGGGTCGAACACAGGAAACAAAGGTGTAGAGTATAGACAAAAAGTCAAAGCCTAGGTCTAATGGACTACTTAGCCAATCTGGATTTTTTGTGGGTTTTTAATTTTATATTATTTTTACATTTTTTTATTTATTTAATTTTTAATTTTGTATTTTAATTTTTAATTTTCTGATTTTTTTGTTTTATATTTGTTTTATATTTTTTTAATTTTCTTTTTCAATATTGGAATATATAAACTATGTAATAAAAGAGGTGCTAGAATATTTATAAAAATATGTAAAAATGCTCAAAAATTCAGAAATAAAATCTTTTTGGTCTTTTTACGATTTTTTACTGTTTTTGTGATTTTTGTGTATTTTTCAGAATGTTTTTGGTATTTTTAAATATCAAAATAAAGGAAAACAAGGAACAAATCACTAGCTGGAGGTAAAATAAGGATGAAAAATATCAAACAGCCACAAAATTTTTCCAAATTAATTTTAAAATAAAGGAAATAAAATGGGGAACCTACATGACCTGAGATTTTATTTTTTGTTCTTTCTAGAACTTTCAAGACTTTTTTGAAGTTTTTAGGTATTTTCAAATTTTTAAGGTTTTTCTTCTGCATTTTTTAGTGATATTTGGACTGACACTAATAGACCATAAAATACACAGTAGGTGATTTTTTTAGAATTTTTCTAGGTGTTTTAATATTTTTTGGTATTTTCTAAGATAGACAGTAGCTAAAATGCCTATTTTTGATTTTTAATAAATGCTAAAATGCAATTAACAGGAGCTTAAAAAAAATTTTGTGGAATTTTTGGCACTTTAATGATGTGTGAAATAAAAAAAACACACAAAAATCCTAAGCCTGGTAGGGGTATATATGTAATTATAAAAACATCCAGGGGCTTGGATGCAAATTTCATCAAAAATACACGCGCTACACACGTGATCTATTGTTCACAAGGGTATATTTGCAAATAATAAAAACCAGCAGGACAAGAGTGCAATTAACCCAAAATATATTTAAATCACTACGCACAGGGGTATAACTGCAAATACATGAAAGTTCAAGATTGAAAATGTAAAATACCCAAAAAAGCACGTGGCCCAGTCACGTGAGGTGACATGGATGAGGACTGAAGTGCAAATATGGAAAGTTACTGGGTCTACTTGCAATTATTACAACATTTATTGAACTGGAAATCAAAGTTTTAGGATTATAAACTAAATACACAAAGGGCCAGGGGTAATAGTGCAAAATACCCAGGCCTTGCGCGGGAACGGACGACAGAGATGACTTCACTTGACACGTGACGCTCCCTGGTGGCGCGATGATGGCTCGCCTTTCAATGGCCGTGATTAGATCGTGAAGGGTTGATCGGACGGCCGGGAGGCGACCCGATCATACGGCTGCTGAACGGTTGGAGGAACGAGGATGATCCAATGGCTGGGCGAGGATGATGAAGAACACCGCCTGGAGGCCGCTTGAAACATCGATTCCGGCTGACACACGGCCTCCACCAGCCCCGGACCGAGGGCAAAATGGTCATGGGGCTCGTCCGCGTCGATGGAGCCTCTCAGCCGAAGCCGAGGTGACCGGAGTTGCTCGGACGAGGGGGGTCGCCTGGTGGCTGCTTCCCTGAACAATCGAGGCTCGATTGAGCCTCCTCTTGCGTTCTCTCCTGCGGGGTTAGATGCACGACAAAAAGGGGAAACTCAGCGTGCTCTCAAATGGTGCGATGGGAGCGAATCGTGGCGCGGGCGTGGAGCTCCACCGAGCGGCGGAGAGGAGAGCTCGGTTACTCGATCTGGGCGAGATCGAGGGGAATGGAGGGATGGAGCGGAGCGATGGAGTGAAGGGGAAGAAGATGAGGGTGATCGCGGGGGCTTTCAGTGACTGGTGACGGCGGAAGGTGGAGGCAGAGCTCAGCTCCGCCGTGGCTTTTGACTGGTGATTCACGGAGATTAACGTAAAGAAAACCTAAACTACTACTAGGCTAAATTACACTAAGCTAGAGCTACAAGAAAAGGGAAAGAGAAGGGAGTGAGGCTCACCGACATGGACTGCAGCAAGCTGCAGGCAGCGCTCCAGAGAGGGCTTGGACCACCTCGATTCGACTCCTCGGGGCTAAACCTCGGGCTCAATCTCCTCCTGCTGTCACCAGGAGTCCAACGGGCTAGGGTTTTAGGCTCAACAATGGAGGAAGAGGGATCAAAACTCGAGGGGAAGTCAAGGGGTCCTTTTTAAACAATGGTCGAGTGGTCTCGCAAATCGAAGATTATCGGGCGGATCTTGGGTCCAAAGTCAAATCTGAGCCTTGGGCGTGTAAGCCCGGTCATAGGGCTACAAAAGTCGTGAAGACATAGAGCTCTAAAGATGAAAATCTCGACCTCGAAAAATCCGCAAAAGCGGGGAGGAAACGAGGTTTCTGACAAGGACTGGGAGGGTCAGACAGTTGATCGAGGTCAACTGTCAGCCGCACCTGGTTGGTCCACGTGGACCAACCAGGAAAAACCTTTAGAAATTGTTTTATAAATTAAATTTAAAATAGCTAATATTGTGGACCAACCAGGAAAAACCTTTAGAAATTGTTTTATAAATTAAATTTAAAATAACTAATGATTTTATTAATTTTTAATTATAAAATAAAAAATGTTTGTTTTTTTGTGAAGTATTTTATAGTGATTTTTATTTATTTTTATGAGGTGTATTTTTACAAGTTTACTTTTATACCCCTTATAGGTATATTACCTATATATTTTATTATTTTATTTTTATTTTGTGATTTTAATTTATTTATTTTAATTTATTATTTTATAAAGATGTAGAATACTTTTATATATGTAATTATATTTTTATTTTATTTTTTCTGAATTGTTTTGTGTATTTAATAAAATATAAATATGTAGTATACATGTGTAAGTATAGGTGTAATACCTATGTATTTTATTCACATGTATTTTATTTTGAGTTTTCTTTAGGTTTTTATTCTAATTTTAATATACAAATATATTATAAGTAATATTTACAAAATTATAAAAATATAAAAAAAAAATAATAATAAATAAATAGTAAATCAAATATTTTAATCTGTACAATTATACAATGTGGGTCCAAAACTCAACTTTCAAACAGTAGCTCCGCCAAATGCGAAACCACCGCCATTAAATAGCTTATTTTATTCTATATACAATTAAAGTGAGTTTACTGCATTTGGAGTTTTCATTTGTGAGATATGGGTCTGGAAAGTTGGGATTCTGGATTTTTGTTCAGATCATAACTTTTTATCTGTACATTATTTTTGAATGAAACAATTTTGTATTTTTCTTTATTTAATTATCTACAACTTTCATGTACAAAGGTTCTTTATTTGAGGTATAAAAAGTGGAATCAAAAATAGGTCCCAAAATAAATAAGGAATGCAGGAATATTCATTGTATTTGGCCCTTATCTCCCCCTACTTTATTCCTTGTCGACCTATTCATCAAGATTCCTAGGTCTCGGGGTTTCGGGTATAAAATATTTACAATATTTTATTCTTTTTCTTTTCTTTTATTTATTCTATAATTTTATCTTTAATTACCGTATTTTATACATTATTTACATGTACATGCATGCATGCTAATATGATGTAATTAAGGGTATTTACAGGCATTTCCTAGGGGTTTTGAGGCCAAAATGATAGAATAAAGTGATGAAATGTGGATTCATCATCCCCCTATACTTTACCTTTGCTAGTCCCTAGCAAACACTTATGCAATAAGTGCAAAAAGAAAAAGAAAGAAAAGAAAAAGAAGAACTTGGATTTAGTTTAATTATCAAACTTGTCTTCACAAAATCAAAGTTTGGAGCTTAAGTCGGACCTTTGGAATTTTAGTGCGGGCGGAACCTTAATGAGAACCGAATTTGAAATCCAACAGTCCCTAAGAATCCCAAAACTCTGTCCAAGTCTCCTCAATAGCCATGTCAGAAGTACTCCAACTCATACGCAAACGCTTACAACTATGAATCTGACTCGTACAGTATAAGTGATAGTGGCTCTCCCCAACTAGAATGATAAAGAGACTAACTTCTCCAGTATGACAACCCAATGATTCCCCAATCCAACAAGTCCATCCTCGAGGAGCGGGGTATTCCTTTCTAAGTTCAAGTGGCAACCAGCTCAAGAGGAGGGGGTGAAGAGAAGAATGGATAGTAGCCAGTGTAGCTACCTATCATAGGATGCAAGACCAGTGTAATCAAGTCATCCAGCTGCAGGCTCACATATTTGACTTTGGAACTCAAGCTTGCTTATTGACTTTACAACATTTGTAAATACTTTGCAGGCTTTTTATTTTTGTACATGCTTGAACATTTTTTTTGACTACTATATACAACAGCATTTACATAAGGAGTTTTTCCTCTTGAGCCAGTAGACTATCCCTCTTTTGAAGATTTATGGCAACCCACAATCTCCTATCTTTAGACTTCCTTATCACTGGACGGGTTGGGGTGCACTTCCCTCCCTAGAGGAGGACAAATGTTTCCACTTGTGTGCGTCTCATACCGGCAAATCCAATCCCCTCACCACTCCAACTGAGTTGAACCATGTGAAAGGTGCAGGTGTCCAAGTTAGGTCATTATCAACAAGAGTCGTGTGTGTGCTCCGAAATACTCTACTTAAGCAGTCAAGCATTGAACCAAGTCTCGTGATCCTCAAAGAATTAAGTCAACTAGACCTGAAGTACCTCAAACCCAGTTCATATAAGGTTCCTGTTATTAGGTAGATTTTAAGGTCCAATCAAGCTCCAGTCTTCGGATTTTACTTAGACTTGTTCAACTATCAAACTCAATCTGAAAAATGCGAATGCTATGCAATGCAATGCAGAACATATTTTTGTGATGCAATTTTCAAAGATTTTGAACTTTTTATGGATTTTTGAAAATATGATGATGATGCCTATGCAGATGCAATTTTTTTGTATTTTTCAAAAAAAATTTTCAAATGTTTTTGGATTTTAATTTTGAAAATGTTTTTGGGAATTTTGAAAATAAAAAGATTTTGGCTAAAGACTAGGTTAAAAATATGTACACGGGCGTGCTTCTTCTATATATAAGAAGTGGATTTTAAGAATTTACAAGGTAAGTGATCAATTTTATACATACATGGATTTTGGTGTGATGTAAATATTCCTCAAACTTAATTGACACAAGTTTTTCAAACAATTTTGAAAACTATAGTCCAAAATAGTTTTTACAAGTAATTTTACAAACATGTACACACATTTGAAAATCATTTTGCAAAGGTTTTTCAAAACAGTATATATAGATTTTTCAAAATATTTTTGCAACCATTTTTCAAGCCATTTGCAAATCATTTTTTTTTCAAACATTTTATTTCACACAAAGAAAATAAATTTTACAAACCACACATTTTTACAAAGATTGAAAACATGTAACAAAACATTTTCAAAATAGTTTTCAATAAATGTTCACAAGGATTTTCAAACTATTTTTCAAACATTTTGCAAAAAACATTTTCACCTGATTTATTAATCAGTATATACAAAAAGAATTTGAGGAATGGTCACATCTTTTTATTAAAGATTTTTAATGAATTTTAAATAACTTTTAGCCAGAAAAATACGAAAGTACGAGTTATGGCTAAAGTATATACGTAGTATATACGACCCCCTATACTTAGCTTGAGCTATGTCCTCATAGATCGGAGAGAAAAGAGAAGACATAACTCGTACTAAGTATAGGCAAGTCTAAAGAATAACTAAATGAAGAACGAATGAATGAATGAGAAGTCGACCGTCCCCCCTATACTTAGGATCAAATGTACACAACGTAGGGAGGGTCAAGGGTGGGAATAAACAGATCGTAATCATATTATCTCCCCCTATACTTAGGGTAAGATATCCCTAAGTATAGACAAGAAGAGAAGACAATGGAGAAGACCGAAATGAATGAAAAACTTGGGGAGCACACCCCCCTATACTTAGTACAAAGTACGTCCTAAGTAAGGAAAATTGTCTACAAGGGCGGCACCTTTTTGATTGATAAAGATGACAGAAAAGGAAAAAAAGAAAAGAAGAAAAGAAGAAAATGGATATGAACAACTCGGGATGCGCATCCTCCCTACACTTAGGATAAAGTGCATCCTAAGTGTAGCAATGATGAAAGGGATGACATCATGTCGGTAGAAGAGAATAAAAGAGATTGAAAAGAAGAAAAGAAGAAAAGAAGGAAAGAAACAAAGTCATTCAAAAATATTTTGCTCTACTTGGCCTTCCTCTGCCTCTTTGGAGATATCCAGCTCATCCTTGTAGATTACTTGAATCGAATCAACGACAGCCATGAATGTATCATGTTCAAGGTATGGCTTCAGAAGCTGTCCATTGACTACGAATGGCTGTGCGTCAGCTGACAGATTGGATATCAATACACTTCTGTTTTCACGCACCTGCCTAACCATAAACGACCCAGTCCATTTACTCTTCAATTTGCCTGGAAAGATCTTTAAGTTTGCATCAAACAACCACACCTTTTGACCTGAATCGAAGGACTTGCGGCGGATATGCTTGTCATGCCATGTTTTGACCTTCTCCTTGTACATCAGGCTGTTGTCATATGCATAATCTCTGAATTCCAATAATCTGTTCAGTTCCAGTTTTCTGTTCTTTCCTGCTTGCTTGGAGTCCAAATTACAGATGTTAATGGCCCATAAAGATTTGTGAATGAGTTCAACGGGCAAATGGCATGGCTTGCCATACACTAGGCGGTAGGGAGACATTCCCAAGGGTGCATTGTACGCCGTCCTATAAGCCCAAAGAACGGAATTAAGCAGTTGAGACCAATTCTTGCGATCCGGACGTACAAGCTTATGTAAAATTGTCTTGATCTCCCTATTTGAACATTCAGCTAAGCCATTGGACTGCGGGTGGTAGGGAGAAGCAACACGATGTTCAATGCAGAATTCCTGAGTCAACTTCTTCACCTCTCTGTTTATGAAATGACTACCCCCGTCAGATATTTGAATCTTGGGAATCCCAAACCGTGCTATGATGTGATCTCTCAAGAATCGACAAACAGTCCTACTGTCGGCGGTTCGGGCGGGAATAGCCTCCACCCATCGACTTACATAATCGACAGCAAGCAGAATATATTCATAACCCTGACTGTTGGGAAACAGACCCATAAAGTCGATGCCCCATGCGTCGAAGACGTCTGAGATCTGAATGTATTTCAGAGGCATTGTGTCTCTCTTTCCCATGGTTCCTCCCATCTTCTGATAGTCAGTGCAGCGTTTGACATAATCATCTGCATCTTTGAATAATGAAGGACACCAGAGGCCACTTTGAAGAACTTTTGCTGCACGTTTTCCTGAATGATGTCCTCCAGAATCTTGGTCACGACATAAAGCGAGGACACTTGGAACTTCCTCATGAGGAATGCACCTTCTCCAGATACAATCTGCTCCCTCACAAAACAAATACGGATCCTCCTACTAGTAGAAATGGATTTTAGACAAGAATCTGTCTATTTTCAACTTAGGCTAGTCCTGTGGGATTTTCTTGGTCACCAGATAATTCACAATGTCTGTATACCAAGGAAGCGAGGCTACAGACATAATTGCCTCGTCTGGAAAGGTCTCTGTGATCGGCTGCAGGTTCAGCTCAGGAGATTCCGGCTCAGGAAGCCTTGACAGATGATCGGCCACCACATTCTTTATCCCAGGTTTATCTTTGATTTCCAAGTCAAATTTCTGGAGGAGAAGGATCCACCGAATGAGAAGTGGTTTGACGTCCTTCTCTTCTGTAAATACCGAATGGCCGAGTGATCAGTGTAAATTATTACTTTGGATCCAAGGAGGTAGGATCTGAACTTTTCCAAGGCAAAGACTATCGCTAGCAGCTCCTTTTCAGTGACAGTGTAGTTTCTCTGGGCTTCATCGAGCGTTCGGCTAGCGTAGTGAATCGCAAATGGTACATTATCTTTCCTCTGTCCCAGTACAGCTCCGATGGCATAATCTGACGCGTCGGTCATTATCTCGAAAGGCTGAGTCCAAATCGGTGCCTGTAAGACAGGGGCCTGTGTGATGAGTTCTTTCAACTGATTAAAGGCAAGGAGCACACGATCGTCTACAATGAATTCATTCTCCTTGCCGAGCAACTCAGTCAACGGTCTGGCCAGTTTACTGAAATCTTTGATGAATCGTCGGTAAAAACCGACATGGCCCAAGAATGACCTAACTTGCTTGATGTTTGTAGGTGGCTCAAGTTTGGAAATCACGTCCACCTTGGCTGGGTCAACCTCCATACCACGTTTAGAAATAACGTGACCCAGCACAATTCCTTCGGTCACCATGAAGTTGCTCTTCTCCCACGAGAGCACTAGATTGACTTCGCAGCACCTCCGTAAGACTCGGTCTAAATAATCCAGACATTGGTCAAATGAATCCCCGTAGACCGAAAAGTCGTCCATAAAACCTCAAGAAAATTGCCCACCATATCGACAAAAACTGCAAGCATACACCTTTGAAATGTGGCTGGGGCGTTGCAAAGCCCAAACGGCATCCGTCTGAAGGCATATGTACCAAAAGGACAGGTGAACGTGGTCATCTCTTGATCTTCAGGAGCAATAGAAACTTGATTGTATCCAGAGTAACCGTCCAAGAAGCAAAAATATTCCTTCGCGGCCAATCTCTCCAAGATCTGGTCGATGAAGGGTAAAGGAAAGTGGTCCTTCTTGGTAGCGAGATTAAGTCTTTTGTAGTCCACGCACACTCGCCAAGAAGTGGGTACACTGGTTGCGATCTCCTCTCCTTTGTCATTCTTCACAATGGCGATCCCTGATTTCTTGGGCACAACATGCAGAGGGCTCATCCATTTGCTGTCGGAGATGGGATAGATAAATCCCGCATTACACCACTTCTGGATCTCTTTCATAACGACCTCCCGCAGGTTAGGATTTAGTCTTCTCTGAAGTTCTCGAGAGGGTATGCAATCTTCTTTCAGAAAAATGAGATGCGAGCATAGTGACGGATTGATCCCATGAAGATCGGAAGTTCGCCAGCCTATCGCCTTGCGGTTGCATTCAAGAACCTCCATCCGACGAGATTCTTGGTCTTCGATCAGATGTGCATTGATGATGACCGGGTACATGTTCGGTTCTCCCGCAAGGAAGGCATATTTCATGTTGGAGGGTAAAGGTTTCAGCTCTGGCGGGGTCTGAGCTGCTTCAGAAGTGATCTCAGCTATTAATGCAGGTGGTGATTCTTTCATCTGTTCTCCGTCCACCATAATCTGTTCTGCTTCTTCTCTCAAATCTTGACATAATGTCTCGATGATTTCCTCCTCATCAAAAGATTCTTCAAACATCTGCTCTTGGTTTTGAAGGCACATCACCCCCACAGCAGTCTCTTGCAGCACATCAGCAAGTTCCTCATCCTGATCGATAAGGGGAAATTCGACTGCGGTCTCCACTTCCTCCTCGGGGCAGAGGAGTTCATGGATCTCATTGTCATCCAAAAATAAGTTCGTATCTTGAATTTCTGCTAGAAAGTCGCAGTCGTCAGCATACTCAATCACCCTTATACATGATGTAGATGTCTGTTCGGCTGGTGTTCCCTCAGATAGGGTCTCTACTCTGATTGTTTCATTGCCAGCGCCAAAAGTGATTTCTCCCATCCCATAATTCACTATTGCGTTTGATGTCCGCAGAAATGGTCTTCCAAGTATGATTGGGGTAAGGAGTAATGGAGAGGGGACGTCCATATCTAAGACCACAAAATCGGCCGGAAACGACTTTCCCTGAACTGTGACTATCACGTCCTCCAATAGGCCCCTAGGCCGCTTGACTGACTTGTCTGCGAACTGCAGAATCATCTTTGTAGGCTTGAGCGGTCCTAGCCTGAATTCCGTAAGTAGTGAAGCTGGCATCAAGTTGACAGAAGACCCGCTGTCGAGAAGTGTTCGTTCAAACTCCTGATTGAACATCTAACAACGTACAAGAGGTGCTCCCATATCTGGCTTTTTATCCGGGAGGTTGCTGATGGCGTTAACGGTGGCCATTGTGAGGATATGCTTTTCGGACTTGCCACCCTTGCTTCTAGAGTTGTGGGGATGCGGCCTGCGCTTGGTTGTGCATGCCTCTTTCAATCCTTTCTTTACAGTTGGCATGTACTCGAGAGCTTTCATTAATGGCATGTTCAACACCAAATTATGGATGATTTCTATAATGGCAGGATCAAACAAAGCATTTTTCAATTTTTTTTTATTTTTTTTGTGTTTTTTCATTGCTTCTGGAAAAGGAATATTTACAACATCTTCACCAATTTCATTCAAAAGAGTGTCCATATTGTTGTGTACAGGTAGATGGCAAAAAGGAATTGATTCATCTACAATTTGTGGTCCAAAAATGGTAGGCTCGGCTTCAGGTGCTGGCGTTGGACTCACTGCAGGTGCAATGCCTCTCCTGTCAGGAATTGGCTGTGAGGCGGGTGCAGACGTCTCCAATGCTGGCCCATCTCCACCGAGAGTGCTGCTATCTTTTTGAGTTTTTCTATTTTCTTCATTTTTTTGTGATTTTCTGAATGCTGGTGCTTAGGGGTGTAAGAAAATTCTCAAGTTCGATATTCGCTAAGGTTCGGCTCGCTAAAAGTTCAATTCAGATTCGGTTCGGAAATAAACTAACCGAACCTGAACACAAGTTTAGGCTCGATTAATAAACGAACCGAACCTAAAAATCATAGGTTCGCTCAGGTTCGATTCGTTAAAAGCTCGATAAACATACACATATACATATTTACAAATCCTTATCCGTAGAAGTGGACTTATTTTGAGATGAGTGGTTTTTATCCCAGGGTAAGTGATTTTTGTCTATAGATAACTAGATATTTATGTGATAACAAGGTTTTATCTCATTACAAACTATCCAAAAATAAATAGTCACATCGTGTTTACAACATCTATCATCTATGGTCTAGTACTTTTCCCTTCTTTATCTTCAAATGAACAGAACAAGTACAAACATTACTTATCGAATATCTCCGCATTATTCTTATTCCTTATCCCCATCTGAATACATATAAAATATATTATAATTATGAATCTAATTTTTTCAAAAGATGAAGATGACTTAGATAAAGAAAAAAACTAAACGAATATTTATTCTAACTGTAAATACACATATATATTTCCATTTCTCTTGTTTTCACTCCCTCTTATTAGAGAATTCTTAAGTTCGATATTCGCTTAGGTTCGATTCGTTTAAAAAGAGGTTCGATTCGGATTCGGTTCGAAAATAAACGAACCGAACCTGAACACAAGTTTAGGCTCGATTAAATAAACGAACCGAACCTAAAAAATATAGGTTCGCTCAGGTTCGGTCCGTTTACACCCCTACTGGTGCTGCTCCCAAAATGTTGCTTGGCCCTGGTGTTGGCTGGACTGACGATTCCCCGTCAGATGCAAGGTACTTCCCCTTCGCCGTCGCCGATGGCTGGAGTGTCCTACCGCTCCTGAGAGTAACAACATTAGATAAAAACAATTTAATTCACCTAATTCGGGTTGGACACTGCCGGCTACCTGCTCCTTGCGTCGGAAGTTGTTCAGATTGGCTTCGACCTGGGCTGGTATGACGGTCTTGGCTGCCGTCAGGTCGTCGATCTTCCGGGTCATCTCATCCATGTTCTTCATTAACTGTTTAAGATAGGCCAGGGTCGTATTAACCGGCACAATCTCAGAGGAGTCCCCCTGTTGGGGCCTAGAGTGCTGGTATGGCGACTGAGATTGCAACTGGTAACCTTGAGAAAATTGGTGAGGAGGAAGGTTGGAGGAATACTGTGAATTCTATTGGTTGTATTGAGCAGCCGGTTGCTGATGATATCCCTGTCCGCGATATCCGGACTGCTGAGGACCGTGCTGGTAATTCTGCCTCCAGGTGTTACCGTGAGATGGAGGCTGGTATTGATAGGAGGGCTGGAAGGGTCTCCCACCCTGCTGCTGCTAGTGATAGGGCCTGTTGCCCATGTTCTGACCCTGAGAGTGTCCCTGAGGACGGGTCAGTTGCGCTTCATTGTTCCATACGCCATCGATCTCCTGAATCAGTGGCGGGGTGGAGAGAACTGCTCAGAGTAGACTGGCTGGACTCAGGTTGATATACAACCATCTGTGTCTGGGGCTACGAGGGCTGCTCTGGAACCTGCACGTAATACACGTGCTGAACAGGCTGGGGCTGCGGTGGAGTTGGCTGAGGGTTCTGCTGCATTGTAGGCTCCTTCATCTCAGCATTCGGCTCGGCAGAAGCAGACACAGCGTTGCACATGTTTGCATTCAATGCACGAACGAGTTGCTCTAGCTGTTGGGAAATCTGGTCGAGCTTTTCCAGACCCTGGGTCCTCTTCTCAATGACTGCCAATTTTTCGAGGTCCTGTGACCTCTTCTCAATGATATCCACCTTGGACAAGTGGCTCCCAATGATGCTCAGGTTGGAGCTCTCATCCTTGTCCTCGGTGTGAGAAGCCATGTTCACTGGCTTGCTGATGGTGGTTGGTGTCTTCATGTATGCTCTGGACGAGGATTGCGCGGCTTCTCCTTCAGCCATTTCCTTGAAGACGTTCCATACCACGTCCTCGTCCTTGTTGAAATGCGAACCGCCGCAAGCGGCGTCTACGAGCTTTTGGCTCTCAAGTGATAGCCCCCCAAAGAAATGTTGTATGAGACTAATCTTTGGAATTTTATGGTGGGGGCACTTTTCCTACAAATCCTTGAATCTTTCCCATGCTTCATGGACAGTCTCGTGGGGCTGCTGGCAGAAACTGGAGATACGGGCACGCATCTGGTTCAATCGCTCGAGAGGATAGAATTTATGGAGAAATGTAGACTTCAGCTCCTCTCAGGTCGTAACGACCTTCCCAAGATGGTCGACCCAATATAGGGCCTTCTCTTGCAGGCTGAAGGGAAAAGCGGTCATCTTGACTTCCCCCAGAGGAATACCAGGGTAGTGAGTAGTGGCATAGATGCGGACAAACTTCTTGAGAAAGATATATGGTTCCTCAGTGGTGTTCCCGTGGAATGTGGGAAGTAGCGACAGAAATTGCAGCTTCAGCTCGAAGTGGGCATGCATACGTGGAACCTGAATCCACTCAGTGATGTGTCCCGCTCCTGGGTTGTATGTTTCCTTGAGTGTAGGCTTTGGCTGTGGTGGATCTACTTCCGCTGCATCAAATTCTGGTCCTCCCACTGAGAACTCATCTCTGACTTCTTCAAAATTCAGCTCGTGGTTCAGATCATCCTCTTGTCGGCCATCTCTTGCATCAGCCCTCCTCCTCAGGTCATTCAGCATATCTTGGAAGGCGGTCTAGGCCAGGGCTTGATTAGTCAACTGCTGTTGGATGGTTTGAATGGAAGCCAACAGCTGACTGTTAACTTCGTTCTGCGTGGTGTACTGCCCTTCCCCCAGATTGACTTCAGGTTCAGGTGGGGGCTTTGGTCCCTTTCCTCTTCCTCCTGCCATCTCAGACTGAGCTTGAATTTCTGGCTCGTGATCGAGTGGAGAATCTGCAGGACGGAGTAAACCCTGATCAGTATTTTCTTGAGCACCCGTTGTTGAGATGAATCTGGAATTAAGGTTAATCCCAGAATGTTGTGAACAGAGCATAGGATATTGACTGAAATCAATCTCCATCCACAAGGGGTTGTTTCGGGGACAAGAGTAATCCCGGTTTAGTTGAAGGGGAAGAGCTAATTTGGGTTGCGAGTCCATCCCGAACAACGGATTTATTGGGGAAAGGCAAGTGTTGAAAGAAGCGAGAATAGGGGAGTCCAAGGAGACATTCGCAAGATCCGAACTGACTTCTTGGAGATCACCCCTCTTTATTGAAGACGTTGCCGACACGGAATCGATGTGGGTGTCGGCGAGGTCCCGACTAAACCATCCGTGTGACGACATCTTGAGAAGGTCAAGAGGAAAAGATGATGGATGAAGAGCACGATGGTAAACAAGAAATAAAAGGATTGTAAAACAGTAGAAAGCTCACAATGAGCAAGGGTCAACTGGAGGGAGAACAAAATTTGCGCAAAGGTGCGATGTTTTTGATCTTGACCTAAATGCTACTAGCAATCAAACACAAAACAAGGGGATTCACAAACTCAACACGTGAAGCCGTGAAGGTTCGGCATTTATCTTTGTGATTTGAACTTGATTTCAGGAAGTTATCTTTTAACGAGTCCTTAGAGCGCTACTCTTATAGGAGCAAGAGTACTGCCGGAAAAGTATTCCCGTACTTGTCCTCCTCTTGTGTAACCTGTAGCTTGCGCTTTTTAAGGTCCTTGTAACCCATCCTGGATCCCTACTCAGCCAAAGAAGAAGAGGGAGGAAGCCGATAGGCGAAACCGATACTTCGGATCTCGCTCGCAACGGAATCACCCGTGAGCGTGCAAGATCCTACTCGGACGCAGACGGTGAGACAGACACACCCGTGAAGGCGTGGCCTATGCTCGGTACTTCGGACAAGGTCGATGCTCACACAATAGTGAGTCACCAATGGCGACCAAGCCCTACTCGCCTACGTACGATAGTAGCGTAAATACTTCGGAAATCCAGACAATACACAAGGCAGCCACAAGCTGGGTTTTTGGCTCTAATCTTTACGAAGCACTCAGCTCACTTAGAAGGAGACCTTCCCATGCAACCTGAAAACAAGTGAGGGTGTTGCTCTCCCCAATCAATGAATCCAATTACCAATTTTATTTAGGTCAAAGTTTTCTTAGCAGTCCCTTTTTTATTTTTTGGTGTTATCGCTTCTTTTGATTAGATTCAAACAAGCGCCTAACAATTTTGTGTTTTCTTTGATTCCTACTTTGTCCAAAAACAGAGGGAGAATAGAGTCGGAAAAGTCATGCAAGTTGGCACCAAGATGGAAATCTCACCTTTGTGCCTAAATGATGAATGCTAAGTAAGAAGACTTACAGCGCCTCCAGCTCTCTCCATGCGGGATGCAAAGCAGAAATTTTTAAACCTAAACTATATGACGATATGCAAACGAAAATCGTCCTAAGCAGGCAATTGCTAGCGTTAAGAACCACAAGTCAACCACCAATCTCCAATCCTAAGGTCCGGTCTAGGCTCACCCCTCCTCCTCTCGACACAACGAGTTCAGGAGAAGCGCTTGGTGGGATGAGCTCGTGACGTGGCGGATCGAAGACTAATGATTAACTGTTTAATTAGACTAAGTCCAAAAACGATCTATAGGTACATGCAATGATTATTTAAGGTGTTTGGACCTAATCTAGTCGATCAAGCAAAAGCCTAGAACTAAGGGCTCAATCCACAAAAGAAATGAAAAATGAAAACAAAACAAGAAAATGACTCCGGCATAACACGAAGAAAACCGCGATGGGCCCCCAGGTGAACAAACACCTAGAAATTAGGCCCGAAGTGTCTGGGTGTCCAAGTCCTGTATTATTACAATTCAAATTACTCTCTCTCACAAAAAAGAAAAAACTAACTATCTCTCTCTCTCAAGCTCTCCTGCTCTCTCCTGCCGGCTAGGGTAGAATAGCCGGCTCCTCCCAAGGATGCGCATGATCCCTTAGGCGATCCTCCTTGGTCAGCGGTCCCTCGCAAGAAAACAAGAGAGGTGTCAGACAGTTCAAAACAAATTATACACGAAAAACAAATAATAAAAAATGGCTAATCAGATAAAAGACACAAATGTACTCTACAAACCGATGCTCCCCGGCAACGGCGCCATTTGAAAAATGAAAATGCGAGAGCCGCTAAATAATGGTCTGACAAATCAGACTCACTGTCGCTGAGGCGACTACTCAAGCTTTCCAGTTTGTCAACAGTTAACCCACACAATTAATCAAGCAATCAACAGCAAGGATTAAAATTTATTATACCCTACTAAAAATGTACAATGACAAGCAAGTAGGGGTCGAACACAGGAAACAAAGGTGTAGAGTATAGACAAAAAGTCAAAGCCTAGGTCTAATGGACTACTTAGCCAATCTGGATTTTTTGTGGGTTTTTAATTTTATATTTTTTATATTTTTTTATTTATTTAGTTTTTAATTTTGTATTTTGATTTTTAATTTTTTTATTTTTTTGTTTTATATTTTTTATATTTTTTAAATCTTTTTCAATATTGGAATATATAAACTATGTAATAAAAAATGTGCTATAATATTTATAAAAATATGTAAAAATGCTCAAAAATTCAGAAATAAAATATCTTTGGTCTTTTTATGATTTTTTACTGTTTTTGTGATTTTTGTGTATTTTTCAGAATGTTTTTGGTATTTTTAAATATCAAAATAAAGGAAAACAGGGAACAAATCACTGGCTGGAGGTAAAATAAGGATGAAAAATATCAAACAACCACAAAATTTTTCCAAATTAATTTAAAAAAAGAAATAAAATAGGGAACCTACAGAACCCGAGAGTTCATTTTTTTGATTTTTCTAGAATTTTTCAAGAATTTTTTGAAGTTTTTAGGTATTTTCGAATTTTTAAGGTTTTTCTTTTGCAATTTTTAGTAATTTTTGGACTAACACTAATAGACCATAAAATACATAGTAGGTGATTTTTTTAGAATTTTTTAGGTGTTTTAATATTTTTTTGGTATTTTCTAAGCTAGACAGTAGCTAAAATGCCTATTTTTGATTTTTAATAAATGCTAAAATGCAATAAAAATAAAATGCAAAAATATGGCGTTAAAGTGCAAGTTAACAGGAGCTTAAAATATTTTTTGTGGAATTTTTGGCACGTTAATGATGCGTGAAATAAATAAAACAAACACACAAAAATCTTAAGCCTAGCATGGGTATATATGCAATTATAAAAACATCCAGGGGCTTGGGTGCAAATTTCACCAAAAATACACGCACTACGCACATGATCTGTTGTTCGCAGGGGTATATTTGCAAATAATAAAAACCGACAGGACAAGAGTGCAATTAACCTAAAATATATTTAAATCACTACGCATAGGGGTATAACTGCAAATACATGAAAGTCTAAGATTGAAAATGCAAAATACCCAAAAAAGCACGTGGCCCAGTCACGTGAGGTGACGTGCCCGAGGACTGAAGTGCAAATATGGAAAGTTACTGGGTCTACTTGCAATTATTACAAAACTTATTGAACTGGAAATCAAAGTTTTAGGATTATAAACTAAATACACAAAGGGCCAGGGTTAATAGTGCAAAATACCCAGGCCTTGCACGGCAACGGACGGTGGAGATGACTTCACTTGACACGTGGCAATCCCTGGTGGCGCGATGATGGTTCACCTTTCAACGACCGTGATTAGATCGTGAAGGGCTGATCGGACGACCGGGAGGCGACCCGATCCTACGGCTGCTGAACGGCTGGAGGAACGAGGATGATCCAACGGCTAGGCGAGGATGATGAAGAAAACTACCTGGAGGTCGCTTGAAACGTTGATTCTGGCCGACACACGACCTCCACCAGCCCCAGACCGATGGCAAAATGGTCCTGGGGCTCGTCCGCATCGATGGAGCCTCTCAGCCGAAGCTGAGGTGACCGGAGGTGCTCGGACGAGGGGGGTCGCCTGGTGGATGCTTCCCTGAACAATCGAGGCTCGGTTGAGCCTCCTCATGCGTTCTCTCATGTAGGGTTAGATGCACGGCAAAAAGGGGAAACTCGGCGTGCTCTCAAATGGTGCGATGGAGCGAATCGTGCCGCGGGCGTTGAGCTCCGGCGAGCGGTGGAGAGGAGAGCTCGGTTACTCGATCTGGGCGAGATCGAGGGGAATGGAGGGATGGAGCGGAGCGACGGAGTGAAGGGGAAGAAGATGAGGGTGATCGCGGGGGCTTTCAGTGACTGGTGACGGCGGAAGGTGGAGGCGGAGCTCAGCTCTGCCGTGGCTTTTGACTGGTGATTCACGGAGATTAACGCAAAGAAAAACCTAAACTACTACTAGGCTAAATTACACTAAGCTAGAGCTACAAGAAAAGGGAAAGAGAAGGGAGTGAGGCTCACCGACGTGGACTGTAGCAAGCTGTAGGCGACGCTCCGGCGAGGGCTTGGACTAGCTCGATTCGACTCCTCGGGGCTAAACCTCGGGCTCAATCTCCTCCTGCTGTCACCAGGAGTCCAACGGGCTAGGGTTTTAGGCTCAACAAAGGAGGAAGAGGGATCAAACCTCGAGGGGAAGTCAAGGGGTCCTTTTTAAACAATGGTCGAGTGGTCTCGCAAATCGAAGATTATCGGGCGGATCTTGGGTCCAAAGTCAAATCTGAGCCTTGGGCGTGTAAGCCTGGTCATAGGGCTACAAAAGTCGTGAAGACATCGAGCTCTAAAGATGAAAGTCTCGACCTCGAAAAATCCGCAAAAGCGGGGAGGAAACGAGGTTTCTGACAAGGACTGGGAGGGTCAGACAATTGACGAGGTCAACTGTCAGACGCACCTGGTTGGTCCACGTGGACCAACCAGGAAAAACCTTTAGAAATTGTTTTATAAATTAAATTTAAAATAGCTAACGATTTTATTAATTTTTAATTAAAAAATAAAAAATGTTTGTTTTTTTGTGAAGTATTTTATAGTGATTTGTATTTATTTTTATGAGGTCTACTTACAAGTTTACTTTTATACCCTTTATAGGTATATTACCTATATATTTCATTATTTCATTTTTATTTTCTGATTTTATTTTTTTATTTTAATTTATTATTTTATAAAGATGTAGAATAATTTTATATATGTAATTATATTTTTATTTTATTTTTTCTGAATTGTTTTGTGTATTTAATAAAATATAAATATGTAGTATACATGTGTAAGTATAGGTGTAATACCTATGTATTTTATTAACATGTATTTTATTTTGAGTTTTCTTTAGGTTTTTATTCTAATTTTAATATACAAATATATTATAAGTAATATTTACAAAATTATTAAAATATAAAAATAAAAAAATAATGTTATACAATGTGGGTCCAAAACTCAACTTTCAAACCGTGGCTCCGCCAAATGCAAAACCACCGCTATTAAATAGCTTATTTTATTCTACAATTAAAGGTGAGTTTGCTGCATTTGGAGTTTTCATTTGTGAGATACGGGTCTGGGAACTTGATATTCTGGATTTTTGTTCAGACCATAACTTTTTATCTGTACATTATTTTTGAATGAAATCAATTTTGTATTTTTCTTTATTTAATTATCTACAACTTTCATGTACAAAGTTTCTTTATTGGAGGTATAAAAAGTGGAACCAAAAATATGTCCCAAAATAAATAAGGAATGCAGGAATATTCATTGTATTTGGCCCTTATCTCCCCCTACTTTATTCATTGTCGACCTATTCATCAAGATGCCTAGGTCTCGGGGTTTCGGGTCATAAAATATTTACAATATTTTATTATTTTTCTTTTCTTTTATTTATTCTGTAATTTTGGCTTTAATTACCGTATTTTATACATTATTTACATGTACATGCATGCATGCTAATATGATGTAATTAAGGGTATTTGCATGCATTTGCTTGGGTTTTTGAGGCTAAAATGATAGAATAAAGATGATGAAATGTGGATTCATCAATAACACCAATTGATCACTTTGTACTTAAGATGATAATAAATTTTTCAACAGAATTTATACATATAATAATAATAATCAAAACTAAGGAAATTTGCTAAATAAATTCTCAATCCTATTCAAGCAATTTTGTTTGTTGGAAAGAAGATCATGTAACCAATTTGTGATCTAGATTATATCTAGTTAAAATTGTGGTTAAGGAAACGTCATTTAAGGAAATAATCATCATCAAATATTTCACAAAATATTCGTCAATAATTATTCCAGGAATATCCATTAATTTCACCAATTGATTAAATGACAATCACAAGGTTCTTGATTAGTAAAATAATTCTCAATAATGACCCTCACTTAATAAAATTAGCATATCTCACTCAATTTAAATCCAAATGATGCAAAATAAGTTTCTAAAGTTTTCTAAATTGATTTACAGCAGAACCCAAGTGATTTGCACTCATTTCTAGGCATTTCAAAACTCTACAATGTATGTGTATAGGTGTAAGTACATGTAGAGATCGAACACAGAGAGAAAACAGTAGAGTGCTATTAGTTAAAATTATTTCTACCTAATTATTATTTTTATATTTTCCTTGATTTTTCATGTTTTATGAGGGTTTTTGATTATATATAACTTTATGGATTTTGAATTGTTTTATAATTTTTATTTTTAGATTTTTAATTTAATATTTTTTTTTAATTTCGCAAAATTTTCATTTCTGTAATTTTTAAAATAAGTTATATATATGTATATAAATAATAATGATAAAATAAATAATATAAGTACTATATAAGATATATAGTATATATAGATTATTATATTTTTAAACATATAGAAATATATTCAAATTACAAGATGAAGGATATGGAAGAAATCCTTAAGCACATCACGAAAGCATGAGGACCGTATCATTTGGGATCGCGAGCGACTAGTCGCACTAGTGGCTCGGTGCAGCGGAATTTTAAAAAAATTTAAACGATAAAACCACATGATCGAAGAACGCTTCTCGGATCGTTTCATCTAAACCACATAATAGATAAAGGAATACCTTTGTAGTGTGGTTGTGACCGAGTCTCTAAGAGAAGAGACCTCCTGTCTCAAGTATGATATGTCAGAGGAGACACTTGCCAGTGCGAAGATGAATTGTGTGCTTCTAGCAATCCAAATAAAAGATCCAAGCAAAAGAACTCCTGATCTCGTCACACGAGATCGAACGTCTTTTTTACGAACGAAGCACACCAAAGAAGATGGAGAACCTAGGGCAGTTGAAGCGACAACACAACAACGATCCGACGACGGCAACGATCTCCTCTCTAGGGTTTGAGTAGACGGCCACCCAAAGAGAGAGAGAATGGGTGTGAGAATGAGAGAGAGATAGAGAACATGATGTCACAATAGTTGTAACTTGAGAAGCAATGGGTGCCTTCTTATATAGTACTTTGGGAGTCCACGAATCACAATTCATGGACTACACAAAATCAATGGATGAATTTGATTTGTATTTCTTTCAATGGCCAAGATTTTGTTGTAAAACCCAACAACAATTAATTTTATTTAGATTAAATATATATTGATAAATCAATCCCAAATTAAATCAATCATGCATTGGAGATTATGGAATGGAGATTGCCTCCTTCCATGAGGGAAGAGTGGACAGCCTCCCTTTCCTAATGGGAGTGGGTGGCCGTCCACCCTCCCATTAAGGAAGGGTGCAATCTCATGTAATCTCATGATATTACATTTTTCCATGGAAATCTCCAAGATTTACAACACTTGTTGTAAATTATTCTATAAAAATAATTCATAATTATTTTGTGAATACTGTAATCTTGTCATTGGAAAATTGTGAATCACATTCACAACTCATAATAAAATGTGATTTACATTTTCAATTAATTATCTAATATGAATCCAATTCACACCAATAATTAATCAACAAATATAAATCATAATAAGCTCTCTCTAATACATTATAAATGACATTTATAATAAATTATGAATAATTTGGATAGTGCTATCCATATAGTTCTTATCCATTAAATCACATTTTATTATATTGGATAATCATTCTCATGCATAAAAATAATATGAATAAAATTTACATTATTCATGATAATTAAATCTTATTTATTATCCATTTCTCAATGCTTAGATATAATTCAACTATGGAATTATTCTTGAACTCCTTGGAGAATAATACGCTTTCTCCATAGATACTTGGAGACAAGGACATGGCGATTGCACATTCCACGTATAGTGACTTGAATATTGAGATCCCATGGACCTCTCATAGGTGCTTGATTAAATCAAGACTGTAAATCTAATCTTTCATTGTATTTGAATCTCATTCATATCAATGTCCAACACCTGGGCTAAGATCAGATTCCTTCACTGCTAAGAGGAGTTACTAAAACCTAGATCGGTTTTATCACTCCCTCGAAATTGAATCGTCATGGTTATATAATCGTTTATGATCCCTCAGGTATTCCAAATACATGTACATCCTGCATATTGGTTGACCTATGATAAGCTTGAAGATATAGATCAATTTTACAATATCATCTTTAGGGTTTCATCATCAAGTTTCTCATCCTTGGTCATTGGGAGTTGGTATCAATCATATGATTTCCAAAAGCATATATCATACTTACAAATTCTTATCATGCTTCCAAAGTATGATGACCATGCATTGAATTTTATCGGTCCCAATATCTCATGAGTGAGCTCATGTCTTCCGGTTCACAAGTGAATCTGCATGATCCCTTTGACAGATTGTTACTCATATGCCCTCACATGCATACCAGCTCACCGGTATATAGACCTTGGTTAGGTCATCAACCTATTGTTCTGTCAAATGTACATACTTAATATATAGTAACACATCAATCTCTGGTCAGAGGATGTGTGCCTGTATCGTGACAGTATACAACTTAGGATGTTGGTTATCTCTGTCTTGTCAACTCAACTTTTTGATCTAACTAGTGTGACACCTCTGAGTCTCTATTTCCATGTAGAGGACCCGCATCAAGAGGACGGTCAGATATCATTATAAATTAGAAAGGATTGCCATATCCTACTTAGGCTGGAGAACAATCATTTGACGGTGCTTGATAAGTCCTCAATCTAACTCCTTACATATTCATCCAAGCACCAGCCTCTATGATTCAACTATTGAATCAACAACTGTATGATCATTAAGATGGCCATGATACATAACCCTAATTGTACAGAGGAACCTTATAGTGCATTCATTCATTTAATATAATATAGAGAGTAAAAGAATCAATAACTTCTATTGGTTAAATCAAATACTACAATAATGTTTATTGTAGGAATGGTTCACCTTGGGCTCACATGGCTAAGACATGAAATAAGATGATTTGTTATTTTAGATTTTACTCTACTTTTGTAGATTTTTATAGATTCTTTAGTAATTTTGGCTATTTTTAAAGTAATAAATATAGTAAAAACACTAAACATATTAAATATCTCAGTTTGTATTAGGTTTAATATATATAAATAAGTCCAAATTAATCTAAACTATTTTAAATATATAGTATATGTAATATGGAAAAGTTACAAATATAAAGAGATATTTTTGGATTTTAAATTTTTTTCCTACATTTTATAAGATCTTTTGGGTTTTGTGATTTAGGTTTTATATTTTGTATTTTTTGGATTTTTAAATATGTGTTAGATTTTTGGCATAGTTTTTCTAAATTTTATGGGTTTTTGATATTTAGACATGGAACAAAATCATCTTTTTGGATTTTTAATAAATAGTAAAATTAGTTAAAATGCTAAAATAAAAATCAGGCATGATAATGCATCATATCAAGCACTGATACTAATTTCCTACCATTTTTTAAAGCAATAAACATATTTAATTAGATAAATATTCACAAAATAAAGAGCTATAGATAGAGTGACATGATTGCAATTTATATAAGCTTTAAATGCATTTAATAATATATCTCAATATTACAAGGGCATAGATGCAAAATACACAGTGCCTCACATGGTCATATACATGAGGCTGAATGATATCTTTGTAATATACAGGAAGTTCGGCTCCTAATTGCAAAATAACTTAAAAATATTACCAATTTTAACAGTTACATGACTATTTATAAATACAAAAAATGTGGGAGGGGCTTTGTGTAATTTACCCCTAAAGGCACACTGGGGAACAGTTCGGATTGCCTCACTTATAGACGTGGTACATCCTAGAGGGCCGATGACGGTTCCTCGATGGAGTGCCCATATTACATCTGGGTAGTGATCAATGGCTGAAGAGGACTTCATCGGACGACTGCTACAACTCATCGCACTCGTTCTTGATCTAACATTTCTAGATTGCTCTGGAAGAACAACCGAAGAACACCATCGAGCTTCAATCTCTTCTCTTGTGCAACTCCATCGATCCCTCTTGTTGTTGAGAAGCTCTACTCATTCCAGAGATGATTTCACACCGATTGGGGATCTCAAAATGGTCTAGACAACAACGGTGTATGCTTAGAAGCTCTCGCCTCCTAGTTTGACCCACAGGTACTCAAACATGTTATAGACATTGCCTCAATAGTCCGAGACATGTGCAAAAGGGTTAAAGGTTGAGGGTAATGCTCCTCCACCCATTTGATGCACACAGATAGGGGAAATGGATGGGTGGAGGTGCTCTGACGAGTGACGATGGAGGAGCATTGATCTCCTTGATCTTAGAGAGATCAGGGGTGGACAATGGATATGGGAGATGGGGAATGTGACGGGGGATGAGATGGAGTCATTATTGAGTCGGAACAGAGGCTAATGGTGGCTGGATAGAATCAAGAGCTTAGAGCACTAGTGTACTATTTTTTTGGTTTTGATTGAAAATAACAATCAAAGATAGGGCGAGGATGAGGACGACCCAAGAAGTGTTGGAAAGAGACTATACGAAGGGATCTTAGTTTTTTGGATATAAGCCCGCGACTGACCCAAGATAGATCTGAATGGACGTGAAGAATCCATGTAGCCGACCCTACTTAATTGTGAGAAAAGGCTTTATTGTTGTTGTGATTAAAAATAACATGGAATCAACAAAAGGAAAGGTGTATCTACACTACTGATATCACTAGTAATTGAAAAGATAAGATAAAGAGAAGCTAAAGAGCTTCATCTGGAGGGTCTTCGGTGAACTTTGAATAACCGCCTTACATCAATTGGGAAGCACCTCCTGTTACTAGGGCTTCGTTCCAGGAACTGATCTAAGGGTTATCGTGGGGGAAAACATATTCCATATTCAAAAAATGGAAGAGATGGTGGATTTATAAACAAGTAGAGATGGCATGAAGAACATAGAATTTGTGAGGGGATCAATACGTGTACAAGGGAGAGGGGTGTAGGGCGTGAAGGAGCATGTTGTGATGCAAAGGTTTCGTAAATAAATCAATTAGAGAGGGGCTCTACATCGAGCTATAAAAATCGACAAAAGCAGTGGATCACAAGTTCTGACAAGGTGTCACCCTTCACATGGTATAATTGACCGAGGGTCAACAAACAAAGGGTTCCTATTTGTCCACGTAGGACCACTATGTGAAAAAATAGGAATGAAAAGAGAATAAAGTAGGAAATAAAATAGGAAACGATTTAATTAAATAGAACTCAAAACATTGAAGTTGTTTATTATTTTATTTATTTTTACGTGATTTTTATTTATTTTCCAGCCTTATTTGTAGGATGATAATATTTTCATGTTTATGAAGGATATAGGAAGATCCTTAAGCGCATCACAGAAGCATGAGGATCGCATCGTATGAGATCGGGAGCGACTAGTAGTACTAGTGGCTCGATGAAACGGAATTTAAAAAAATTATGTGACGAAACCACATGATCCAAGAACATTTCTTGGATCGTTTCATCTAAACCACAATTTCTATTTAGGTTACCTCTTGAAGCGTGGTTGCAATCGAGTCTCTAAACCAAGAGACCTCTTGTCTCAAGTCCGATCCGATGGAGGAGATGCTTGCAAGCATGTTGATGAGATGTGTGCTCCTCGCAATTCATGTTGATGATCCAAGCGGCGAATCTCCGATCTCATCACACAAGATCCAACGTCTTCTTCACGAGCGAAGCGTACTGAAGAAGACAGAGATCCACGAGCAAATACTCCGGCAGCATAACGACGATGTTGTAGCGATGACGACTCTCTCTATGGAACTATGTGGACGGCCATAAGAGAGAGAGGGAGAGAGCATTTGGCGTGTAGAGAGAGAGGGAGAGAGCATATGTTGTTGTCATAAATATGTCACTCGAAGAGCAAGGGATGCCTCTTCATATACAAGATTTTGGGAGACCATGGATCTCAATCCATGGACAACACACAATCAAAGGATGAGATTGATTTGTGTTTCTTTCAGTGGCCGTGATGTTGTTGTAAAAAACACAACAACAATTGATTTAATTTAATTTAATATATATCGATAAATCAATATATATCACTTCAAAATTAAATCACTTTGACTACTCTTGGAGATAATGAGAAGATTGACCATATCCCCTGAAAAGGGGGACAACTACTCCTTTGAGATGGAATGGGTTTATCTCCTCAAAATGTCATGAGATCTCATTATCTCATGAGATCTCATTGTCTCAAGATATCTCCAAGATTTACAACAACATTTGTTGTAAATTATTTCACAAAAATAACTCATAATTATCTTGTGAACATTGCAATCATGCCATTGGAAAAATGTGAATCACATTTACATCCCAAAACAAAATGTAAATTATATTTTCAATTAATCATCCAATGTGAATCCAATTCACATCAATAATTAATTAACAAATATAAATCACAATATTCTCTCTTTAATATATTATAAATCACATTTATAATATACTTGAATAATATGGATAGTGCTATCCACATTATTCTTTTCCATGATAATTAAATCACATTTAATCATTTTAGATCTCAATTCTCATGTGCCCAAATAATATGAATCACATTCACATTATTCACATCTTTTATAATTAAATCACATTTAATTATCTTGATAACTCTCCTTATAATATGAATCAAATTCATATTATTCATGATAAATAAATCACATTTAATTATCCTTTTTTCTCAATGCTCGGATACATATATCAACAATGAAATTATGCATGAACTCTTTTAAGGGATAATGTGCTTCGTCCGCGAATACTTGGATATAAGGACATGGAGATTGTATTGTTCCACGTATAGTGACTTGGATATTAAGATCAAATCTCATATCCAGATCTTGCGGACCTCCCATAGATGCTTGATTAAATTATGACCGCAAATCTATGCTTCTCATTACATCTGAATCACATTCAGATAAATGTCCAACATTTGGACTAAGATCAGATTACTTCTCCACGAGAAGAGCCACTAAAATCCAGACCTGTTTCATCACTCCTTTGGAATGGAAGCGTCATGGTTATACAATCGTTTATGATCACATCATTCTCACGCATTCCTAATACCTGTACATCCTATATATTGGAAGACCCAAAATAAATCTGATGTTTTAGATCTCTTTTAGGCTGTCTCCTTCAGGGTTTTACCATTAAGTTTCTCATCAGATCATTGAGAGTCGGTATCGATCATATACTTTCTAAAAGAATATATCATACCTAGGTGTTGATCATATACTTTCCAAAAGCATATATTAAACCTTAAAAATTCAGTTAAACTACCAAAGCGAGACGACCGTATACGGAATTTGAATCTTCCCAATATCTCATGAGTGAGCTCATATCTTTCGGTTCAGCAATGAACCTGTATGATCCCTTTGAGAGATCATATTACTCACATGCCCTTGCATGCACACTAACATGCCGGTGTATAGATCTTGGTTAGGTCATCAACCTATTGATCTACCAAATGTGCATACTCAGACATATAGTAACACATTTGTCTTTGGCCAGAGGATGCATGCCTATATCGTGACAACATACGACATAGGTCTTTGGTTATCTCGATCTCGTTAAGTCAACTCTTTTGACCTAACTAATATGACACCTCCGAATCTCCATTCCTATGCAGAGGACCTGCATCAAGAGGTTGGTCAGATATCAGCCTTTAGAGAAAAGATTGCCATCTCCTTCTCAGGCTGGAGATCCTCTCTAAATTATCATTTGATGGTACTTGATGAGTCCTCAATCTAACTCTTTAGATATTCATCCAACCACCAGCCTCTATGATTTAATTGAATCAACAGCTGTATGATCGTCAAGATGGCCATGGTACATATCCTTAATTGTACTAAGTGATCTATTATGCAAATTAGTTATTCTTCATTTCAAATCAGGAAATGATATTCACAATAACATTTATTGCACGTGAGCTTGCATGTCCAACAATCTCCCACTAGCCCAAAGAACCATTAATGAGTTATCTTTAAACCCACACTCATGTGACAATCATAGGCTATTTAGAAAAATAGCTAGGTAAGCTGATCAGTCGCTCTGTTCCGGAGAGACTACGCCAAGTCCTTTTACGACACTTGCATATCCCCTAATAACAGTGCTTGCATCCAATGCGAATGTTGCATCTTATGCAACCAAATCTTGTCAGTTATAGCGTCCTTGACACTACAGCTTAATAATTATTATAAATAGTATTTGCATATCAAAATACCCTTATTCCTGGAGATCTCTATCTCTTAAGGTATCTGCAGTTAAGACCTTTTAGATCTCCATCTATAAAGTCATAAGCTCTTGAAGATAAGACTTTGAGATCACTATCTCAAAAATCTTTTCATCTTTGAAGATATTGTTATTACTACAATCAAGTGTTTTATCTCCTTAGTAGGATTTGTAACATTTACTACTCCCACTGCATGACAGATATCTAACTTTTGTATACATCTAGCATACACTTGCCTTCTCGTAATTGATGCACAAGGGCAAGTAGTTCTAGCATTCACTTCCTCAACTCATTGAGATGCTATCCCTTTAGATAGGTCAGTACCATATCTTATGGGAAGGAAGCCTTTCTTGGAATTTTCCAGAAAATAGAACATGTCCAAGGTGTACTACTAATGTGAGGGTCGCAATACCCTCTTCTCTTTGCTTCTGAACATCTTTAGAATTAAGATCTAAGAGTTATCCTTGAGAACATATCTCAAGGTATGGAATAGCTAGTCTATAAAACACTTATTATTATCCTTATATCATTTCAAATGATTAGGGTATCATCTACATTTAGCACGATGAACATAATGACACTCCCACTAAGCTTCACATGGTACATCAAGATTTTATCTGAAATCATAACATTTATACTTTCATCAAATCTTATGTTCCAACTACAAGAATCTTATTTTGAATCCATAGATGGAGTATCTTTAGCTTGCACACCTTGCTTTCCTCAATTATGAAGCCTTGGGGCTACTTCATGTGAATATCCTCGAAGAGATATTCGTGGAGGAATGCAATTTTGACTTCCATCTTGAAGATGTCAAAGTCAAGTTGTGTAGCTATAATTAGAAATAATCTAATGAGTTTAAGCATGGACACTGGAGAGCAAGTCTCATCGCAAGCGATATCTTCTATTCAGTGTGTAGATCATGGCTACGAGCCGTGCTTTGAAGATCCCTACCTTCTCCCTCTTTCTCTTGAAGATCCAATTACACCTTAACGGCTCTTACCCATATATGTGGATCCTCGAGGGACCATATACAACACTTGTATATGAAGTCTATTGTAGACTTCATTGCTAAAATCTATCTTTCCATGTCATGATCTTTAGAAGCTTCATCACATGAAGTAAGATCATTTAATTGACTCGTGGAATTCATCCTCAAAATCCTTTGAATAGGTATTAGTGTTTCATTTTAATTGTCCTTTTAGTTTCCCATTTCAGGAGCCTCATTATCTTCTCAATATTAAATGAGTTCCTTCACTTTATTTTCATCTTGATTCTCAAGACAGTCATCCTCTAAGAATCATATCCTTAGAGATGAGATCTTTTAAGAATCTCAAGGTCATAAAGTAGGTATCCAATACCATCCTTTATTTCCCTAATGAAGTAGCACTCTCTGGTGTATGATTCCAGCATACTAGCATGGAACCTTTTTAAGGATATATATAGTATTGTCTACTATATATATACCTTGAAAACTAAGAGGTAATTATGCTAATATTCATCATTGATCAAATCATGTCACACATGATCCAATTGTATCTCCATACAACTCTCTTGAGTTTAAGTATACTCGGAGGAGAGAGATTGGATAATATTCATATCTTCATATGGTATTCTTTAAATTCATCTAACACGTACTTGCTACCTAGGTTAGATCAAATTCATTTCATCTTCCTTCAAACTTTGGTTCTAACCCAAAATTATGAAATCTTTGAACATTTCAAAGCATTCTAAGGTGATGAGAAGAAATCTCATATCACAAATACATTAAATGATATCACATATCGTCAATGTTCATTATGGTACAGATGATGCACATACATCAGTATGTATGATATCTTTAATACCGTGGCATCTTACACTATTCCAAGAGAAGGGTGCATTGGACATTTTTAACTTTGAATACAATATTCAGAAGTATGTAAGATTTGAGATTTTAGACATTCTAAAGTTCATCTCTTACTAGTCTATTCATCTCATCAACAAACATATGTCCAAGGTTTGATGCCAGATCATTGTCAAATGATCTTCATCCTCCTATTGATCTTATAAGATTTAATTTTCAGTATTAGAAATGTTAATGAATCAATTCATTAATTTTCTAATTTAGTAGAGTCCTCCAGATATCAGAATACTATCTGAAATATATCCATCATAACTCTTTATGATAGGTCTACTCCAGAATTCATTGCTATTTCCAACATTTAGAAATAAACTATGAGTGTTTTCTAATATCTAGGTAGTAGATACATTCTCTAAGACTAAGGGCTCTCCCACTGAAAATATGAAGTCTTTCTATCCAACAGACATTGTTGCAATAATTGCATCAATACCGATGTGGATGGCTATTAAACCTTAAGATCAAATTTTCTAGTCTTCTAAATATATGCAACCAATTGTTAGTGTTATTAGAAGAATGAGATACAATGATTAGACTTTTAATCTTATCCAATAAGAAAGTCAATTTCAATGATCATATATAGATTATTCTGATGCACTATCTGAGTCCTTCTGTAAGGATCCTAGATAGTCTAGATAGTCACACTATCTGTATCGGCTTATTGCAGTACTGGCATTTATCCAACTATTTGGATGTCATATGGAAGTCACAGAAGTACAATCAACTCTTTGACTTTCCTTCTTACTTGAGTCCGACCCATGCTTCCGCTGCGCTCTCTTCATCTATAAACAACCATTGCTTAAGACAAAGGATCTCTTATAAGAGTATTTAAACATTTATATATACTTCACTCAATTCATATAATATGAATATAATGAAGCTTCATGAATGGCATGAGTATAGACATTAAAATGGTGACACTCATCATATCTACATACATCTTAACTCTTAAAGACTTTGGTTCAGATAGGTACTCAAAAATTTTGAATATATCATCTCCTATAGAGCCACCATTCTGCATGATGCAGTGAACCATGCCATTCATGATTAAATATCGAGAACACATATGTATGCCATAACATCTTCTTAGATTTTATAAGGATTATTTAATAATTACGGTCATCATCGACATGTTACTTCCAAAGTACATTCGATGAAAGATCAAGACTATAGAGACATACAAACCCTAGAGTTGTAGTCCTATTATCTATTTAATTATCATTCCTCATTGTTATGAGGAAACTTGTACATTGCAACTATATATATTATGTGTCCAACTGCAAGTAGAATATCTTGATCATGGATCCAATCCATGATATTTTACTGGTTATTATTGAGTATAGTACTAAGTGGGTTTAATGAAGATTATCTGAAATAAGAAATTTTCTTAAATATATATAAATATATATACACATTTTACTTTGATTTAGGAATTTTATATCAAAGTTGTCTTGCCTTGTTAACACTGAAAGTTCATTCCCTTAATCACTTTCAATTAAGAGATATGCTTACCATTATATCTCAAGCAAGATCTGGGATCTCCTTTCGTATTTTTGCGACATCCCAGTTATATGAGAACTTGCAACTCGGATAAAAAGAAGCGGGAACACATTCCTCCTTGCAAGTCCAACTTGCATTCCCAATTCTATCTTTAACACGCGGGCCCACCACCCCTAAGGTGATGTTGACCCCTCATTAATTGAACCAACTGTCAACAGGAATACAACTCGCTATGCGCAATCCAATATGGCCCCAATAATATGAGAACTCCATATTGGGGTCACTATGCATACGTCCTTACTCTTTTGAGAAGCAAAGAGTCCGATCCAAATGACTTGTATGCAGGAGCTGTCACTTTGGACATGCATATCCTACATACAATCTCTAGCGACGGGACCCTTTGCCTTAACGGGAGACCATGGATGCCACTTATGTGATCCTCCACCTCATATTCAAGTTTTAATTAATCATTATGAATCATATTCACATAATTAATTCTTCCAAGGGAAATAACAACTCTATTTATAACGGAGTGTTTTAATTTTAATTGGATTCGAATTCATCTAATCATATTAAATTAATGATCTAATTAATATCCAACAAACATTCTTTATTGTTACTTGAAATGTGGTATTATCTCAAATACATATTATTCAACTTTTAATAATTAGAAAAATACATCATGATTTCTCAATCATTATCAGTTCCCTACCCGCTGTCATGTCCAGTACCGACGGGAGTGGGATAGACTGCACATGGTGCAACCTGCTACCCCAATGCTCCCCGACTAGACACCATATCCGCCTCAGGAAAAAATAATGCCAAGTCGATCACTTTGTACTTAAGATGATAATCGGTTTTTCAACCGAAGTTATATCTTATAATATTAACCAAAACCATTTTGATTAACATTATAAGGAGATTTGCTAAACAAATCCCCAATCCTATTCAAGCAATTTGTTTGTTGGAAAGTGTATGAAGCAACCAATTTGTGATCTAGATCATATCTAATCAATTATTGGTTAAGATAATGTAATTTAAGGTAATAATTATCATCTTTAAATATTTCACAAATATTTATCAATAATTATCTCAAGAAATTAACCATAAATTTCTATAGAAATTAAATGACAATCACATGGTTCATGATCAAGTATGCAATTTCCAATAGTGACCCCTACTTTCTAAAATTAACATATCTCAATCATTTTAAATCCAAATTAAGCAAAGTAAGTTTCCAAAGTTTTCTAATTTAATTTATAACAGAATTCAAGTGCTAATCATGCATTTCTAGGCATTTGAAAACATTAAATAACTCTTTAATTACGTCATGATTCGCCATCCCCGAAACAGTGGATATATGTTCATTAAAATGTTCATATCTTGAGTTATCGGATTCCAAATCACGGAAACTCAAATCCCAAAGTTTCCTTAATAAATTGAAACGTTATCTAATTAATAGTTTTGTGTTTAAATACTCTAAACATGGCCGAAAATAATCACAAAATAGGGCTGTGAAAATTAAAATACGATAAAAATTTCCACAAACCCTAACGGTCCCAAATCTTCTTAGGTTAATGGATCGTATCCAAAATCTCCAACCTGACTCTCATACCACTTGAAGGATATAGGAGGATCCTTAAGCGCATCACGGAAGCGTGAGGATCGCATCGTATGCGATCATGAGCGCCTAGTCGTACTAGTAGCTCGATGCAACAGAATTTAAAAGATTTTAATGTGATGAAACCACATGATCCAAGAACATTTCTCAGACCGTTTCATCTAAACCACAATAGGTATTAAGGTTACCTCTTGAAGCGTGGTTTCAATCGAGTCTCTAAACCAAGAGACCTCCTGTCTCAAGTCCAATCTGATGGAGGAGACGTTCGCGAGCTCCTTGATGAGACTCGTGCTCCTCGCAATCCATGTTGATGATCTAAGCGGCAAATCTCCAATCTCATCACACGAGATCCGACATCTTCTCCACGAGCGAGGTGCACCGATGGAGATGGAGATCCACGAGCAAATACTCCGGCAGCATAACGACGATGTTGTAGCGATGGTGACTCTCTCCATGGCTCCATGGTGGACGACCATAAGAGAGAGAGGGAGAGAGCATTTGGTGTGTAGAGAGAGAGAGGGAGAGAGCATATGTTGTTGTCGTAAACGTGTCACTCGAAGAGCAAGGGGTGCCTCTTCTTATATAGGGTTTTGGGAGTCTATGGATCTCAATCCATGGACAACACACAACCAATGGATGAGATTGATTTGTGTTTCTTTCAGTGGCCATGACGTTATTGTAAAAACACAAATACAATTGATTTAATTTAAATTAGACTATTGATAAATCAATATAAATCAATTCAAAATTAAATCACTTCGACTAGTCTTGGAGATAATGAGAAGATTGACCATATCCCCTAAAAAGGGGGGCCAACTACTCCTTTGATATGGAATGGGTCTATCTCCTCCAAATCTCATGAAATCTCATTATCTCAAGATATCTCCAAGATTTACAACAACATTTGTTGTAAATTATTTCACAAAAATAATTCGTAATTATCTTTTGAAAATTGTAATCATGCCATTGGAAAAATGTGATCACATTCACATCCCAAAACAAAATGTAAATTATATTTTTAATTAATCATCTAATGTGAATCCAATTCACATCAATAATTAATTAACAAATATAAATCACAATATGCTCTCTTTAATATATTATAAATCACATATATAATATACCTGAATAATATGGATAGTGCTATGCATATTATTCTTATCCATGATAATTAAACCACATTTAATCATTTTGGATCTCAATTCTCATGTGCCCAAATAATATGAATCACATTCATATAATTCACATCTTTGATAATTAAATCACACTTAATTATCTTGATAACTCTCCTTATAATATGAATCAAATTCATATTAATCATGATAGTTAAATCACATTTAATTATCCAATTTTCTCAATGCTCGGATACATATATCAAAAATGAAATTATCCATAAACTCTTTTCAAGGATAATGCGCTTTCTCCGCAGATACTTGGAGATAAGGACAGTGCAATTGTATTGTTCCACGTATAGTGACTTGGATATTGAGATCACATCTCATATCCAGATCTTGCGGACCTCCTATAGATGCTTAATTAAATCAAGACCACAAATCTAATCTTCTCATTACATCTGGATCACATTTAGATCAATGTCCAACATTTGGACTAAGATCACATTACTTCTCTACGGGAGGAGTCACTAAAATCCAGACCTATTTCATCACCCCTCGGAATGGAAGCGTCATGGTTATACAATTATTTATGATCACATAACTCTCAGGCATTCCTAATACCTGCACATCCTACATACTGGAATTCCCAGAGTAAATCCGAAGTTTTAGATCTCTTTTAGATTGTCTTCTTCAGAGTTTTATCATTAAGTTTCTCATCAGATCATTGGGAGTCGGTATCGATCATATACTTTCCAAAAGCATATATCATACCTAGGTGTTGATCATGTACTTTCCAAAAGAATATATCAAACCTAACAAATTCAATCAAGCATTCAAAGCGAGACGACCATGCATGGAATTTGATTCTTCCCAATATCTCATGAGTGAGCTCATATCTTCCGGTTCAGCAATGAACCTGTATGATCCCTTTGAGAGATCGTAATACTCATATGCCCTTGTATGCACACCAGCACGTCGGTTATAGACCTTGGTTAGGTCATCAACCTATTAGTCTGCCAAATGTATATACTCAGACATATAGTAACACATCTGTCTCTAGTCAGAGGATGCATGCCTATATCGTGACAGCATACGACATAGGTCTTTGGTTATCTCAATCTCATTAAGTCAACTCTTTTGACCTAACTAATATGACACCCTGATGAATAATCATTCGTCACTCTTTATTCTTATATTTTAGCTACAAAAACCTTTGCAAATGCATGTATATAGTTGTAAATATAAATAATTACCAAAAGCATGCATGGTGTAAAAAGTAATAATTAGCATGTTTTTGTGCAAAAATAAAAGAATAAAGATTAAAAAGAAAAAGAGGGAAATATTTAGAATAAATATTAAGCAACCTAACCCAAGGGAGGGCTCAGCATGGGCCTGATCGCATAAAAGCCGAAGTAGAGGGAGATAGGGGCTCATTTATGTAAATATATATGTAAATAAAATAAAAATATTTTCCTCCCAAAAATAGACAAAAAAGGCTTGTAAAATTTTGTATATATTTATAAATATAAAATCAAGATAAAAATAGAAAAAAATTTAAAAAGAAAACAAAAACATCACTTGTGTACATTCACCATGTATATAGCCCACTCACTTGTATTTATTTCACCCTGTAAGTAAATAAAATTAAATTCCATAAAATTTGTAAATACTCTATATTCTATGGTGTAAATAAATAAAATAAAAACAATTAAAACAAAAACAAAATAAAAAGAACAAAAATTCAAAACCCAAAAATACATTGTAAATATACCATGTATATATATGTACATATGTATTTATTTCCCAATTGTATATAAATAATAAAAATATAATAAAAATATCTTTTTATTACTTATTTTATGATATAAATAAATAAAATATAAAATGGGACTAAAAATGTATAAAAATACAAATTAAAAATCAAAACCATATATTGTACATATACCTATATATAGCTATCTAATGTAAATACCCTATTTTATTTTTGAAAAATTAATTAAAAATCACAAAAAATAGAAAATATTAAAACAAAAATATTTCATGTTTTGAGTTTTAATTAAATAAGCCATTTGCTATTTTTAATTTAATTTCTAAATCTTTTCCAAGTGGCATCCTCCCATTGGTCCAGGGGGTTGTTGACCGCCCGGTCAACTTCCCCCCCAGGACCACCTCCCACGGGTTTTGGACTCCCGACCCGACTTCTCCTCTTTTTCGTGTCCAAACCCGATCACCATCTCCTTAAACCCCGGGTCCGCTCCACTCCCGACGCATCCGACACCCTCGCCGGTGCGCCCGCCTCGGGATCCGCGCTCCACATTTCCCTACCCGATCAAATCTTGCCGGACCTGCACCCAAATAAATTCCGAGCTCCGCCACCCTATTGTGCATCTTTGGCTCATTTGCTCCCCCGCCAGTGACCTCCACCATCTTGCCGAGAGTGACAGCTCGCCCCAGAGGGTGTTGCAGCGAGGAGGGAGTGAGGAGGCATCGATCCGGCAAAGTTTGCTCCGCCGTGCTCCGCCCAGAGCAGGAGCCAGAGCCTCGGACGACGACGGTCCTCGAGGCAAGGACCCAGAGCTGCCCAAGCTTGTCCCCAGTCGATCCTTCCACCCAGGTAGCCTTGATTTTTTCCCATTTGCTCGGATTTCGATTTAGCCCCAATTCGCGCCGCCGTCGACTTTCGTTGATTCCAACCATCTCACCATCCCGTTCGATCATCGGAATCCTCCATCACACTCGCCTCCTTCCCACGCACGTTCTTCGCACCTCCGTTCAACCCAGCTCGCACATGAGCTGGGGATTTGAGCTCCTCCGTCCACCCCCTCGCCGGAGCTCGACCACTACGCCTCACCGTCCACTTTCACTTCGCCTAACGGGGTCGAGGCAGTTTTCCCTTGACCCGCGAGTTTGCTGATGCGCTTTGCAGGTACATACAAACCCATCTGAGGGCTTGGACCAGTTGGTCCAGCAGCTCCGCCTCCGCCGGACTCGCCAGAGCTTCTTGGAGCTCCATCGAGTCATCGGAGGCATCCGTTCGATGCGGGAGGCTTCCACGGTCCTAATTCGATCATCAGAGGCCTTCCAGGAGGAGACCAGCACCGTCACGAGCCCGGCGAAGTTCGCCGGAGCCCAGTTCTTCCTCCATCCTTCAGAGACGTTCGATCGACCTCGAGCTCCAGACTTAATCCTGACCGTTTATCCGAGGAGTGTCCAGCACCTTCCGATCTTGGGCGGGGCGATCTGAACCGTTGATGCCTGAGGTTTAACCACCGAGCCTCTTCACCGTGCGATCTTCCACGTGGCGACGCCTTGGCCATCCGATCAGCCCAAGGAGCCCAGCGTTGGAGTGCCACTCGTCCCTGACCGTTTGATCCACCACGTGGCATCCATCCGACGACTTCATTAATAAAGGGTAATTTACCCTTAGGCCCTGCTCTTTATTTTATTTCGCGTTTAGTTCTGTAAATACATAGTTTAGTTGTTTTGTTTCTGGGTTATTTGCATTTTGGACCTGAGCTTTATTTTATGTGCACTTCTGCCCCTGTTTGTAGTGTAGCACGTGCATCGGCACGTGCCCTTTTGGGATATTTGCATACTTAGCCTGTTGTTCTGGATGGTTATGAAATGAAGAAATATTTTTAGAAAATTGCAGTTATACCCCTGTGCGTGGATTGATTTGTGCATGTGCGCCTATTTTTGGGTATTTTACAAACAGCCCTCGGACTTTTGGTACATATTATCAAATAGTCCCAGGACCTTGTTTTCTTTGCATATAGGTCCCTGAGTGCCCCAGGCACGCGCTACGCGCGTGATTCCTTGGGTATTTTGCACCGGACCCCCCAGAGCTTTAGGAAATTGCGTACAGGTCCCTTTGCACTGTACCTAGATTTTATTTTTGAATAAAATATCAAACTTACTCCAACTTCCATGAAAATTGGATACATGGCTCCTGCCATAGTGTAAAATTTTCTAGAATTTTTGGAGACATTTTTGCTTTTATTTGCTATTTTTAAAAAATAAAAAACAACCATTTTTGTTACTGTTTGTTTTAAAAATTCACAAAAAAATATTAAAACCTATTTAAAAATTACAAAAACATTAGCTACTGTTTGTCTTGGCTTGTTTGATTTTCTGGCCAATTTTGGCCCATTTTCATTATACAAAACTCATAAAAATTAAAAAACACCTAAAAACTCACAAAAATTCTAATAAACAATCTAAAAAACAAAAAATAATAATTAAGGTGCCCAAATTTTTCTTGTTTTTTCCTCTTTACAGAAAAATTACCTCCAGGCTTATTGGGGACTTTTAGATATTTTATCTAAGTCCCTTAATCTCGGCTGGACAATACCTTTAGTTTCTGGCATTGTTTTATTTTTAGAAAATTAAATAAAAATCAGAAAAATCTTAAAAATTAACAAAAAATAGTCAAAAACATAGAATACCTAAAAATATTTTCATTTGAATTTTTGGTTGATTTTTGATGCATTAAATAAATTGTTGTGTTGGCTTGTTTTCTTGCTTTCTTTATTTTCATAATTAATTAAAAATCCGAAAAATTATAAAAAAGACTAAAAATCCATCAAAAACACCTTTTATTTTATTTTATTTTATTTTATTTTTGACTACTTCGTAGGCCGCAAGGCCATCACGTGCTCCCTGAGTCCGACCCTGGTCGCTATACCAGGCTAATCCAATAGCCAGGACCGCTAACGTGTTTTGATTGATTTTCTTTGATTTTGGTGGTCTGAACTTCATTTTCTTGATTGACCGATTGATTTCCGGGATCCGGATCGCAACGACCCTTGATCCATTTTATTTCACCCGAGTCTTGGGGATCTTTCGTGCTCATCAGAATGGCGCCGTTGCCGGGGAGCACGGCTTAGTAGTTTTCTTTTTATTTTCATTTTCTTCTTCGCGACTTTCCGTGGCTTTTTCAGAGTTCGCGGCTTTTCGCGGCTTTTTATTTCTTTTATTTTTGCTTTATTTTATTTTATTTTATTTTCTCCTCTCTTTGTTTTTGCTTGATTTTGAGTGTTTATTTTATTTGGCATTTTTACTCATATACCCTGCTTTATTTCCTTGCTATTATTTGATTATTTTATTGGTTTGACCGCTTGTTTCTTTCTTGCGAGGGGCCCGAGGACCGAGGCGGCAGCTTTCGAGAAGCCGGCGCAACCGCGAGACTCGGAGGCGGCTCCCTTCTGCACGGAGCCGCAGGAGAGCGTGAGAGAGAGGCTGAGTGGGAGAGGATTAGAGTAGGATTAGTTTAGATTTTTATTTTGATTTCATTTGATTATTGTAATAATACAGGGACAGACTCATACTTTGGACTTGGACTTGTGTAGCGGGTCTGTTTCGCCGAGCACCGGTGTGCTCGGGGGACCCTTAGGAGTTTTTGCGGTTTTTCGCGGCTTTTGGTTTTTCGCTGCCTTTTACGGTTTTATGCGGTTTTTCCTGGAGCCCCTAGACTTAGGATTTTCTGCTTGACTGTGCCGTAATTAGTAGGATCCCCACACCTAATTGATTGCATGTTCCTATAGTGCGATTAATTGGACCTACTAATAATTCATTAATAAAAATAACTGACTCATCCCCTTCGTAGCCTACGTGCTATAGCCTGTCCTGCCAGGCGCTGCTCCTGAACCCGATGTGTCGGGAGGAGGAGGGGTAGACCAAGACCGGACCTTTGGCTTGAAGGATTGGTGACCAGTTAGACGGTTCTTCGAGTAGAATTGCCTGTTTAGGACTCGGTCTTCACCGCTGCACCATATAGGTAGTTTACTTTCTGTCTTTACATTTCTGCGCGGATCACTTGCATGTAGAGTGCTGGATACATGTACGCATTTCTATCTTTGCATGCATCATTGATTTCTTTGCGCATCGGCTTTTTCGTCTTCCCCCCTTGTTTTTGACTAAATAACCAGGAGAACCGAAAAATTCGTTAGGCCTTTTGTTTTTATTGAAAAAGATTAAAAAGAAAAACAATAAAATTGGGACTGTTTAAGCTATTGATCCTAAAAGATGCTTGACTTAAAAATTTGTCTTGGGGAGAGCAACCCCCTCATTGTTTGGTTTGCTTGTGCGAGAGAGTGACCCGTTCACTAGGTAGAGCCCTCTGGTGTTATTCTCGACTGATTACTGACTCTTCCGTGCGGGCTAGTCAGTTGGGGTAGCATCGGGTATCCCAGCAGGTCACGTAATCGCTCTGATAGACTGTTTGTTCACCATAATAAAATTTGACAAGATAATCCGACCGAGCCTTTACAATCTTCAGCTCGCGTTGCGTTGGTGAACTGAGGGGTTTGTATTCTGATCATAGTTTCTCCAGATCCCATTCGCCTTACTTGCCAGATCACGATGATGGGTAGACGATCTCTTAGGCAGCCTCTGGCTGCACCGCTTTCGGGCATGTCTACCCGATCATCTAGGTTGGCCCACGAGAGCCGAGACCAGCTCTCCGAGCCCGAGTATGACTCCGCCCTGTTCCCCCTCGACCCCCTTTCTTTCGGTTCTAAGAGACATGAGCCAGAGGAGAGATTAGCAGATTTATCAGCACCTGAGTTTGGCTCATTTGGTTTTGCAGACGCCATGGCCGGCAGTTCCGAGGATCGCTCCCGAGGTCCACAGCCTGAGCACTTTGTGCTGGACCAGGGTGCGATCAACTCCACCCTGATCACACCCTTGAATCTCTATTCCTATGCAGAAGACCAGCATCAAGTTGTCGGTCAGATATCACCTTTAGAGAAAAGATTGCCATCTCCTTCTCAGGCTGGAGATCCTCTCTTAATAATCATTTGACGGTACTTGATGAGTCCTCAATCTAACTCTTTAGATATTCATCCAAGCACCAACCTCTATGATTCAATAATTGAATCAACAGTTGTATGATCATCAAGATGGCCATGGTACATAACCGTAATTGTACTAAGGGACATATTATGCAAATTAATTATTCTTCATTTTTAAATCAGGGAATGATATTCGCAATAATATTTATTGCGTAATGGCTCACCGTGGGCACGCATGTCTAACCCGTTTATACATATACATATATGCTTGTATTTTTGGTATTTTATTGTTATTTTTTTAATAGTTATTACTTTAATTTAATATTTTATATATTTATAATGTATCCAAATACATATTTACATATATTTATTTTGTTTTCTGATTTTTATTTACATATATAAATAATTGTATGTATGTATATTATAGGTATAACATGCCTATATATTTTAATGTATTATTTTTTAATGCATTTTTAATGATTTTATTTTACATTTGTATTTTTAATATGTTTCGATATATACAAGTATTTAAAAATATAAGAAGTGTAAAAATATAAAGAATCAAATATATGTATTTAATATACAAATACACAATACAATGGTACCTAAAAAGTTGGCTTTTGCATTCTAACTTTATGTTAATAAAACCACCTTAATTAAATAGATAATTTTAATTTGTAATACAATGGAGTTGATTTTGGTTCAATTATTCTTGTAATTTATTTTTGCAGTTTTATGAACAAAGTTTCATGTTGAATACTTTGTTATTTGAGTTGTGTAAAATGAAGAACAAAAATAGAGCAAAAATGGGCTATTTTAAGGATAAATAATTAGGGTTTTATATA